>CM060915.1:334579362-335069362 GCA_030737875.1 Allium sativum
GTCGACTATACGCTTGCAAAACCAAATAGTGTGAAGTCAAAAAAAATACAATGGACATGTCAGCTTGAATTTCTCTCAATGCTATCTACTTTATTTTCTCCGCAAATGTGCTTAGATCTCTCTAATTCTAAAGTTCTTCAACATATTACAGTAATTTTCATTTGACACTAATTTTCATTTGATATTTAACTAAAATAAATGAAAGGTTACACTAATTCATCATTTTGAACTCAAATTAATTGATGTTATTAAATTAAATGCATCGAGATCTCCTCTTCTTTATTGCTTGTAATCAGTGAATCCAAAGAAATAATAAGGAGTTATTAAAGAAGAAAAGACAAAGGGTTTGAGTTAGATGAATTGATTCAACTTGCATAAATAATATGTGCATTGCTATATAATCTATTTACCATTTATAAAATTACTTGAATGTTAACTTCATGTCCCTATTTCTTGTTTTAAATGTAAAAGCTGGTCTATAACTTTCCGTTAGCTTATTAAATTCCAGTTTCTAAAATATGCTAAAATTTGTAGATTAATCGAATTAAAAATCAATTTTATCATTAAACCACAAAGTTAATAAACTTTACAATAATATTTGTTTACGATACCTAAAATTAAAATTTTGAAAATCATAATCATACACAGCAGTTCTAACTACATTTATATAATAACTAATAAGCAGTTTTAGCTACATTTATATAATGCGGGTATTGTGTGTCAACATGTTTTGTACATCAACATTTATGTGTAAATGCAATTATTTTGGATTACGCAATTGTGATTGCTTTTGAATATATTAACTACATTTATGTGATGAAGTAATAATTTTGGCGGTCTTTGATAATTTATTCAATTTCAGTGCAGTTATAATTTAGCTGCATCAAAAAAAAAAAAAAAAAATGCGGTTATAATTTAAACTGCATACCAAATATGAAAGTGACTTCAAACAATATATATTTATTATTTTCGAACTAATAGGTTTGAATGAAGCAATTATAGTTACAGCTGAATGATGTAGTTACAAATATGTTATTTATTTGAAAACATTACGATTTCCAAAAATAAAATAAAATTAACGATTATATATTTACATATGCATAACCCATCATTTAAAGGATCATAAATTTTGCAATATAGCGGTGAAAATGGTTCATTAACATGATATAAGGGAGTTGACAAGCTAAGAGACCAAATGTACATAAGTTTATAATATAGCTTTATCTTCTAATTTTATTTTTGTTTTAAAATCATTAACATTGAATTGGCGTCCAAATCCTTTTTATTTATTGTCCTTCGGTTTCAATTTGATAAAGTATTTTAAAAGACATTTAAAATCTCTCTACGCATTCTTTGTGACGAGCAACGTTTAATAAATTTGTAATATCTGTGCAGCAGATAAGATCTTATAATTCAGACCCACCTTTTCCATCCCAAAACTAGTAAGGATTTCACTTACCACAGCCAACCATTAAAAAAAATGGCATAAATTTATTGATTTCAATCTCACTTCATTTAATTTGGTCATGACATTTTATAAATCCAATCATGAATGCATACAATAAAAGTATTTGAACACTAAATCTAACAGTGTTGGTTGGGAAGGTGCATGGATGTGGCAAATTTCTAATTCTGCGCAACTTGAATACTTGAATTATGTAAAAGCATGACTCAACAAATACAAAATTGCTCTTATGATAAAAAAATATTTTTGGTGAAATGCTACACCAGAGACAGTAACAGTAGGAAATGCCACACATCAAATTAACGTATTACTCCTGGATTCCTCCAACTCTTCCCAAAATACACTACTCTGTTGTTTTTTCAGAAAAATGGTTTTGTCATAATATCAAAAGTTCAAAACCCACAACAAATAACAGTGGCATAGTTGAAAATTCTCAGCATTACTCCTCCGAAAAGTTAAAAATCATTTTTTTATCAAAGAACTTCGATAGTTATTGCTAACATACGTGCTATGTCTACGAACAATGCTAGTAGGAAATAAATATAAAAGAACTCACAAGCAAGCTCCTGTAGCCATTTATCAACATTATCAAAAGTATCCCTCCTCGCAATGTCGTAGACAACAACAGCACCCATCGCTCCTCGGTAATAAGCGGAAGTCACCGCCCGGAACCTCTCCTGACCAGCGGTGTCCCAGATCTGCGCCTTGATTTCCTTTCCGTCGATCACCATGCTATACGTCTGAAACTCAACTCCGATCGTCGTTTTCGAGTTCGGATGAAAGGTGTCCCTCGTGAATCGAGCTATCAAGTTCGATTTTCCGACAGCAGAGTCGCCGATTATCACTATTTTGAAGAGGTGTGTCTGTGCATGATCTGATCCTTCCATTTTATTTGTTTGGTCTTTTTGGGTGTTCCTTTTGAAAATGTGGAGACGGAAGGGAATGAATGAACTGCTGAACGGGCAGTGAGTCCTGTGAGTTTCATTAATTTCCAGGGCGAGAGAATTTAGGAGCAAGAATTTTTAGGTGAGACATACGTCAAGGGAGTTCGTTGACTATGGTTCGTAACAAAAGGTCCATAAAGACCGACCGTTCAAATTTAAAATTTTCAAAATAAATTATTTGTTGCATTTTACTGTTAATTTAATTAAGATGATAGCATGATTGACAATTTTTTTAATTATTATTCTCATCAGGATGTGCAAATGTTATGAAAATAATAATATTATTTATAATACTAACAAAAAGTTGAGTTTTCTTTTGATATATATTTTGAAAAGAACGAATTTTGAATCTGAATTGAATTTTCTTTGGCATGTAGATAGTTGAAGATGTTTTGAATTCTAAAAGGATATATCGAGCTTCTCAGAGCTTTGTAGAATGGGCATTGGAACTGAAGTAATAATGTATGTAATAGCTTATTTTGGTTGGATAAACGGTTATTTCATATCCTCCTAATGTTAAGTCCAATATTCTATTTTAGCTTGTTGGAGATCGAATAATCTCTTTTACTAATATGTATGGTGAACAAATCGTGGACTTTAAATGGAAGTCATCTTTTACTAGAATCACTGAGTGAAGCACTCCTCCTGCTGCTGGGTTAAATCTGACGATCGGAAAATCTCTATTACTAATATGTATGATGAATAAATTATGGACTTTAAATGGAAGATATCTTTCATTAGAATCATTGAGGGAAACGCTTTAAATCAACTATTGAAGCTTATTAATTTGCGAGAGGATAGAAATATGAAAAAAGAAGGGGATGTATGCAGTTGGCAGTTTACTAGCCAGAAGAGTTTTATACAGTAGTATGTATAGATTTTGTTGGGAGGAGATTTATTGAATTTGATAGTATGTAGGAAGTCAAAAATATTTTTGAAAAGATTAGTATATACATGTGGATTCTCATTCATGGTGAGCTTAATACCTTGAGAGCGCTAAAGAGGAATGGTTTGTAGATTATTGAGATATGTGTGCCTTGTGTGGGGAGGAGATCCAGAATTATGTGCATTTATTGTTGTGGATATGATGTTGCTTTCTATGTTAGGAGTAAGTATTTACTTTGATTTAATCTTTGTTTAGATTGGAAGGATTTTATTAGTGACTAATTCTACTCTTGGACTGAAAATTATGACAGATTTGCTAACAATCACACATTTTCTAAGTTCATATTGCTAAACTTTGCTTGTTGTTGATTGTTGCGGAATGAAAGAAATGAAAGGTGTTTTAAGCAAGGTGTTTCTTATTCTAATACTATTTTGTTTCAAATTCTCGAGTTTGTTTATACGTGGGCAAAAGTAGATATGTGGAAGTAGTATTAGTACTTGGGAGAAAGCATTGGAGCTAGAGTGCGTAGAAGAGGGAGAAGCAACATGCAGTGCATAGAGGTGCAATAGTTGAAGGTAGATGTTTGTTGAACTATGTAGCTTGACAGTTGCTCCTTTTGTTTTGCTACGCTGTCGTGCGTAATGTCCTTATATTTTCAATATATTTTTAGTCTTCTATTTGAGATAGTACTATGTTTTCATTTCGTCTGAAGTGTGTTGATGGGCAGTATGATGTATGTATGTTGTAGTTTGAGTCGGCGTTGTTGAACATTGTATATTTTGTTTACTTAATTATGGTGTGGTATAATCACTACTACTTCTATCAAAAAATAATGCAACAAATAATGGGTCAAAATATTGAAAATAAGGCACTTGTTAAGGTTGGGAAAAATAATGCGTCACTAGAGCACAAAAAACCCTAGTTTATAACGTATTATCTAGGCTTGTTTTGGTAACTGTTACAGATATAGGAAAAAAAATGTTATCGTTTTAATACTATTGGTAAGTCAAAATTACTACTGATACTTTACCTTTACCATTGATGAATGATAAACGGTATAATTATAAACTAGAAAACATTAAATACATTAAGATTACATAAAGATTTTCATAATGATAAAGTGGTAATTACTTTTGTTACTAGTCCATTATCCATCTGTGATTGTATATAAAAATATATATTTATTTTACTTCATGCAAAAATTTGTTTGATTCATGATAAACTACTTGTAATGGTATGAAACAACAACTATTAACCTTAGAAATTTGAAGTTAATATTAGAAATATCTTCTTAAATCGGATTTATATTCAAATTCATTAATATTTAGGATTAACTAAATGTTGAGTAAATAACAATGATATGATTGGTATTTGGACAATTATTTACTGTTAACAATAATAAATTTACCATTACTAGATGATAACATGTATATGAATAATAACTTTGCGTTGAGCGATGACATTCCTTAAGTACTTCATCTCTCAATCCATTGACATCGGGTACAACTAGTCTTCCATTCTTTCTAAGCCATCCATCTCGATCAAGCCCATACTTGTTCATCTCCTCGTCGATACCCATCTCTAACTTGGAGATGATTTCCAATAGGTTAGGATCGTTCCTCTGACTGGAACCAATCTGCTTAGTCAAAGTGAGTCTGATCGTCAAATTTGCTAAAATTTCTGGATCCAATTCGCACCTTGGTCTAAAATCATACCCAGCGATGTACTCCAGTTGTTTCCATTCTAGAAACATAGCCCTTAAACTGGCATGTATTCTTCTCAATGCATCTGCTACCGCATTTCCCTTTCCTGGTATGTATGCGATATCGAAATCATAGGAAGCTAAGAATTTTAACCACCTTTGTTGTCGGAGATATAGATCCCTTTGAGAGAAAAGATACTTTAATGACTTATGATCAGTAAACAACTCGAATCTTTCTCCCAAGAGATAATGTCTCCACATCTTCAATGCGAATACGATCGCTGCTAATTCCAAATCATGGGTAGGGTATCTTCTCTCGTGCGGTTTCAATTGTCGACTTGCATAAGCTACAACCCTACCTCCTTGCATCAATACAGCACCAAGCCCTGTGCCACACGCATCCGTATATATTGTCATCTCTTCATTCCCCTTAGGAATGACTAACACTGGTGCACATGTCAACTTTTCCTTTAGGCTCTTGAATGCATTCTCGCACTTTTCGTCCCAGACAAAAGCTTGATTCTTCTTGGGCAACTGAGTCAACGGTGCTGCTATTTTGGAGAAGTCTTGGATAAACTTACGATAATATCCAGCTAATCCCAAGAAACTTCTTATGTCCGTTGCATTCTTGGGCGTAGACCAATCTTGTACCGTAGCCACCTTCGCAGGATCCACGGCAATACCATTCTCTGAAACAACTTGGCCAAAGAATCTCACTTCCCTCCTCCAGAAATGACACTAACAAAATTTTGCTTTCAATTGGTGTTTTCTCAACACCTCCATCATTATTCTTAAATGTTCCTTGTGTTCTTCCTCTGTCCTCGAGTAAACCAAAATATCATCCACGAACACAAGAACAAACTTATTCAACTGATCGATGAATACCCTATTCATAAGATCCACGAAATATGCTAGGGCATTGGTCAGCCCGAATAGCATGACCAACCACTCATAAAATCCAGACGGTGTCCGAAATGTCGTTTTAGCTATACTCTTAGCTTCCACTCTAAGATGATGAAAACCTGTCGCGAGATCCAACTAAGAGAATATTCTCGTGTCACTCAATTGATCAAACAAATCATCTATCTGCGGTAGAGGATACTTGTTCTTCCTCGTCACCTTGTTCAACTCGCGGTAGTCTACACACAACCGAAGGGAACCATCCGCCTTGGTAGCAAACACAACTGGTGCTCTCCATTCAGAAACACTTCTTCTGATAAATCCCTTCTTCAAAAGATTGCTGACTTGCACCCCGAGCTCTTGCTGCTCCCTTGGTGCCATATGATGAAGTGGTATCACTATAGGTCTGGCATCTTTCACTAAATCAATACGGAACTTAATCTCTCGGTGTGGTGGAAGCCCGGTCACTTCCTCGAAGACGTCCGGATACTGGCCAACCACGGGCAAACCTGACAACTCACCATGCGAGATGTCGAGGGAATTTAGAAAACTAGCCATTACCCCCTCACTGGGTAGACCACCAAACACTACCCTCTGCCCATCATCCGCTCTAGCTGTCACCAAAAAGCCCTCACAGTCTACCACCACCCCGTACCTTTGGAGCCAATTGACTCCCAAAATAATGCCAAACCCAGTAAAGCCCAAAACAAAGCAATCACAAACAAACATGCATCCAGGACTCGATAAGACCACATTACGACAAATCATGGTAAGGTTAGTCGAACCACCAATCGGGTTCGTCACTACTAAAGGTCTATCGACAATCTAGGGCTCCAATCCCAACCTATCTACCAGGTCACTAGATATGAAGGAACTGGAAGCTCCGGTATCAAACAATACTCGAACAGGAACATCATAAACAGAAAGCATACCTTGAATAACGACATTTTTTCCCTTCTCCGTCGCAGTTGGGGCATTCGACGAAGAAGGAATAACATTAAGGGCATATGCTTTCACCATTTGCTTTTCTTTAGGGGGTTGCGGACACTTGTCCTTGTGATGTCCCACTTGGCCACAGTTGAGGCATTTCCTGTCTGCTAGCTTGGCTCGACAATTACTGGCATAATGGCCCTTCTTGCTACAGCTAAAGCACTCAACATCTTTCTTCTTCTTCTGGCCATCCTTATTCTGGTTCTGCTTCCTCTTGCTCTGAGAACCATTATTGCCTCCACCGCTTGTTTGTGGCTTTGGCTCCTCTGCAGATGCGACCTCAGTCTTCGACTTAGGGTAAAGACTTTCCGATCTTAAAGCTTTCCCCACAATCGATTCAAACGTCTCATCGATGTGGTTAATAAGCCTTTCCTCCAAGTATGCATCCTAACCTGTTATGAACTTCTCATTCTTTTTCTCGGCAGTATCAATAAGAGATAACCTATATTTCGATAAAGTATCGAACTTAGCAATATACTCCGAGACAGCTCTGCCATTCTGCTTAAGCTCCAAGAACTTCTTAAACAGCACTGATTTCTAAGCAGTCGGAATGAACTTATCGCTAAAGCGAGTCTTAAACTGATCCCAAGTAATCTGATCCTCGAGAGTAGCTGCCTTTATAGCATTCCACCAATTCATTGCCCGTCCTTACAGCTGACAGGATGTCAGCCTTCTCTTCATCACATCCCTTCGAAGATACGCTCGCAGCTATCCAGCCAATCCTGAACATCCGTAGCCGACTCCGTTCCGTGGAACGGCTTCCCACCAAGACTAGTATAATCCTTGTTCAGCTTGGCGAAATCGACCCTAGGCGCCTGCACTATTGGACCACCTCCATTACCAGCATTGGGAACTGCCCTCTGCACATCCCTAAGCATCTCCCTCATGAGGTCATAAACATCGTCCTCATCTCAGCAGCATTCCCATTATTGGCTCCTCTACCGGTACCCTTTGCGTATCGGTTCATCGTTTAATCTGCATAGAGAAAACGATTAACCATCTCCATAGTGGTGCCCGTGCAGTGCGACTTCATCCTTAGCTATACTAATAATATATATAATGTAACACCCCACCTCCGCCAGGGTGACTCTTGCAAGCACACTAGCTTCGGAGGGGCGTTTAAACAAGGTAAACATGCATGCAGATATCACAAGACAGAATATATAAGTAAAACAGAGTAGTAAAGCAGCGGATAAAACTAGCATTTCAAAACCATAGTTAAGTTACAACAAAGTACTTGATCATTATTTTCCAACAAACAAAGTCTAGCATAAACTTAAAAACTGAAATACATAAAGTACTATCCCCAAAATGAAGTGATAAACCATAACTAGCTCAATGTCCGAGACCGTACATGAGCAAATCCAGTAAGCAAGCTGTAAAGATCCAAGCTAAGCTCCAATGTTCCCACCCTGAGGACCTGAGGGGGGGAACGGAAGAAAAGAGGCGAAAGAAAACGGGTCAGTCAAAAAGACTGGTAAGCCCTACTACTATCTGTCTATGAACTAGTAAAGTTAACTGGCATGAGAAGCTGAGATGAACATAAGGATAACAACATACTGGCATGGTGATTAACTAACAAGATAGATAAAGGTGTCATCGCATAATCAAGGTTAAGTTTTGCACCACGGGTGTACTAGCATTCTAACATGTCAAGTAAAAACAAGAATTGATCCCTTGGCACATGCTTGGCCCAATATAATGAGGTGACCTAAATCAAGGTCCAACTACATAGTCTAGTCGATCGGCTCCCTATAAGCCTAACTCGTCAAGTGTCGGTGTCATGCGGCTTAATCATGTAATGTAGTTGACTGTGCAGGGTCCACCCTAGGGTGTATCTGGCCCTACGGTGTAACCCTCTGACACCATACCATGATGCACAGTCCAAACCTACCGTTGCCCGTGTTCAACTCCGGACTTGATGTGCACGACCATGGTCCGCCTGAACAACCGGGGCATCATTCAGCCGTCTCTTTTGGTCTTTTACAATCAGCCCAGTAATCGTGCCCCACCCTAGCCTAGTCCTAGGGTCTTATGATACATCTAGAAGGTTACTGCTGAAAAGGACCACGCAACTAGGGTTTCTTAACGGGTTAAATGTGGTTAACCCGATCCAAACGTGGATTAAATCGGTTAAGAGTACCCAAGGCTCCTGACTTAACCTCGATTAATCCATCAAGCCCAAATTGGTTAAGTATTAAGTGGACCATGACTTAACCCTAATCAGGAGGCATTAATTAACTTAATGCGCTTTAACCTCTCACATTAGACTTTGTTGTGGTTACTAGTTAAGCCGGGCGGGTCCGGGTAGCTTTACACCACAACTAGGTCTAACCTCGGGTTCGAGCACAACATGACCAACTTCTCACATTGGGTCCTATTGTTTGTAGCCACTAGTTAAGCCGGGCGGGTCCGGGTAGATTTATGCTACAAACTCAACCCAACCTCGAGTTGGCCACACTCATATTTTCTAAGTGTCATGTCCATTATGTTTCCAAAACATAATTACAAGTTAACATATCACGTCATGTTACAAAAATCATGTTCATGTCATTATGTTATCCAACCCCAACGTAATCCCATCGTTTACATAATCGCAACAACGCATAAAGGATAAAATAGGGAACTTGGCATAACCATGACATAAAGGTGTTGAAGCCACAAGTTTAACATGGTGGCATATGAAATGTACATATGTTCATATACTTGCATATTGCATTATTAGGCTTCAAAAGCATGCATAAAACCAAACTTAGCATATGAGTGA
This sequence comes from Allium sativum, assembly GCA_030737875.1. Lineage (NCBI taxonomy): Eukaryota > Viridiplantae > Streptophyta > Magnoliopsida > Asparagales > Amaryllidaceae > Allium > Allium sativum. Next base: position 334,589,017 of record CM060915.1, read on the forward strand.
TACATGGTGATAAATAACATGTAGAAGTTGCTAGAAGTTCGCATTTAGCCTCACATGCAAGTTATCATAAGTGATATGATAACTTTCATGTTGCCAAAATGCAACCTTTAACATAAAGCTTGAAGCTTTAAGCTCACAACTTCAAGTTTAACTTGCATAACATGATAACATGTGCAAAATGATCAACCCAAACTTGCATAACATGATCAACCCAAACTTGCATAACATGATAACATGATCAACCCAAACTCGCATAACATGATAACATGATCAACCCAAACTTGCATAACATTGCAACATGTGTCATACATAACTTGCATAATGATCAACCAAACTTGCATATAATGATCACCCAAACTTGCATATAATGATCAACCAAACTTGCATATAATGATCAACCAAACTTGCATATAATGATCAACCAAACTTGCATATCATAATGATCAACCCCAAACTTGCATCATTCATTTAACTTTAGAGTTCAATAAAAAGAAAGTAGAAAAGGGCTTACAATGCTATGAAGACACAAATAAATATTTATTATAAAGATTGAGACGAAGCCTTTATGCAAGCACCAAATACCCAAATATGCAAGCTCCAAATGAAAACCCTTGAGCCAATTCAATAAAAACCCTTGCTTTGAAATAGAAATGTTGCAACTTGACTTGAATGCAAGCTAAGAACACTCATACAAGTTTGAAAACACTTGTATGAACTCAAAATCTCTCATAGAAATTAACTTAGAAATTTTAGCATGAGAGTGGAGGCCATGAGAGGAACAAATTTGGCATAGTTTAGTTGTAGGATTGAATAATGGTGATTTAGGCTAGGTTTAGGGATCTTTTTATAGAGTTTTAGGATAGTATTAGCCATAGGATTAACCCTAGATTCAATCCAAGCCATCAAAGCATGTCTTGGGGAAGAAGTCAAGTGTAGGAACCATCTAGGGCCTTTAGATTAAAGCTGAACCATGAGAACCATTCAAATGCAAAATCTGCATTTGAGCGAATCGGCCCACGGGTTGACAGCCAAACACCATGGATTAACCCCTAGTCGACCCAGTGTGCTCGGGTCGACCTCAAAAATCGGCCGGTTCGGTTATTCCCCTCTCCCAATTCACTGTTTTGAACATTTTTGCATATTTATTTATTTAATTTTCAATTATATATATATATATATCAATATATATATTTCTCTGCGCAACCCATTTCACTTAATTAAGTATACTTTAATTTGTGAATTTTTCGTGAAACTTCGCGAGGCCATATCTTGGTCATACGGATTCCGATTTTCGAAAACTCGGACTCTATTTCGCGTATTTTTCCGAGACGAACGCAATGGCACAGCCCGTTTCCCCTGATTCAGATTTTACAGTTTAATTCTGCCTCCATTTATGTTATAACATGTTATTCAAAAATACGGGTTGTTACATTCTCCCCTCCTTAAAGGATTTCGTCCCCGAAATCTCCAAGTTAGGAAGAACGTATCCTACCATCCATCATCCATCTACTCAAAACATCATCCACGAGCAATCATTGTCCTTAAAAGGTTCTAAATGCTGTATGATCATATGCAAAGGTGTGTGTATATGTACTTATCTAATGCGAAAATCAGGAGGTTACTGATTCAGTAAACCCCCTTAATGCAAAATATGTTAGTGAAATGAGTCCATATGTATGCAAATTCCTAACATAATTTATAATCTCTACATGAGTGCACATAACATTCATCCATATGCAACATCCACGTGATAGCATAACAAGTTTTCATCCATGAATAAGCATAAATACTCATGCATATGCGGTATGAAAGTGTGTGAGCCGATCTTAGTGCCTAACGTGTATTATGCATCCACGAGTATCCACTTGCAAACACTTGCAACCACTTGCAAACATCAAACATAACATGTTTCAAATACATGTTTCAACCAAGGGTTTCTACCTAAGGTTCTCATGACAAGATTTACGAAACAAGATAAACTAGATAAGCATGGATAGCAAAGGGAAGATATACCAATCTAGGAAAAGAGATTGAAAATGTATCCTCCAAGAGAAATGGATAAAGCACGCGCCTCTTCTCCTTGGTTTCCCAAGTTGCGTCTCCCTCTGTTTCACTCCATTGCACCTTAACAAGCTTAACTTCTTTGCTTCTTAGCTTCTTTGTCTTCATTTCCATGATATGAATCGGAGCTCGTCTCAGGGTTGCTTCATCCTCTACCTCCATGTCTTCAAGAATACTTGGTTCAACCACTTTGGCGGGTCTGTGCAAACACTTCCGGAGATGCGAGACATGAAAGACATTATGCACTCCGGCCAGCTTCTCGGCAATTCCACCTTATAAGTCATCTTCTCGACTCTTTCTATAGTAGGGAAGGGTCCTACGATCCTTGGTGTCAGCGAACCATATTTCGCAAAGGAGAAATCTTCACAAAGACCATATCTCCAATTTTAAATTCCAAGTCTGTCCTTCGCTTGTCTGCATAGGATTTCTGTCTATCTTGGGTCGTTCTTATCCGTCTTCGAATCAATTCAACCCTCTCAGATGTGTCCCTTATCATGTCGGGCTCAATTATAAGCTTATCCGTCGTCTTCCCACCAACATGTTGGTGGCTTGCACGGCCTCCCATACGAAGCTTCAAATGGTGCCATCCCTATGCTGGCTTGATAGTTATTATTATAAGCAAACTCTACAAGAGGAAGGTGGTCTTCCCAAGTACCACCGAAGTCGAGAACACAAAACCTCAAAAGATCTTCTAGCACTCTATTCACCCTTTCGATTTGGCCATCCGTCCGGGGGTGATAGGCTGTACTCAGATTCAATCGCGTACCCATTGCTTCTTGCAAACTGTTCCAGAACTGGCTAGTGAAAATTGGGTCACGATCGCTAACTATGCTAGAAGGAACTCCATGCAGCCGCACTATCTTTTGAAGATAAACAGATGCTAGCCGTGATACGGTCCTCTTGCTTTTCACCGGAATAAAATGGGCTCTCTTTGTAAATCTATCAATTATTACCCATATCCCATAAAGCCCAAATAGTTTGGTGGCGAACTTCTTCACCCCAACCATATATCACAAATAGGCTAGCCATACTCCTTAGGGGGCTTGTAATAGAACTAAGATAGAGGATAGGACTGAGAGGATATACTTAAAAGGTAGCATGCGAGTAAGCTCTACAGAACAATAGGGATCAAGGATATACTCTTAGAAAGAGATTAAATGCGCGTATCTAGACTTCAATCTTCTAAGCCGCATTTTCTTGTGCTTAATCCCATCGTGCCCTGACCGTCTTTTATCTTCGCAATTCCGTAGTTCTTAATTCTTGTTCCCAAAATATGAGTTAGAACTCACTTCACCGTTGCTTCTCGTTCCACTTCCACTTATTCTTTGCCTAAAATACTTGGCTTAAACATAACTGCGTGCTCATGGTTCATGCAAGCTTTCCAAGATTCGTTAGTGAATCTTGGATCTCATTTACATACTATACGGTATCCCACGCAGAAAACTATCTCTTGAAAACAGTGCCAATCCACGTTGCCAAACTAGAGCTGAGGTAAGGGCTATCTTGAGCCTTTGAAAAGAAAGCTCACACTCCAAGTCCCATGCACAGACTAAGTTCTTCTTCGCCAACTTAGTAAGAGGGGCTGAAATCTTAGCGAAGTCCCTGATGAACTTCCTATAGTAGCCCGCCAAACCGAGAAAGCTTCTTACTTCGGTTGCACTCCTAGGAGTCTTCCACAACCACTTTCGCGGGATCCACCGCTATGCCTTGCTTAGAAACTATATGTCCAAGAAACCGAACTTCCCTTCTCCAGAAATGACATTTGGAGAACTTGGCTTTCAACTGATGCGCTCTAAGCGTATTCATCACTTCCTTGAGATGCCTAGCATGCTCTTCCTCATCCTTTGAGAAGATCAGGATATCATCCCCGAAGACAACAACAAACTTGTTGAGGAACTCCCTGAACACCCTACTCATCAAGTCTACGAAGTAGGCGGGTGCATTAGTCAATCCGAATGGCATGACAAGCCATTCAAAGAATCCATCCGGAGTCCTAAACGCGGTTTTATCAATGCTATCCTCAGCTACTCTAAGCTGATGGAATCCGGTGGCTAGATCGAGCTGAGAGAAAACAGAAGCACCTACAAGTTGGTCAAAGAGATCATCAATCCTCGGTAACGGGTGCCTATTCTTCTTTGTCAGCTTGTTCAACTCTCGATAATCAACACATAGACGAAGCGAACCATCCGCCTTAGTAGAGAATACCACCGGAGCACCCCATTCAGAAATGCTTCGTCTAATAAAACCCTTCTCAAGCAGCTCCTTGATTTGCTTACTGAGCTCCCTTCTCTCACGAGGGGCCATGTGCCTAACGGGCAATGATACTGGCTTGGCATTATCGACTAGATAAATGCGGAAATCTATCTCTCGTTTAGGGGGTAACCCCTTAACTTCTTCAAAGACATCAGGATAGTCTCGGACCACCCTTACAGATTGCAGATCATCGATGGACGAGTCGAGAGATTCAAGATAGCATAACATGACGGGACCTCTAGGGTTACAAGAAATTTCTAGGGTATTACCGAGGCGGGTCATGAGCCTCACCACCCTATGTTCACAATCGAGAATGGCTCCATAACTGGACAACCAATCCATGCCCAAGATTAACCCATATCCCGTGAATCCGAGAACATAAGCATTACACGCGAATTCTACAGTCAAGATAGAAATCTTCAAATCCACACAAATCATAGATAGATGGGCGGAACCCCCAATTGGATTTGAAACACAAACGGGATCCTCAACTAAGCTAGTACTTAGGTGCAAACTTTCAACAATGTCAGAAGAAATAAAACTATGCGATGCGCCAGAATCAAATAAGGTGCGAACAGGATAATCAGAAATATAAACAAGACTTTCTACAGAAATGCTACCTCGATCCTGAACTGGAGCGGCGTTGAGAGCATGCACTTGCCCTCCAGAAGGTCCTGCACGCTGATTATGCCCTTGCTTCTTGGGGCAATCCTTGCTAAAATGTCCGGTCTCTCCACAATGAAAGCATTCGCCCGACTTCCTCTTCCTTTTCTTACAGTCTTTAGCTATGTGCCCTACATTCCCACAGTAGTGGCATTTTCTTGGGTCCTTTGCCTTGGCCTTGTTGCCCTTGTTGTTCTTGTTGTTTTTTTTGTTCTGATTGCTCTGATTTCCTCCCCACATGGAGTCTGTCTTCTTGGCTTGGGTCTCATTAGCCTTCACTTCCTTCTTGCCATTCTTATCGTCTCCTTGAAGCAATGCCATGTCTACTAGACCTTCGAAAGTGGCCCCCATAGGTATATGAGATAGGGCTAAACCTTGTAGTGGCTCATTCAACCCTCGTGCAAAGCGCAAAGCCTTCTTCTGGGGAGTATTGATCATGTCCAAACCAAATCGGGCGAGCTTGTTAAACTCATTCACGTACTCCCTCACTGTCATGTCTCCTTGCTTCAAAGATATAAACTTCTCCAATTGCAAATTCGCCTCAGCTGATGATAGAAACTTAAGCCCAAATCTTGTCCTAAAGTCGGCCCAAGTCTCTATAGGCCTCGTAGCATTGGTGACCTCCCACCAATAAGCAGCTTCTTCTTTCAATAACCATGCTGCCAATAGAACCCTTCTATGATCTTGCACAGCAAAGATGGCGAAGAGATCTTCAGTTTCTTTCAACCAATTTCTTGCCTCCACAAAAGTCTCCGTCCCAATAAAGTTCTTGCCACCCATCGCCTTAAAGTCTTTGCAAATCTTAGCGAAATCTGCTTGCGGGTTCTGAGGAGGAGGAGGAGGAACCTCAGTTATATTGGGGGTATTTGCTGGGCCCACATCGTTGGCCCTAGCTTCCAAGTATCTCCGGAACCATCCGGGAATGGTCACTCCCTCGGGAAGGTTAAGATCGGCCATACTGAAAAAGGAAAAAGATAGATTCAGAACGAAGAAACGAAGGATAGTGCTATGGCTTTTGGGGAATAGCCTTTTTAAAATAACTAGACTTTTCTTGGAAAATACTTAATTGGTTTTGAAAATAGTTTTTCAAAAGGTAAGTTTCAAAAACACTTTTGCTCAAATCTTGTAAACCTTATGCTCTGATACCAAATGTAACACCCCACCTCCGCCAGGGTGACTCTTGCAAGCACACTAGCTTCGGAGGGGCGTTTAAACAAGGTAAACATGCATGCAGATATCACAAGATAGAATATATAAGTAAAACAAAGTAGTAAAGCAGCGGATAAAACTAGCATTTCAAAACCATAGTTAAGTTACAACAAAGTACTTGATCATTATTTTCCAACAAACAAAGTCTAGCATAAACTTAAAAACTGAAATACATAAAGTACTATCCCCAAAATGAAGTGATAAACCATAACTAGCTCAATGTCTGAGACCGTACATGAGAAAATCCAGTAAGCAAGCTGTAAAGATCCAAGCTAAGCTCCAATGTTCCCACCCTGAGGACCTGAGGGGGGGGGGGAAATGGAAGAAAAGAGGCGAAAGAAAACGGGTCAGTCAAAAAGACTGGTAAGCCCTACTACTATCTGTCTATGAACTAGTAAAGTTAACTGGCATGAGAAGTTGAGATGAACATAAGGATAACAACATACTGGCATGGTGATTAAATAACAAGATAGATAAAGGTGTCATCGCATAATCAAGGTTAAGTTTTGCACCACGGGTGTACTAGCATTCTAACATGTCAAGTAAAAACAAGAATTGATCCCTTGGCCCAAGCTTGGCCCAATATAATGAGGTGACCTAAATCAAGGTCCAACTACACAGTCTAGTCGATCGGCTCCCTATAAGCCTAACTCGTCAAGTGTCGGTGTCATGCGGCTTAATCATGTAATGTAGTTGACTGTGCAGGGTCCACCCTAGGGTGTATCTGGCCCTACGGTGTAACCCTCTGACACCATACCATGATGCACAGTCCAAACCTACCGTTGCCCGTGTTCAACTCCGGACTTGATGTGCACGACCATGGTCCGCCTGAACAACCGGGGCATCATTCAGCCGTCTCTTTTGGTCTCTTACAATCAGCCCAGTAATCGTGCCCCACCCTAGCCTAGTCCTAGGGTCTTAGGATACATCTAGAAGGTTACTGCTGAAAAGGACCATGCAACTAGGGTTTCTTAACGGGTTAAATGTGGTTAACCCGATCCAAACGTGGATTAAATCGGTTAAGAGTACCCAAGGCTCCTGACTTAACCTCGATTAATCCATCAAGCCCAAATTGGTTAAGTATTAAGTGGACCATGACTTAACCCTAATCAGGAGGCATTAATTAACTTAATGCGCTTTAACCTCTCACATTAGACTTTGTTGTGGTTACTAGTTAAGCCGGGCGGATCCGGGTAGCTTTACACCACAACTAGGTCTAACCTCGGGTTCGAGCACAACATGACCAACTTCTCACATTGGGTCCTATTGTTTATAGCCACTAGTTAAGCCGGGCGGGTCCGGGTAGATTTATGCTACAAACTCAACCCAACCTCGAGTTGGCCACACTCATATTTTCTAAGTGTCATGTCCATTATGTTTCCAAAACATAATTACAAGTTAACATATCACGTCATGTTACAAAAATCATATTCATGTCATTATGTTACCCAACCCCAACGTAATCCCAGCGTTTACATAATCGCAACAACGCATAAAGGATAAAATAGGGAACTTGGCATAACCATGACATAAAGGTGTTGAAGCCACAAGTTTAACATAGTGGCATATGAAATGTACATATGTTCATATACTTGCATATTGCATTATTAGGCTTCAAAAGCATGCATAAAACCAAACTTAGCATATGAGTGATACATGGTGATAAATAACATGTAGAAGTTGCTAGAAGTTCACATTTAGCCTCACATGCAAGTTATCATAAGTGATATGATAACTTTCATGTTGCCAAAATGCAACCTTTAACATAAAGCTTGAAGCTTTAAGCTCACAACTTCAAGTTTAACTTGCATAACATGATAACATGTGCATAATGATCAACCCAAACTTGCATAACATGATCAACCCAAACTTGCATAACATGATAACATGATCAACCCAAACTCGCATAACATGATAACATGATCAACCCAAACTTGCATAACATGGCAACATGTGTCATACATAACTTGCATAATGATCAACCAAACTTGCATATAATGATCACCCAAACTTGCATATAATGATCAACCAAACTTGCATATAATGATCAACCAAACTTGCATATCATAATGATCAACCCCAAACTTGCATCATTCATTTAACTTTAGAGTTCAATAAAAAGAAAGTAGAAAAGGGCTTACAATGCTATGAAGACACAAATAAATATTTATTATAAAGATTGAGACGAAGCCCTTATGCAAGCACCAAAAACCCAAATATGCAAGCTCCAAATGAAAACCCTTGAGCCAATTCAATAAAAACCCTTGCTTTGAAATAGAAATGTTGCAACTTGACTTGAATGCAAGCTAAGAACACTCATACAAGTTTGAAAACACTTGTATGAACTCAAAATCTCTCATAGAAATTAACTTAGAAATTTTAGCATGAGAGTGGAGGCTATGAGAGGAACAAATTTGGCATAGTTTAGTTGTAGGATTGAATAATGGTGATTTAGGCTAGGTTTAGGGGTCTTTTTATAGAGTTTTAGGTTAGTATTAGTCATAGGATTAACCCTAGATTCAATCCAAGCCATCAAAGCATGTCTTGGGGAAGAAGTCAAGTGTAGGAACCATCTAGGGCCTTTAGATTAAAGCTGAACCATGAGAACCATTCAAATGCAAAATCTGCATTTGAGCGAATCGGCCCACGGGTTGACAGCCAAACACCATGGATTAACCCCTAGTCGACCCAGCGGGCTCGGGTCGACCTCAAAAATCGGCCGGTTCGGTTATTCCCCTCTCCCAATTCGCTGTTTTGAACATTTTTGCATATTTATTTATTAAATTTTCAATTATATATATATATTTCTCTGCGCAACCCATTTCACTTAATTAAGTATACTTTAATTTGTGAATTTTTCGTGAAACTTCGCGAGGCCATATCTTGGTCATACGGACTCCGATTTTCGAAAACTCGGACTCTATTTCGCGTATTTTTCCGAGACGAACGCAATGGCACAGCCCGTTTCCCTTGATTCAGATTTTACAGTTTAATTCTACCTCCATTTATGTTATAACATGTTATTCAAAAATACGGGTTGTTACATATAACTTTTGAAAACCAAAATAATCACAAATACGCGCTCTCATATACGTATTATCTCACCCTGGTGTCTTTCCCTAGGTTAACTATGCAAACTGGAGCTCTGATACCAAGTGTGACGGCCCGCCCCGCACCAGCCAATATTTCCAATGAAAGTGCGCTGTACTGGTGTCCAACTGGCATGGGACGGTCGCAAAAGAAAGGGAAAAGAAAATAATTTACTGGTGAATATCAAAGAACCTGTAGAATGTCTCACAGCGCATGGAACAAAATATAATAATAATATACTTGACATAAAACAGGCGAGACAGTGCATAAGCTGATAACTAAAACCAACATCAACATCATCATCGGAGTAGCAGAAATCCAAATACAGCTTATTACAACTTTCCAAATTACTGTCTCTAAACAAAAGAAAGGAAGGTACACCACTAATGCCCAAAGTAGTGACCGCAGCAACATAGAGAGAATATCTATATATGTATCATACGTGGAAGCCTCCTGCTCGCCTCGGGTACATCTACTCGTGCATACCACCTAACCTGTCTCTAGTCTGCTCATGAGAGCACCATGAGTAATAAGAATAGACAAAAAACTCTGGGTCAGACAAAAGTCTAGTATGAGCGATAAGCCGCAAACAGAACAATAACAGGTATACTAAACCATACCTGAACCTGGACCTGCAACCAAAGAGTTAGCACTACATACCGTACAATACTCTAAGGTGCCACTAATATATGGTGTAAAGAGTACGCGGCTGGGGGTGTGCGTGTCATAATGATGGCAAACAAATCAAACATAGCAACTATCCTCACATCTCTCACTCAATGCGCAAAGCATACGATGTCCACCACTTCGATCACTGGACCCATTGAGGTAATGACGGAGTTCGACTTGTACAACTACTGCTACCACCAAGCTTATCCCATGGAATCATGATCAACCCTTTTCAAATGATCCCACTTCATTGGTCTATAGACCACTAGTCGTGCCTAGGCCACTGTGACCCTGAATCCGTCAACGTACCTCCCATACATAGTGATCCAAAGTTACAGACATCGACAACCCCTTAGCACACGTCCCGCAGCAAAGCCCAATCATGAAGTTAACTCGTTGGTTCTCAACTGGATCATGAGTACAAACTTCCCACTTGGACTACCTTTGCATCTCGGGTTTTGGTCTTCTCCCCCGGGATCGGTCTTCATTCATTTCATAGTTTATGCCTCGCGTTCAAGCTTCCTGGTTCAGTTCGTGGTCGCCATAGTGGTTCAGATCGTTTCTCTTTTCCTCGTTCAGTCCGTGGTCACCACCTTTGTTAAGGTCGGGTCGTGCTTACCCCTCGGGTCGGATCGGGTTACTGCATACGGATCGGGTCATGACACACAGATCAGCTCGTGGCTCCTCCTCCTGGGTCGGATCGGCGTCATCATATCGGATCGGCTTGTGGTGCATAGGATCGTAATGCATCGGATCAGAGCTTCAGGTGCATCAGCTCGTGAGTTACATGCAGGTGGTTCGGTTCGGAGGAGCGGTTCGTGGCACATGGGGCGATTCGATCCGGGTCCTGTACAATTTCCTGCACTTCTTTCCAGCGACTGTTTTACACCATCCGACGGCGTTTTCGACCAATCTAACACTTATAGGCAATCACAAAACATACCATACAGTCATAACAACATGTATAATCATCCACAAACAACAAAACAACAATCATGGCATGTAAAATGGATCAAACATACCCAAAAACCCATATTTTTCCCCTTAATCATGTTTAAGCAAATCTAATGATAGGATTAGCAAAACTTAACCAAAGTAGCCAAATTTTCTAACAGAGGTCTAAAACAATATTTCGAAATTTATAAATATTTTTCCAGAGTTTATTTATGTATAAATTCGCTACTTAACACTACTCACCCTAATTAACTGTAATTAGTGCAAAAACAATGCTAATCACTCACCTTTGCCACAAATAAAACTCAGATCTGAAACGATACTCTGTTTTGGCGTTGTTCCCAAGGCAACACAGCAGCTCTATCTCAATCTCTATGCTAATCCGCCTCAATTTGATGTAGATTAGGCCAACACTTGATTAAACGGTGATTAGAAGGTGTTTTAGATGTTGGAGGCCATGGCTAGGTAGAGAGGAATGAATAGTGATGGCTGAAAAATGAGAAAAAGGTATTCTCCAAACCCTAACAGCCCTTTTAAACTCCTAATCCCGAAATTTCCCTTTGGGCCTAGCTGTTAATCACCCGGTTAAGCCCAATTAAGCTGTTTTTTACCATCTGAAACTTGTTTCGGACATATCTCCCAAACGATGAGTCCGTTTGGCTAATCTGACCACTCTACGGAATTGTAAACCATCATCTGGAGCTAATGGAAGTGGTTTTAGATCAAAACTCCTTTCCACTCAAAAGTTATGGCCAAAACAAGATCAGCTAGGGGCAAAATAGTTATTTAAAAATCGGCAAAAATCATGAACATGGGAAATGACTCCAATAGTCGTCTCCCAAAGTTACATGACCAGACGACTTCGTATGTGAAAGAAATAAATATTCTATTATCCTGCGATGTGAAGAATGCGGGTCGTTATAGTAACTCAATATTAATTAACTTTCTCTAATTCAATAAATATATATAGTAATTATTTAGCTTCCAAAGAAGTCAACTTATTCTAAAAACTTGGTAATGTTTACTAAAACATTCACATTTTCTTTGAACCGTCTTCTCAAAAATTGCGACATATACTTCTATCAACTTAGGTGCATAAAGTATAATACAACTAGAATTTTAACTTACAAGTTTAGCGGTTTAACAAATAGGTAGAAAATAGGAAATGCACATATATTTTAACTAAATATCCGAAGCCAAATACATTTAAACATCCTATGAGAGCTACTAAGAAAAATGCATCATTTATTCAAGTTTCTAAAATTCCTGCTTGTCCTTTTGAAAGCTATGAAGATCTATTCGTCCAACCTATTTTCTCTTCATACTTGCCTCAATACTAAGTTCATCATAAGTCATATTATCCACAATATAATCTTCATCACAGGTCCTAGTACCCTCACTATTATCTTCATCACAAATTATCACTAGACATGCATCGCTGGATGATTCATAGTTGGTATCTTCACCATTTTTTTAGTTTTATTCTTAAAACCCAATAGTATTACCAAACAAGTACATATACCTTTGAGTAATACACACAAACACATACATGTTTATCTAAATTGCATTTATTTACATAGCAATAGTTGTCCCTTAAAGTTTAAATGATATAAAGAACATGAAAATTTAGATTCATACATAACAACATTTGTATATATATGTTTTATACTAAATTCAATAAAGTAAGATCATACTAAATGTGGCCTCAAAACAATCTCATCTTAATTCAATGCACAATCAATTATAAGTATTAACTGTATAATCTAAACATTCTACTAGTGAAATAAGAAAAGAGATAAATTGCACAACTAATATCAATTTAATCCTTTAATCTAGAAGAATTGATTACGTTGTTAATTATTTCTATCTTCATAAAATAAGGAAAGAGAGTAGTCTCATATCTAATTTATATTTTATTCTTTTAAATCACCATGCAATATAATAGCCCGCCTTTTCGAACGATTTTAGTTCGACAATAAACAACACATGTCAGACCCAAACCGTTCAAAACAGAGAATTGTTAATGGATATTTAATATAGGAAATAAAAGAGAAGAGAAAGAAATAAAACTCAAATTCTCACAACGGAATAACAAAATATAATAACAACATAATTAAAACATTTACCAGTATACGATTTACATTTTCAAATACCAGAGTTTAACAATCACAAAACATACAAATAATTGTTGCAGAATAATATTAAATAAATGTCTATCAAGCTGCATCTTCATCTTTATAATGAGCCTTCACCAAACTAAAACAATTGAGGTTGACCCAAGCATAATGAAAAACAATACACTCGTGTAAGGACTGAAATATTTCGTGTAAGTCAAATTAAACAAACGAAATAAGAGTGTAATAACATCAGAGATATTTGCATGATTTTCCATCTTCTATCAATGTTTATCGTGAGTGCAATAACTTAAGAGATGCTACGCAAATTTCCACCACATAGGGGTCTGTTATACTAGATATTATATAATATAATGCGGTATTATAAAAGTGTCCTTCTGGTAAAGAAAAATATTAAAATAGCGTTATAACGACCCAGATTTTCAGCCGTTAATTTTAAAACATTTAAATTTGTTTTGAATGATGAATTGGTAATATATAAGATTTTTACAAGGGATTTATTTATTAAAAACGACGTTTAAATGTATAATTTATAATTTAATTATAAATGAGCTTGTAATGTCGCGATAGTTTGTAATTTAATGTTTTGGACTTCAATTGGATATACAAGATCCAATATTAGTCGGATCTCTTTGAAACAAGAAAAGTTCAAATTTATTTGATTATATTTTTCTAATGGAAATGAAAAATCGAGATTTCGTCTTATAGATTGTGAGTTATATCCAAATCAAATTTTCAACTAGTCACTATGGAATCATTTATAAATTATAACAATTTATTATATAAATAAATCGATTTTAAGTAATCCGAAAGTCGTTGTAGTTTGAAAATCGAGTTATAGATCAATATAGGTTTATTTTAGAGTTTTATGATATTCTAATCGGATACGTACGATAATAATAATTTATTATTATTACATTGAATTATTTCTTTTTTTGAATTAAATAATGTTTTAGTCGATTTATTTAAGCCATAAGAAAATGGCCTTTTTGCAAATGACCTCCATTTTCGATGAAATCAGTTCATTGGATCCGCAGTGTTAAATTATTGTATGAGAATAAATTTCGTGGTAATTCAATATTGTATCTGACCATAGTGATCATAAATGCCTAGATTTTTATTTAATCGTTAATGTGATTTAATATGTAACTTAAGAATAGTCGATTTTCAAACGATCTCCAATTTCAACGAATCCAATTTTATTAAATCTGTAGTGGTTAATTATGAAAGTGTCGATATACGACTTAGGAGGGATCAGTAATATGGATAAGCGGAAAGTATGTGATATACTAACTTGTATATTTACAATAGTTATGCAAGTAAATATTTATTATAAAACGATCTCACAGAAGCAATATCACAGATAAGTAAGTGCAGTAATAGAAAAATCACACCAGGGATTTTTATACTGGTTCGGAGCACCGTCCTACTCCCAGTCCTAGATCTCCTATCTGGGATTTCACTAAACAACTACCTTACTTCACCCGGAGGAGCAGGTTCACAACACCCGAGCAGCCGAACGGGATTTCATGCCTCTATCAACATGAGGACTTCACAACTTGCCTCTTACAACACCGAGGACTTCAGACAAGATAATTAAACCTGTAATTTGACAATGTGTGTTCTCAATAACACGAATTTGTCAATTCTTGTACACCCTTCCTATAATCTTATCCTCAAATATGATCTTGTGATTATGAAGATTTGGAAGACGATATCGTTTTTTGAATCTATAGAATAATATATAGATTCAAGGATTCAAATAACGATATGTGAGAATTATGAGCTTTTGAATGCTTTTAGAGAGCAAGAATGAAATCAGCAATTAGATAGAAAGAATTGTTATTTTTAAAATGGTGATTTCATGTTGCTTTTATAGAGGATGGAGAGTTGTAATCTTTGGTGAAGAGAAGCAACGAATAGAGATGATTTTTGGCGAAGAGAAAAGGAAACAACCCTTGATAAATAAGAGTGTCTATTCGAAAAGTTGTTTCAGTTCATAGACCAGTCGACTGGTTAAAAATGATCAGTAGACTGGTATTTGAATATATGTACGTTATATACATGTGTGCACGTTCATTGTTCATTTCTGCCCAGAAACGGTCGACTGCCCAGAATGGAACCAGTCGACCGGTTTCTGATAGTATGCACAATGAATGTGCATACATATATATACATATATATGTTCAAACCATTGAGGTATATGATTATTTGAGGATAGATTTTAACATTTATAACCCAACTAAAACTCTAAATAATCAACCTCTAATATTAAATACCGTTGAATCTCTTCTTTTTGTCGATCTTGAACCTCTCCTTGTCATTTAATCAAAACGCTGTGAATTCCTTGATTCAACATTCTCCCCCTTTTTGATTAATGACAACATAGCTCTGAATTTTTTTTTAACTCCCCCTGAATATATGCTCCCCCTGAAATACATACTAAAAAATCTACAAAACATAATGCTAGTAGTATTTTTCTCCCTCTTTGTCATCGACAAAAAGTAGTAATGAACACACAAATAGCTTAAGAAGTACTTTAAGATTGTAGCATATAATATACACCAAACATACCACAAGCAAGTCATGTACCTAATAGCTTAAGACGTACAAACCAAAAATAAATGCAGCACTATTTACATACAAGTGCCGGTTTGAAGTTTTGCATAAAAATATAAAACATAGTATCATAAAACGTGGATGAAAAAACAAACTAATGCGATGACGATTTGGATTCAGTGGTGTCCCACTCAATTTGTTCGTTCCCTCCTTCTTCCTTGTCTCCTTCTTCTGGAACATCTTCCTCGTCATTGTTTCCTTCGTCTTCCTCCTCGGTCTCATATTCCCCACGACCACGTCCTATATTGGTTCCTAAAGTGGTGCCTTCGTCAGATGATGACCACGTAAATGTAGGAGGCATGGGACGTTTTCCCGGGTCTTGTATTTGGGTAGAGGAAGATGATGATGCACTGAAATTGCATCCCAAATAATACCAAAGAAAGACTTAAGTTTTGGAAATCGTTTGTCGAGCTTTTTATCCAAACTCTCGAGTTTGGTGTCGGTACGTTTAAGTCTCGCTTCGAGGAGGAATTGGTTCCGTCCAATTTGTGCTAGTGAATCCTTAGTTGACGAGGAAGGTTGAAGGAGTTTGACTTCTTCCGGTTTTGGCTTGGGAGTCGTAGAAGAAGTGGTTTCATAAGGACCTTGCTTTTGGTATTGTTCAAAAGGAATGATATTCACACAAGGTTCAGGGAGCTTCATTCTCTTTTTAGTTGCTTTGTCGATGCACTTTGGCTTAGAGATTTTAGACTCACAAGACTTGACACCACAATCGAGTAAAAGTCTCATAACATATTCATTGTAGAAAATGTGTGGCCTTGTGCGTTCAATGACAAGAAAAATTTCATCAAAAATCATATTTATCCAATTTATCTCAATATCCCCATAAATCGCATATAATGCCTTGAAGTTTTCTTTATAGACGACATCAAAATTACCAACCCTCGGCAATAAAGAGCGTGCGATGGCATGATGTAAAACACGAGCTGTAGGCCATAAGTTAATCGCCTTAGTGCTAGTTTTATGATCCTCGATAAAAATATGACTGATTTTATCACGAATATGGATAGTGAAGAAATCCGAAGAAAATTCTCTTCCACTATTTGGCGAATTGAGAACCATGGCCATTCGTTCCTTTGAAATGAAAACATGATGACCACAAACTACAGACCAAAGACAATTAGCAGAATTCTCTGGTTTGAATTTTGGTAGGTTAAGATTGGCATAGAACAACCGAATCATAATATGATTAATTTATACGTTGTTCTTATCAAAGATAAGAAGTGATTTAATACGAGCCTTATCCAATATTCCTTCAACATCATGGAGGATAAAAGCAGAAAGATTTATGAAATAACCTTCGTGAATGGTGTAATCCTTCATAGCATTCCAACGTGTCAGTGCAATGGGATCCATGAGCTATTGTTTGATGTTAGAATCTATAGGTTGGAGTGAAGTGGAACTTGATTTCTTGTGTTTCTTTTGAGGTGGTGCCATCGAATATAGAGAAATTGATTTGGGGGTGTTTGTTTTTCAGGGATTTGAGAGAAAGAAGATAAATAAATAATGAGTGAAGAGGTGGGATATATGACTCGACGTGTGAATTTGTAGTTGAAAAAAAAAACTGAAAAACGCGTAACCGGTCGACAGTTAGGGTTGGAACAGTCGACTGGTATCTGGAAGTTTTAATTCCAGAGAACTTTACCGGTCGACTGGTTGAATTATACCGGTCGACTGGTATCTGAAACACAAATTTCCAGAGAAGATAGCCGGTCGACTGGTGGGATATAGACCGGTCGACTGGTTGACTTTTGAGTTGAAAATTTTCCAGAGAGTTGAACGGTCGACTGGTAATTTTTCTGGCAGTCGATCGGTTCCAAAATATAAATATTTCCAGATACTTGATCGGTCGACTGGTCCATTCCTGACGGTCGATCGTTTCTGTATATATTTGTTTTTCTGGATTTATGAGTGCTTAAAAAATTATATAAATTTTATTTCAACTCAACATGGATTTGAAAAACAAAATACATGAAAAACCAAAAAAATAAGAATTAAAACAAAAACTTATTATGCAACAAAAACGATATAAATTAATGAGAGGTGGATGACTTGTCTTCGGATGTTTCTTTAATATTCGTAACTCTTGGTGTCCGTGGCGACCAATTTTCTCTTTCTCCTTCATTTCTCGCGTAATTATGATCCCATGAGTTAGGACTTCGAGATGTAGATGGAGGAGGTGGCATTGGTTCGTGAACCCCGTGTCTATCTGTGCTACAGAAAAATGACGCCATTCGTTCTAAGAGAGTTAAACGATTAGATGTGAGTTTTTGTTCATAATGAAGTTGACGTTGGAGATCTATCTGATGTTTAGTGTAGTGATGAATTTCACTAATCTTCTCTCTTGTTCGTGGGGAACATAATAATGCTTTCTTAGCACGTTTGGGTTTTGGTGTATCTCTGGGGGCATGCAAACATTCCTGTCTACTCTTTGGTGTTTCCGGAGAGTAGTATTCTTCAGGTTCGGAACTAGTGACCGAGATATGTGATCGTTGTGCACATTCGTCGCATATGTGTGCCATTATATAAAGAATTTATGAACTTGTATACGAATGTTTAAGGATGGAGATGTAGAAAACAATAGGAAAGGAGTATGTATATATAGGATTTACGAAACTTAAACAATGGTTAAAACACTCAGAGAATATAAGCCACTAAAAGATTGTAAAGCTCACAATTATTTGCTAATAATAGCAAAAAACTATTAACCAGCTAAGTTAATAAGAATATATGTGTCGTCTAGATAAGAACTCAACATTACAGTGTATATTATACATCGAGTTCAGTACTAGAAATTAAGCCGAGCTCTCTACGTAAAGAAATAAAACTAGATTCGAGGAGAGGCTTAGTAAAAATGTCTGCTAGTTGGTTGTCAGTCTGGACATATTCGAGACATATTATTCCTTTTTCAATATTGTCTCTTAAGAAATGATGTCAAATATCAATGTGCTTTGTTCGGGAATGATTGACTGGGTTTTTCGATAAATTGATTGTGCTTGTGTTATCACAGTATATGATGGAGTTTGATAAATGTATATCAAAATCTCGAAGTGTTTGTTGCATATATAATACTTGAGTACAAGCTAAAGCTGCTGATATGTACTCAGCTTCACATGTCGAGAGTGAAACGCAATTTTGTTTCTTACTAAACCAAGAGACAAGTGATTTTCCAATAAAATGGCACGTACCACTTGTACTCTTTCTATCCGTGCGAGAGCCACCGAAATCAGCATCACTATATGATACTAGTTCGAATGAACAATCTTTTGGGTAGAAAAGACCAAAATCTTTGGTTTTATTAAGATATCTATTATACGTTTTACAGCTCATAAATGTGATTCTTTAGGACTAGCTTGAAACCTTGCACACAAACAAACACTCATCATAATATCTGGACGACTTGCGGTAAGGTACAGGAGAGAACCAATCATGCTTCGATATAACTTCTGGTCAACATTATTACCATGTTCATCTTTTTCAAGATGTGTGGTCGTACTCATAGGAGTTGGTTTACCAGAGGTATTTTCTAAACCAAAACGTTTGACTAGATTTCCGCAGTACTTCTCTTGACTAATAAAAATACCATTAGAAAGCTGTTTGATTTGAAGACCAAGGAAATACGATAGTTCTCCCATATGAGACATTTCAAATTCTTTGGTCATAATATTTGCAAACTCTTTGCAGAGTTTATCGTTTGTTGAACAAAAGATAATATCGTCTACATATATCTAGATAACTAATATATCTTTTCGAGAATGTTTTATGAATAGAGTCTGATCAACTTTACCCATTTGAAAACCAGGATCAATAAAATAGCTTCGTAATCGTTCGTACCAAGCACGAGGTGCTTGTTTTAATCCATATAAAGCTTTCTTAAGTTTATATACATGATCAGGATATTTCTCATGTACGAACAAGGGAGGTTGTTCGACATATACATTCTCTTTGATAAACCCATTTAAGAATGCACTTTTAACATCCATTTGATAAAGTTTAAAATTATGATGACAAGCAAAGGACAATAAGATTCGAATAGCTTCTAATCGAGCTACGGGTGCAAAGGTTTCTTCATAATCGATACCTTCTTCCTGATTATATCCTTGTGCTACTAATCTTGCCTTATTTCTGGTTATATTTCCTTGTTCGTCGGCTTTATTTTTATAAACCCATTTCGTACCAATGACTGATTGATCAGTCGGTCTTTGAACAAGTTCCCAGACATCATTGCGCTCGAATTGATTTAGTTCTTCCTGCATGGCAATGATCCAGTAATTATCAGTAGTAGCTTCTTAGAATTCTTAGGTTTGATATTTGAGAGAAACGCGACATGACCCATTTGATTTAGTTGACTCCTTATTCTTATTTGTGATGTTACTTCTCCAATAACATTTTGAACCGGACGATCTCTTAGAATTCTACGAGGAGATCTAAATCTTGGTGGAGAAGGTATCACAGCAGGTTGAGGAATATCGTCAACAATTTCTGAGTCAGAGTCATTATTTGTGATGATAGGGTTATCAGTGACTATGGTTTCTTCGTCATCTGATATAATATGAGATGGTTTATAGAATTCATCAAAAGAGACATAAAGTGATTCTTCAATAGTTTTAGTTCTCTTGTTAAATATACGATAAGCCTTGCTTCGTTCCGAATATCCGACAAATATACCTTCATCGGATTTTGAATCAAATTTTCCAAGATGGTCTTTCGTATTTAAAATAAAGCATTTAGAACCGAAAACTTTGAAATATGAGATATTTGGATTTCTTTGATTAAATATCTCATAGGATGTATTCTTGGTCAGAGGTCGAATGGATACACGATTCAAAACATAACACGCAGTTGCAACAGCTTCTGCCCAAAAATGTTTTGGTAGAGTGGATCCATTTAATAATGTTCTTGCACATTCTTGTAAAGTTCGATTTTTCCTTTCTACAACTCCGTTTTGTTGTGGAGTTCTAGGAAATGAAAAATTATGATTTATACCTTTTTTTGTACAAAAATTTTCAAATTCATTATTTTCGAACTCTCCTCCATGATCACTTCTTATATTTTTAACCTTAATTCCTTTTGACTTTTGAATTCTCTTAACGAAGGATTTGAAATGTTTGAAAGTGTCACTTTTTTTTTCAAGAAAATCACCCATGTATAAGAGAGTAATCGTCAACTATTACAAGCACATAGCGATTATGGTTTATTGACTGAACCTGTGTTGGTCCAAATAAATCCATATGTAATAGCTCAAGTGGTTGTAATGTTGATATGACTTTCTTGGATATAAAGACGATTTAGTCAATTTTCCTAATTGACATGCATCACAAAGATTATCAACCGTAAAACTAATTTTGGGTAATCTTTTAACTAGATCATTTTTAGCTAGCTTGTCAATAGTTCTGAAGTTTATGTGACAGAAACGTTTGTGCCATAGCCATGGATTATTATCATTTGCTACAAGACACATATCTGAGTTATGATTGATATTCATATTCAGAATATAGATATTTCTGTCTCTATAACCTTCAAAAACTAGATTTCGATCTTTATCTAAGATACTACAATTATTGTCCGAAAAGGAAATAGTAAAACCTTTGTCGCACAATTGACTGATACTTAGTAAATTATGTTTCAAATTTCTAACTAGCATGAAATTAGTAATAAGAGGTAAGTTAGATGTACCATAATTGCTCACATCGCCTTTGCCGATGATATAGCCTTTTGAATTATCTCCAAAAGTGACTGAGCCACCATCTGAATAAGTGATATTTGTTAATAAGCTCTTGTCTCCAGTCATATGCTTCGAGCAACCACTGTCCAGTATCCACTTTCCTCTTTTATTGAGTGGGACCTGCAAAAAATAAAATTAAGTCCATGGTACCCACTTTTTTTATAGGGTCCTAAGAGTTAGGTCTTAGGAGTCCAAACCCATACAGGTCCGGTATCCCCTTTATACATATAATTTGGATTGTAATGCATAGAATTCAAAAAAAATTAATGTACTTGTTCCTAATCAAATTGTTATTTGTTTTAGGAACCCATATTTTTATAGACTTGACATTCTTCTTTTGAAATTTCACAATCGGTTTTGGTTTGGAATATAATAAACTAAGATTTTTCTTAGCTTCAGTTTCTTGTACTATCTTATTTTTCTTTTTTCTTTTATTACCAAGATGTTTCTTGATAACTTGTTTCTTATATCCCAAGCCATGTTTATTTGTAGCAGATAGTGAACTTTCAATAATTTTTGTCAAATTTTCTCGACCTTTGTTAAAGTTAGAAACATTTTGAGTAATGTCGTCTAACTTTGTTTGTAAACTAGCTTTTTCAAGGTCTAACATTTTGACTTTTGCCTTAAGATCATGATTTTCGGTAGTAAGAGCATCATTTTTCCTTTTTTGAGTTTCAATATCTTGACTCAAAAGAGATAGTTGAGAATCAATATTAGATGATGATTCTTGAGCTTTTTCAAGTTCTTCCTCTAATATTTTCTTCTCATCTTTTAGCATATCTCGTTCAAATTCATCTCTACTTAAATCAGCTTGAGCTTGTTTGCATTATCTTTTCGTATCTTTAAATTTATATATTAATTCAGCATTTATATCAAGAACTTCTTCAAAAGAGGGAATTTGTACCTCATCTTTTTTAGCCATAAAACATATATTTGCTTGTTCATCATCTGAGTCACTTTCACTATCAGATGAAGATGAGTCTGAATCATCCCATGTCACTGAGAATGCTCGTTTCTTTGACTTGTCCTTCTTGTGTTTGAATTTTTCATTTTCTGACTTCTTCTTTTGCTCCGGACAATCTTTGTGCATGTGTCCTTTTTTGTGACAGTTAAAGCATTCTATATTTGAAGATGATGATTTATTTGATCCGAACTTCTTTTTATTGTATCGGCTAGCTTTTCGTTGCTTTAAGAATTTCTTGAATCCTTTTGCAATGAATACTAGATCATCATCTTCGGAATCTGAGATGTCTTCATCTTTCTCGGCATGAGAAGCTACAATTTTCTTTTCTTCTTTTTGTTCTTTTCGAGCCTGCAAGTTAGCTTCATAGGACATAAGATTTCCTATCAATTCATCTGGCTTCATGGTGGAAAGATCATTAACTTCTTCTATTGCTAATACTTTTCCTTCCCATTCATTAGTCAGAGAATGTAGGACTGTTGAAACTACATCAAAATCAGAAT
This sequence comes from Allium sativum, assembly GCA_030737875.1. Lineage (NCBI taxonomy): Eukaryota > Viridiplantae > Streptophyta > Magnoliopsida > Asparagales > Amaryllidaceae > Allium > Allium sativum. The sequence goes on from CM060915.1 coordinate 334,611,859, forward strand.
ATTTTTGTCCTAATCCGATAAGTGCATGATGAATGGTTTGAAACCTTGAATACATCTCATTGATAGTTTCATTTGGTTTCATTTTGAAATTTTGAAATTGACTTTTCAACAAAGCTCTTTTTGCTTGTTTAACCTTGTTAGTACCTTCATGAGTGGTTTTTAGCGTTTTCCGAATTTGGTAAGCAGTAGTGCAGATAGTAACACGGTTATATTCGTTTTGATCTAATGCACAAAACAACATATTAATTGCTTTTGCATTTACAGCAGCTGCGGTTTTCTCAGCAGCTGTCCATTCTGCATACTCAGTCGTCAGATTGACTATTTCTTTCTGAGTAGCATTCCAAGCATCATAGTTAGTTAATTTCATGTAAAAAGCCATACGTGTTGCCCAATAACTATAGTTAAGACCATTAAAGAAAGGAGGTCTTTGTGTCGATTGACCTTCTGTGTAAGTAGTGTTAGTGCTACTACTTGGGTTATTTGCCATATTACTAGAATATATCAAATAACTGTGTTACGGTTATGTGATGACCTTGCTCTGATACAAAATGAAAGTGTCGATATACGACTTAAGCAGGATCAGTAATATGGATAAGCGGAAAGTATGTGATATACTAACTTGTATATTTACAATAGTTATGCAGGTAAATATTTGTTATAAAACGATCTCACAGAAGCAATATCACAGATAAGTAAGTGCAGTAATAGAAAAATCACACCAGGGATTTTTATACTGGTTCGGAGCACCGTCCTACGTCCAGTCCCAGATCTCCTATCTGGAATTTCACTAAACAACTACCTCACTTCACCCGGAGGAACAGGTTCACAACACCCGAGCAGCCGAACGTGATTTCACGCCTCTATCAACACGAGGACTTCACAACTTGCCTCTTATAACACCAAGGACTTCAGACAAGATAATTAAACTTGTAATTTGACAATGTGTGTTCTCAATAACACGAATTATTCAACTCTTGTACACCCTTCCTATAATCTTATCCTCAAATATGATATTGTGATTATGAAGATTTGGAAGATGATATCGTTGTTTGAATCTAAAGAATAATATATAGATTCAAGGATTCAAATAACGATATGTGAGAATTATGAGCTTTTGAATGCTTTTAGAGAGCAAGAATGAAACCAGCAATTAAATAGAAAGAATTGTTATTTTTAAAATGGTGATTTCATGTTGCTTTTATAGAGGATGGAGAGTTGTAATCATTGGTGAAGAGAAGCAACGAATAGAGATGATTTTTGGCAAAGAGAAAAGGAAACAACCCTTGATAAATAAGAGTGTCTATTCGAAAAGTTATTTCAGTTCGTAGACCAGTCGACTGGTTAAAAATGACCAGTAGACTGGTATTTGAATATATGTACGTTATATACATGTGTGCACGTTCATTGTTCATTTCTACCCAGAAACGGTCGACCGCCCAGAATGAAATCGGTCGACCGGTTTCTGATAGTATGCACAATGAATGTGCATACATATATATATATTCAAACCATTGAGGTATATGATTATTTGAGGATATATTTTAACATTTATAACTCAGCTAAAACTCTAAATAATCAACCTCTAATATTAAATACCATTGAATCTCTTCTTTCTGTCGATCTTGAACTTCTCCTTGTCATTTAATCAAAACGCCGTGAATTCCTTGATTCAACAAATTATTGTAAAATTTCCAATTTGGGGTCAATAGAAGTTATTTTGATTATCGTGCGCAATTTAAATGCGTATCGATTTATGTTGTGAATTATAAAGGGAGTTATGCCAAACGATCTCGGAATTTAATGAAACCAGTTCCATTGTGTTCAGAATATTTTATTATGGTGAGATTTCAAGTTTCGAACCAATTGGAGTTGTTACGTGAGCGTGCGGAAAATAAACGTGAATCAATCAGCAAATTTAATATTTAGAATTTCGTTGTTTTTCCAAACGGGCTCCGTTTTCAATGAAACAAGTTTCGTCGAGTCCGGAATGTCAAACTATAGACAGGGTTTCATTTTTATTTCAATCAGATATCATACGTAATCATACAAAATTAAAATATCAAACAACAATTAGCGATAGGCATGGATTATTATAATTCAATAAAATATTCTAAATAAAAAAACAAAAAAAACACCTATATAATTAAACCCGAAATCCCTAGTTCCCGAAATGCTTTCCCCAAATTGTGTTCTTCCAGTAAAGAGAAAAAAACCACCACTTTAATAAACAATTAAAAATCAGGTACTCGATAAAAAAAATTAAAGCTTGGATCTAATAAGATCGATTAAATGAGGGCTTCAATTTGATGCTTAATAAAAAGGTGCTATCATTCTTCTGAGTGACGACTTTTTGGAGCAGGGCATGTTGAATGAGTGGTAGGACAAACTTTGGCGATGTTAGAGAAAAAGGGGGTCGGCGCTGCGATCAGTAGGAGGAGGCGCACCACTGGTGGTTTTTTTTAGGATATTGAAGCTAAATTTTTTCGCGATTAGTACTTGGGTGAGGTCGATGCGATGGAACAAAGGGTTTGGGTTTGCCTTGGTTGGACGGAGAAGGAAGCTGACTCGATGGAGGTCATCAAGGTGGCGATAGCTCTGCCTCAGGTGCACGGTCGTGATTGATGCAACGTTGTAACAACGCGCATTCTACGCATCGGAGGATCGTAGAATATTTATTTCTTTCTTATATGAAGGCGTATGGTCATGTAACTTTGGGAAACGACTATTGGGGTCATTTCTCATATTCATGATTTTTGCCGATTTTTAAATGACCGTTTTACCCCTAGCTGGTACTGTTTTGGCCATAACTTTTGACTGGAAAGGAATTCTAACCTGAAGACACTTCCATTAGAATCGTTTGATGGTTTACCTTTCCATAGAGTGGTCATAATAGCCAAACGAACTCACCGTTTGGGAGATATGGCTGAAATAAGGTTTGGAAGGTGAAAAACTGCTTAACCGGGCCAAATAGGGTGATTAGTGAATGGGCCCATAACCCATTTCGGGATTAGGGTTATGGGGAGGCTGAAAAGAGATAGGGTTTCATTCCATTTCAGTTTTCTAGCCTCCACTTACCTCTTAGAAACCCTAAAAATGGCCTCCAACCTCTAAATCACCTCCAAATCACTTTCTAATCAAGGATTAAGCTTAGCAACATCAAATCAAGGGAGTTCTTCACCAAATCAAGATTAGAACTACTGATTTGCATCGTTATTCGCACCCAAACAGAGATTTATTTCAGATCTAAGGTTTATTTGTGGCTAAGGTGAGTGATTTGCATAGTTCCTCACTAATTATGGTTAGTTAAGGTAATTAGTGTTAATTAGTGAATTTAAACATGATTCTGAAAAAATATCTATAAATTCTTAAATGATGTTTTAGACCTCTGATATGAACTTGGGTTAATTTGGTTAAGTTTTGCTAATCTTATCATTAATTATGCTTGAACATGCTTAAGGGAAAATATGGGGTTTTGGCTATGTTTGATCCATTTTAACCTATCATATTGTTGTTTTGGTGTTTGTGGTTGATTATACATGTTGTTATGACTGTATGGTATGCTTTGTGATTGATTAGAATAGTTGGAATGGTCGAAAACGCCGTCGAGTGGCGTAAACTGCTTGTTGGAAAAAGTGCAGGAAATTGGCCGATCCGGATCGGAATGGAAAAAGGACCTGATCCGAACCACCTCCCACGCGAGTTCAGAAGCTCCGATCCTCTTAGTAAACATTGTATGTCAACGCAACTTGGAGACTACTATCCGACCCGGTGTGCTCTGAAGGAGGCCGATCCGATCCATCATCCGAAGAAGACCTCCGATCCGACGTTGGGAGAAAAGGAGGGAGCCTGTGCTCCGACCCGAACCGATGGTACCTTCCGATCCGATCCGAAGAAGCTTTCCAGGGAGTGTAGACCTCGATGCGATCCGGAGCAGAGAGGAAGGTTTGTGCTGGAGATTCCGAACCGATCCGATTGCTTAAGGAGGAGCATTCCGATCCGGACCGAACTGATGATTATGGGGAGATCCGAATCGATCCAGTGATGAACAGTAACCCGAGATGCAAAGGTAGTCCAAATGGAAGTTAGAGCTCAAGATCCAGTTGGGAACCAATGAGTTCACTTCATGGTTGGGCTTTGCTGCGGGACGTTTGCTAAGGAGTTGTCGAAGTTCATAACTTCGATTCACCATTAAAAAGGAACGATGGGCTACGTATCAGTGCAGTAGAGTCATTACGACTCGAGGGGCAAAGTGATCGTAGCAGGACTACGTATCAGTGCAGTAGAGTCATCGTGACTCGAGGGGCAAAGTGATCGTAGTAAGACTATGAGCCAGTGCAGTGGAGCCATTGTGACTCCATGGGGCAGAGTGGACATAGTACATGATTAGTAAGGCTATGAGCCAGTGCAGTGGGGTGTGTACGACTCCATGGGGCAAAGCGGACATATCGAAGGATTAGTGGCTATGGATCAGTGCAGTGAAGCCGTTGTGACTTCATGGGGCAAAGTGATCATAGTAAAGTATTGGGTGATCGAAGTGGTGGATATCGTATGCTTTACGCACTGAGTGAGAGATGTGAGGATGGTTGCTATGTTTGATTGTTTGTCATCACTACGACATGCACACCCCACCCCCGTATTCTTTACACCACTTGTTATGGCACCTTAGAGTGTTGTACAGTATGTAGTGCTAACTCTTTGGTTGCAGGTCCAGGTTCAGGTATGGTTTAGTATACCTGTTATGTTCTGTTTAGCTGCTTATCGCTCATACCAGACTTTTTGTCTGACCCAGAGTTTTATGTCTCTTCTTATTACTCTGGGTGCTCACACGAGCAGACTAGAGATAGGTTAGCTGGTGATGCGCGAGTAGCAGATTCGGAGGCGAGCAGGAGGCTTCCACGTATGATATATATATATTCTCCCTGTGTCGTTGGTGGTCACTTCCTGGGCATTAGTAGTGCACCTCCCTTATCTTGCTTTTTCTTTTAGAGACAGTTTGAAAAGTTGTAATAATGATGATGTGGAACATAAGCTGTATTTGGATTTTCCGCTGCTATGATAGTTTGTTTTCAGCTTATGTACTGTCTTACCTGTTTTATGTCAAGTATGTTGTTATTATATTTTGTTCTATGCGCTATGAGACATTCTACAGGTTCCTTGCTGATTCTTCGTCTTCTTTCTTTCCTTCTGATGACCGTTCCGTGCGAACTGGACATGTGTACAACACACTTTTGGAGTAAATGTCGGCTGGTGCGGGGCGGGCCGTCACATTTGGTATCAGAGCTCTAGGTTGCGTAGTTAACCGAGGGAAAGACACTAGGGAGAGATAATATGTATATGAGAGTGAGTATTTGTGATTACTTTTGTTTTCAAAAGCTATATATATACTATTAGTATAGCTAAGGATGAAGTCGCACTGCACTAGCACCACTATGAAGATGGTTAATCGTTTTCTCTTTACAGATTGAACGATGAGCCGATATGCAAGAGGTGCTGGTAGAGGGGCCAATAATGGGAATGCTGCTGACATGAGGGCGATGTTTACTAACCTCATGAGAGAAATGCTTAGGGATGTGTAAGGGGCATCTCCCAATGCCGATAATGGTGGTGGTCCAATAATGCAGGCGCCTAGGGCCGATTTCGCCAAGCTGTGCAAGGATTACACTCACCTTGGTGGGAAGCCGTTCCACGGAACGGAGTCGGCCACGGATGTTCAGGATTGGTTGGATAGCTGTGATCGTATCTTCGACGACTTGGGTCTCGAGGATGCGATGAAGAGAAGGCTAGCATCTCATCAGCTGCAAGGGCGAGCGATGAATTGGTGGAATGCTATTAAGATAGCCACTCCAGAGGATCTGGTTACTTGGGATTAGTTTAAGGCTCGCTTTAGCGACAAGTTTATCCCAGCTGCTCAGAAGTCGGAATTGTTTAGGAAGTTCTTGGAGCTTAAGCAGAATGGCAAAGCAATCTCGGACTATATTGCTGAGTTCGACACTTTGTCAAAATATGGATTATCCCTTATCGATACTCCTGAGAAGAAGAATAAGAAATTCATTACTGGTTTGGATGGATTCTTGGGGGAAAGGCTTATCAACCACATCGATGAGACTTTTGAATCGATTGTTGGGAAAGCTTTGAGATTAGAGAGTCTTTACCCTAAGTCAAAGACTGATGTTGCATCTGCAGAAGGGCTGAATCCGCTAGCAGGCGGTGGAGGCAAGAATAACACTCAGAACAAGAGGAAGCAGGACCAAACTAAGGATGGCCAGAAAAAGAGTAAGAAAGATGTTGAGTGCTTCAGCTGTGGTAAGAAGGGCCATTATGCCAAAGAGTGTCGGGCCAAGCCAGCAGATAGGAAGTGCTACAACTGTGGCCAAGTGGGACATCATAAGGATAAATGTCCACAACCTCTTAAAGAGAAGCAGATTGTGAAAGCATATGCTATCGGTGCTATTCCTTCTTCGTCGAATGCCCCAACTGCGATGGAGAAAGGAAAGAATGTCATCATTCAAGGTATGCTTTCTATTTATGATGTACCTGTTCGAGTTTTGTTTGATACTGGGGCTTCCCGTTCCTTCATATTTAGTGACCTGGTAGATAGGTTGGGACTGGAACCCGAGATAGTCGATATACAATTGGTTGTGATGAACCCGATTGGTGGTTCGACTAACCTTAGTATGATTTGCAGAAATTTGGTCTTATCGAGTCATGGATGTATGTTTGTTTGTGATTTCTTTGTTTTGGGCTTTACTGGGTATGGCATTATATTGGGAGTTGATTGGCTCCAAAGATACGGGGTGGTGGTAGACTGTGAGGGCTTTTTGGTGACAGTTAGGGCGGATGATGGGCGGAGGGTAGTGTTTGGTAGTCTACCTAGTGATGGGGTAATGGCTAGTTTTATAAATTCCCTCGACATCCCACATGATGAGTTGTCAGATGTGCCCGTGGTTGGCCAGTATCCGGACGTCTTCGAGGAAGTGACCGGACTTCCATCACACCGAGAGATTGAATTCCGTATTGATTTAGTGAAAGATGCCAGACCTATAGTGATGCCACTTCGTCGTATGGCACCAAGGGAGCAGCGAGAGGTCGGGGTGCAAGTAAGTGATCTTTTGAAGAAGGGTTTATTAGAAGAAGTGTCTTCGAGTGGGGAGCACCAGTTGTGTTTGCCACTAAGGCAGATGGTTCCCTTCGTTTGTGTGTGGACTATCGCGAGTTGAATAAGGTGACGAGGAAGAATAAGTATCCTCTACCGCGGATAGATGATTTGTTTGATCAACTGGAAGGAGCAAGAGTGTTCTCCCAGTTGGACCTCGCGACAGGATTTCATCAGCTCCGTGTAGCGGCTGAGAGTGTTCCGAAAACGGCATTTAGGACGCCGTCTGGATTCTACGAGTGGTTGGTCATGCCATTTGGGTTGACCAATGCACCAGCGTATTTCGTGGATCTTATGAATCGAGTATTCAGAGATCAGTTGAATATGTTCATTCTTGTGTTCGTAGATGACATCCTTGTTTATTCAAGGACATAGGAAGAACACAAGGGGCATTTGAAGATAGTGATGGAGGTGTTGAGAAAACACCAATTGAAAGCGAAATTTTCTAAGTGTCACTTCTGGAGGAGAGAAGTGAGATTCTTAGGCCATGTTATTTCAGAGAATGGTATTGTCGTGGACCCTGCGAAGGTGGCTACGGTACAGGATTGGCCTACGCCCAAGAATGCAACAGACATAAGAAGCTTTTTGGGGTTAGCTGGATATTATCGTAAGTTTATCTAGGACTTCTCCAAGATAGCAGCACCGTTGACTCAGTTAACTAAGAAGAATCAAGCCTTCGTCTGGGACGGAGTGTGTGAGAATGCATTCAAGAGTCTAAAAGAAAAGTTGACGCGTGCGCCAATGTTAGTCATTCCTAAAGGGAATGAAGAAATGACGGTATACACGGATGCTTGTGGTACCGGACTAGGTGTTGTATTGATGCAAGGAGGTAGGGTTGTAGCTTATGCTAGTCGGCAACTAAAGCCGCATGAGAAAAAGTATCCTACCCATGATTTGGAACTGGCAGGGATCATGTTCGCGTTGAAGATGTGGAGACATTATCTCTTGGGAGAAAGATTCGAGTTGTTTACCGATCATAAATCGTTAAAGTATCTCTTCTCTCAGAAGGATCTGAATCTCCGACAGCAGAGATGGTTAGAGTTCTTGGCTTCGTATGATTTTGATATCGCATATACACCTGGGAAAGGCAATGCGGTAGCCGATGCCTTAAGTAGGAGACATGCTAGTTTAGGGGCTATGTTTCTTGAATGGAAGCAACTGGAGTATATCTCAGGGTATGATTTCAGACCAAAGTGCGAATTGGATCCAGAGATGTTAGCTAGTTTGACGATCAGACCCACCTTGGTTGAGAGGATTGGTTCCAGTCAGAGGGACGATCCTAATCTATTGGAAATCATCTCCAAGTTAGAGATGAATGTCGACGATGAGGAGATGAATTTGTATGGGATTGATCGAGAAGGATGGCTTCGAAAGAATGGAAGACTAGTTGTACCCAACGTGAATGGTTTGAGAGATGAAGTGCTTAGGGAATGTCATCACTCAAAACTGACTATACATCCCGGTGGTGATAAGATGTATCGAGACATGAAGCAGACTTACTACTGGGAAGGGATGAAAAGAGACGTTGGGAAGTTTATATCCAAGTGCATGAATTGCCAACTAGTTAAAGCCGAGCAAAAGAAGCCTAATGGTTTGTTGCAACCATTAGAAATTCCCGAATGGAAATGGGAGCAAGTCTCGATGGATTTCATTGATGGTTTACCAAGGACTAGATCGGGACATGATAGCATTTGGGTAATTGTGGATCGATTGACTAAGAGTGCAAGATTTATACCAGACAAATCGACCAGAATGGCAGCTAAGTCAGCAGAACTGTATATGAAGTGGGTAATGAGATTTCATGGAGTACCTAAAAGCATTATGAGTGACCGAGACCCTTTGTTCACTAGTGGGTTTTGGAAGAGCTTACAAGAAGCTCTAGGGTCGGAATTATATCTCAGTACCGCGTATCATCCTCAAACTGATGGTCAGACAGAGAGGGTGAATCGTATATTGGAAGTTCTCTTGAGAGCCTGTATATTGCATTTTGGTGGATCATGGGATGACCATTTGCATCTAGTAGAGTTTGCATATAATAATAGCTATCAATCCAGTATCGGTATGGCTCCATATGAAGCTTTGTACGGAAGACCGTGCAACTCACCATCATGTTGGATAGAGACTGGCGAGAAGTTTGTGCTTGGACCAGATGTGGTGAGGGAAACTTCAGATAAGATTAAGATCATTCAACAACGGATGAAGGCTGCCCAGGATAGGAAGAAGAGTTATGCTGACAAGAGGAGAAGAGACTTAAAATTCTCCGTTGGCGACTTGGTATTTGTCAAGGTTTCTCCGTTAAAGAGCGTGATACGATTTGGCAGGAGGGGCAAGTTGGCACCAAGATTTGTTGGCCCATTCCTAGTTCTCGAACAAGTTGGGAATTTGGCATATAGAGTTGACTTACCAGAGAAGATGGCGGGAGTTCACAACGTATTTCATGTTTCCAGCTAAGGAAGTTCATGCACGACCCAGATATAACTATTTCACCTGATCAGTTAGAGGACTTCGAAGTGGAACCCAAGGCGGTTGGGAACCGCAAGCCAATTCGTAATGTCGAGCACGATACGAAGCGACTTCAAAGGAAGGCGGTGAAGCTAGTCAAGGTTCAGTGGGGGCGAGAACGAGAATGACTGTACTTGGGAGACAGAGGAGAGCATTAGGAAAACGTATCCAGAACTCTTTGCCTGGTAAGATTTACTTTGCAATTTAGTTATTCTGCATGCTAGGATAGGCTTGTTTTGCTTGTTTTGCATGTTTGACTGTTGTTTTATGGTTCATAGGCATGCAGGACCCTTTGTGTGTTTTGGTTAGGGAATTTCGGGGACGAAATTTCTTAAGGGGAGAGAATTTAACAACCCGCATTCTACGCATCGGAGGATCGTAGAACATTTATTTCTTTCTTATATGAAGGCGTATGGTCATGTAACTTTGGGAAATGACTATTGGGGTCATTTCCCATATTCATGATTTTTGCCGATTTTTAAATGACCGTTTTGCCCCTAGCTGGTACTGTTTTTGCCATAACTTTTGACTGGAAAGGAATTCTGACCTGAAACCACTTCCATTAGAATTGTTTGATGTTTTACCTTTCCGTAGAGTGGTCATAATAGCCAAACAGACTCACCGTTTGGGAGAAATGGCTGAAATAAGGTTTGGAAGGTGAAAATTTGCTTAACCGGGCCAAATAGGGTGATTAGAATGGGCCCATAACCCATTTCGGGATTAGGGTTATGGGGAGGCTGAAAAGAGATAGGGTTTCATTCCATTTCAGTTTTCTAGCCTCCACTTTCCTCTTAGAAACCCTAAAAATGGCCTCCAACCTCTAAATCACCTCCAAATCACTTTCTAATCAAGGATTAAGCTTAGCAACATCAAATCAAGGGAGATCTTCACCAAATCAAGATTACAGCTGCTGATTTGCATCGTTATTCGTGCCCAAACAGAGATTTATTTCAGATCTAAGGTTTATTTGTGGCTAAGGTGAGTGATTTGCATAGTTCCTCACTAATTATGGTTAGTTAAGGGTCATTAGTGTTAATTAGCGAATTTAAACATGATTCTGAAAAAATATCTATAAATTCTTAAATGATGTTTTAGACCTCTGATATGAACTTGGGTTAATTTGGTTAAGTTTTGCTAATCCTATCATTAATTATGCTTGAACATGCTTAAGGGAAAATATGGGGTTTTGGCTATGTTTGATCCATTTTAACCTATCATATTGTTGTTTCGGTGTTTGCGGTTGATTATACATGTTGCTATGACTGTATGGTATGCTTTGTGATTGACTAGAATAGTTGGAATGTTCAAAAACGCCGTCGAGTGGCGTAAACTGCTTGCTGGAAAAAGTGCAGGAAATTGGCCGATCTGGATCGGAACGGAGAAAAGGACCCGATCCGAACCACCTCCCACGCGAGTTCAGAAGCTCCGAACATCTCAGTAAACATTGTATGGCAACGCGACTTGGAGACTCCTATCCGACCCGGTGTGCTCTGAAGGAGGCCGATCCGATCCATCATCCTAAGAAGACCTCCGATCCGACGTTGGGAGAAAAGGAGGAAGCCCGTGCTCCGACCCGAATCGATGGTACCTTCCGATCCGATCCGAAGAAGCTTGCCAGGGAGTGTAGACCTCGGTCCGATCCGGAGCAGAGAGGAAGGTTTGTGCTGGAGATTCCGAACCGATCCGATTACTTAGGGAGGAGCATTCCGATCCGAACCGAACTGATGATTAGGGGGAGATCCGAACCGATCCAGTGATGACCAGTAACCCGAGATGCAAAGGTAGTCCAAATGGAAGTTAGAGCTCAGGATCCAGTTAGGAACCAATGAGTTCACTTCATGGTTGGGATTTGCTGCGGGACGTGTGCTAAGGAGTTGTCGACGTTCATAACTTCGATTCACCACTAAAAAGGAATGATGGCTACATATCAGTGCAGTAGAGTCATTACGACTCGAGGGGCAAAGTGATCGTAGCAGGACTACGTATCAGTGCAGTAGAGTCATCGTGACTCGAGGGGCAAAGTGATCGTAGTAAGACTATGACCAGTGCAATGGAGCCATTGTGACTCCATGGGGCAGAGTGGACATAGTAAAGGATTAGTAAGGCTATAAGCCAGTGCAGTGGGGTGTGTACGACTCCATGGGGCAAAGTGGATATAGCGAAGGATTAGTGGCTATGGATCTGTGCAGTGAAGCCGTTGTGACTTCATGGGGGCAAAGTGATCATAGCAAAGTATTGGGTGATCGAAGTGGTGGATATCGTATGATTTACGCACTGAGTGAGAGATGTGAGGATGGTTGCTATGTTTGATTGTTTGCCATCACTATGACATGCGCACCCCACCCCCGTATTCTTTACACCACTTGTTATGGCACCTTAGAGTGTTGTATAGTATGTAGTGCTAACTCTTTGGTTGCAGGTCCAGGTTCAGGTATGGTTTAATATACCTGTTATTGTTCTGTTTAGCTGCTTATCGCTCATACCAGACTTTTTGTCTGACCCAGAGTTTTATGTCTCTTCTTATTACTCTGGGTGATTACACGAGCAGACTAGAGACAGGTTAGCTGGTGATGCGCGAGTAGCGGATTCGGAGGCGAGCAGGAGGCTTCCACGTATGATATATATATATATAAAGATATTCTCCCTGTGTCGTTGGTGGCACTACTTGGGCATTAGTAGTGTACCCCCCTTATCTTGCTTTTGCTTTTAGAGACAGTTTGAAAAGTTGTAATAATGATGATGTGGAATATAAGCTGTATTTGGATTTTCCGCTGCTATAATAGTTTGTTTTCAGCTTATGTACTGTCTCACCTGTTTTATGTCAAGTATGTTGTTATTATATTTTGTTCTATGCACTGTGAGACATTCTACAGGTTCCTTTTTGATTCTTCGTCTTCTTTCTTTCCTTCTGACGGCCGTTCCGTGCTAACTGGACATGTGTACAGTGCACTTTTGGAGTAAATGTCGGTTGGTGCGGGGCGGGCCGTCACAAACATCCTGAAAGGAGGTGGGTTAAATTTAATTTTCTGGACTGTATGGGTAGTCAGCGGTGACGAGATAGGTAATGTTGGCGAAGGTGTGGTCGGAAGTGGTCGTCGACGGTGAGGGGTTGATTTTCGGTCAACCGGAGCAAGAAGAAAGAAAGTGGGAAGAGGTTGAAGTATTTTCGATGCCTGGAATAGAACAGAAGTCGGTATGACAATTGTCAAGGAAGAAAGACATACAACATAGGTTAAGAAATAATTAGGCTAATCTAGTTATGGTAATTAGTTTATGAAATAATCAACTTTAATTCGTTAAACATTGTAAAGTGTATAATTTTTACATTCATGAATAGAATTACATGAAACAAGTGCTGTTGGAATCGTAACCACGAAATCTACACTATGGAGCTAATGTGGCTGAGAACGAGACTATTGGAATTTCATGATAAATTAAATATTGTTTGATTTTAACCGAAATAAAAGAAGAATCGTCAACTGCAAACAATGTGAGTAAACTCACTAACTCTATATTTTTATATAAATGAGTTTTAAATTTATATATAGTAATTTTATACTGTGTGATGGTTGTTTGGATGAATGGTTGATAAATTGGTTGAAATAATTGATTAGTTATATATATTCAATCATTGGCGGAACATTGATTCTGTTTATCATAATATCTTATATTGAAGTGAAATTAATGTTATTTACGTTGATTAAAATTTGCGGATGAAGGGATACAGGTTGGAGGGATCCAACTAGATTCCTTAACATTTATATTACTGTTTTCATTGATTATGATATAATGATGTGATATATAATCGGTGATTGATTATATTTTGTTTGAACTACCATGGCCCTAGAATTTCGGTATTTAAACATCGTAAAATATTTTCGGATGTAGAAGAGAATTTTGAGATTTAAAAGGAAATTTTATTCCAAAAATAGAAATTAAATTTCAAATGGACTGGATAAAGAAACTTATTTAAATGGATTAAACAAGAAGTTGATTATAACGATGTTTATAAATAAAATAAAATATTTATCATAGGATAAATTAAAATATAAATTCAAGTTGAATTTATACAAGAAAAGTGGAAATCAGTGATGACATAGATATTTGAAGTGGGATTTAAACACAATAGTTATAAAAGAAATTTGAGTTGGGAAAAATGAATTCAAATGGAAATTTGAATGAGAAGAGCAATGGGAAAGCATTTTCAAAAGGAACGGTGGTTTTTATTCCAAAGTTTTGAATATAAAATAGATTGAGATAAATCCAAGGGACTTCTATTTAGAATTCGACTATGTCGAATCTTATTTAAACGGTTTATTTCAGAAAAGATATTAAACTCTATCTAGAGTGAATCTGTAAAATATGTCAAGAAACTAATATTTCAATATGTATAGCTATGCACATAAAATTATGTGTTTTGAGATAATTTAATATTATTTTAAATTAAAGTTAATAAACGAGAAGGGAATTGTACGAATCAAATAAGTTGATTTCAGAAGTTTGGAATGTATAACTTATAAATACGTTATATTTAAAAAGAAAATTGAATTGTTTTATTAATAAAAAGGTGTCAATAGTAGTTTTTATAAACAGAATTTTTATATGAAGTAGAATATAACATGGGTTTATTAAGTAACTCGATAACTGAGATTTGAATTTTTAACGATATTTGCAAGTCAAATCAAATGGATTTGATAAAATTAATTTTGATTCCTATTAAGGAATGATAATCATATCGTAAAGTGAATAGCGGTTTGAAAGCAAATGGAAGTAATTATAAGAAAATTTTGAGTTAACCTGAAATAATAGATTTATTCCAAAGTTCGGAATATTAGTTGAATATAGATTATTCATAATAGAGAAATTTATTAAAATACGATTATATCGAATTCAGGAAAGTACTTTTTACTTTCAGTTTAAATATAGATTAAATTGTTTATTTGTTTAGTTATTTATTTATTTATCTATTTATTTATTTAATTTAATGGATAAAAGTTATATTTTAAAATTTAATATTTCGAAAACAGGGAATATAACGCTATCATTATAATCAATGTTTATCCTAAAAAGAAATGGATTCTTAAACTGAATTCGAAAGTGCGTAAGCAAAGTTTTGTTGGAATTTGAAGTTGTGAGCCTTTTCTATTTCGATATTGAGAATTTTGTTCAGTTAAGGTCTGATAGGTAATTATAACCCAACTTGATTGACTTCATGATTGACTGAGAAATGGTTAAGGTTCGGTAGCGAGGGTTGGTTAGTGATACGGTTAGTTAATGAAAGATTAATGGGTTGAGTTATAATAACGATGTTTGATATAATATTGGTTAAATTCAAGTAAATGGATTTAGGAAACGTTTTCCAAATAAAATTAGAGAAGTTTTCCAAGTATAGAAAATGAAATGATGTGGTTAATGAGAAGTTTAAAAATGGAATTTGGAATTGTTTTCCAATATTAATAATGTATGTCTTCTGAATATAGAAAAAAATAGGAATGTGAAGACTTCGAAATGTTTTCGGACGTCAATAGCGTATATTTCTAGAATATAGAAAAATAAGAGTTATAATATTTGGAAATGTTTTCCAAGAATCGTAAGAGTCTAAAACGGGTCTCGAGAAATATCTGGAAAGATATGGAAGTTGGGAAATTAATAATTTAATAGTAAAATTATTTAAGAAGGAGCCACTGTTGTTTGATGGTTGAACGGTAGAATTTCCATTTGGAAATAGGATCGTTGTTTGTATGGTTGTTTCCTTTGATAGTTAAATCACCGACTATCAAAGTTTTGTTTATTTTATAACTCCGTTGTCGATAAGGAGAGACCGGGATCAGATTTATTATCTGAAAACCACTCCGTGTAGGCATAAGCATTGCGAATCGAAATATGTCGAAGAAAATTGAAGAGGGAGTAAAATTGTAATGACCCAAAATTCCGGTCCAATTTGAGCTGACCAAAAACACAAGTCCAACCCCAAATTAAACTGAAAATCAGGAAATTAATAGAAAGAAAACAGAGGGTGAGGAAAGATAAGATAGAAACTTAGAATAGAAGAAGAAGAAGAACACAACATCAGAGTAATACGAATCTCACAGCGGAACGAACAACATATAATAGATAATATATCCTTGAAATAAAATCATTATATGTATACAATAACATTATCAGAGTACAACACATACAACACAGCAGAAATAAACTATAGTTATATGATTCCGAAGCCTCCTGCTCCAAGCTCTTCCTGTATATCTGTAAATCTCGACTACTTGACTGCCCGTACAAAATTGGGCACCCAAGAGTTTAGGGAAAACAAAACAAAATAAACTCCGGGTCAGTCATGGGACTGGTATGAGTAAAACAGTTTAAAACAGTTCAAGTAGGTAATCGATATCTCATAAGACCACGTCGTATAACGGAACGGGTTTTTCCCTTATGAGAATCAAAATTATCTTTATATCAAAAACCTTTTGATATTATAATAATGTCTATCAACACAATATAATAATCATCTAGCAGAAACGCTTCCATCTCACGTTCTACATATATAGTATACAATCAAAACCGCAAGCACGTATTGGGTAATGGATTTCCAACTATGACAAGGTATGGAACCACCTTTCGCTAGTGTACCTCTAGAAAGGAATACACTGGGTTCAACAAGAACATATTGCAACACGACCACACATGACCGACCACTCATTTCGCTTGAGTGTATCGAATGTATATCACCAATGGTTGGGATCAACAACCGTTTCCCGAAGGGGACAGTATTAACAATAGATTTTTAGAAGTAAATGAAACTCTAGATCAGGTGATTATACACCCTACTTCGGAGCGACCGACTTAGCCATGCTGTCTGCCCGATTTCTACCATTTACCGGTTGATGAGGCTTGAGGTTACGCTTCATCATCACATCAGATTCACTTCGAATGTCACATCGTCAAATCCATCAAATCACCGATTGACGTCTACAACAATACATTATGTGTTAGCTAAAAGAAGTTTCCTTCTCCCCTTTAACTCTTGGTACGGTTGGAGAAATCAATATACGTGATCATCTGGAAATACTCTGTCAGACATCGGTCCATACAAGTCATCCAGGAACAGGATGAACCGAAGGTACTATTCAGTATATCCATCTTAGGCACTTTTATCTAAGATTTATACAGCAGCCCTTGCACTTTACTCCATCTTTAATTATCTTTGGCATATATGATTCGCAACTCTTATGCCAATACAGAGTGGTTCTTTGGATAATAATCCAACCGGTCTCTCCATATTAACAACGTTAAAATGGTCAAAACTCCGATAGTCTGTGATTTAACTATCGAAGGAAAACAGGTGTGCAAACAACGATATTATTTCCAAGTGGAAATTATATCGATCAATCATCATTTAACATATATATATTCACATTCCTTTATTTTCTATGTTTAGAAAATATACGTTATTAACACTGGAAAAAACATTTCCATTGTTATTTACATATCACTATCATTTCACAACTATCAGGCCCTGACTGTAAACTAGTAGGAGAACAATTCTCTAAGTATAAACTCCGAAGGCCGAAACCAACATCAGATCGACACTTAGAAAACCATTCAACTTACTAATCTCTAATCAGTTTCTAATTTTGCTTAACTCTATTTCTTCAACTCTATACGATTTACTCTATTTGATTAACTCTAATTCGAATAACTAATATTCGATTAATTCTTTTGAATAACTATGTTCAATTGACTCCTATTTGATGACTCTAATCGACTAACTCTTTTCTATCTCGTTAATTTCCTTTTTATAATCCTATTTATTTTCCCAATAAATATTCCTTTATTCTATTTATTTATCAAATAAATATTCCTTTATTCTATTTATTAATGGTTTACAAATATTTCCTTTTCGATTCTATTTATTTATCAAATAAATATCTCCTTTATTTTATTCTATTTATTCTAACAAATAAATATTTCCTTTATTCTATTCTATTTATTCTAACAAACAAATATTTCCTTTATTCTATTCTAATTATTCTAACAAACAAATATTTCCTTTATTCTATTCTATTTATTCTAACAAACAAATATTTCCTTTATTCTATTTATCCTTCGATTTTATAATTATTTCCTTTTATAAAAATCCTTTTCCTTTTCTATATAAAATCCATCGATTTTATATAAATAATTCGTTTTCAAAATACACTTTGAAGATCCCCTTTCCCACATCCAGTATTTCTTATGGTATTTAACATACCATATAACAACGATAAATATCGTCCAAACACACATAATCAACAACAAATTATATATCACATCATATATCACAATATATGAATCACAGTAAAATAAATGTTGAGGAATCCAGTTGGATTCCTCCAACCTGTTTCCCTGCATCACAGATGTTAAACAATATAGATAACATCACTTTCAGTTCCATATGATATATTCTGTTAAACAGAATCAATATAGAAATTCAACTAACTGACTAGCAGTTCAATCAAACGGTCAATACACAGTCAATCAGCCAATATTTAACAGTTCTAAAAATACAACATGAAATTATAAACTGTTCAGAGTTAGTGAGATTTACTCACATTTGCAGTTCATCGTTAAAGAACAATAAACTGTTGTTTGATTTGAATCAGTCAATTTATTTCGCCATAAATTCATATGAGCCCCAATCCACTTTCATTCAGTCCCATTGGGTAGTGTCCGTCCATACGATCCCACTGGATCTTGTTTCGCTCAATTCTGATATCGTATCACGAAGTTATGAATATTATAAGTTGTATATACATTTTTAAACTAAAATAAAACATGATTTATTTTAAATAACGGGCTTTACTTGTTTTTAAAAGGCCTATACCCATTCGTTTTGAAACCCGATGTGTCTTCCTTCCCACATAAAAAATCAACGCAGCAGATCCACTTCTCACCACTTCCGTTGACCCCACTTTGACTCCTTCTCCTCCCCTCCTCGGTCACTAACGTAAGGCGCAACCACCATCACCTCAGCGTCTTGTTCCGCACCTGCCTGACCCCACAGCTTCACCTCCAGCGCTCCTGACTTGTACCCGACCTGCTCTACACTGTTCATTTGCGAACCCAACTTCATCTGTCGACAACTTCCTCTCCTCTTAGCCATTAAATGACCACTTCCCTCCTGACAGTTGCCTTACGCGCATGCACACTCCATAACTATAACACCATTTCCACAAGCTCACCAAAAATCCTCCATTCGATCTCCTTTCGACTTGCATCGTCCAGACAATCTACACAGTATGGTGCGAACTGTGTTTACACAGACAATCCACACATTTGCGCACACAACAGCAAATGCCCACTCCTGTTCATGAACATCGCATTTTCCATTTCTAGAAGTGGAAAAATCCCGCGACTCCTCTCTCAACATTGAGACTTCCACCTCGGCATGTTCTGCTTCGAACTGCATTGCAACAGCTCCAATACTATAGCAGCACTCTACTTCGCTTACCATGCCATATGCTATTCGAACCCATTTCTTGCAAGCTTCCACCATATACGTGAACTTCTGCTACTCCCCTTCTACCACATGCACAGGTCCAACGCCCCTTAAACAATTTGAACCAAGTACATCAGGTGTATTTTGATTTTTGAGCAATTTATAAGTGGCGGCTACAAATTGTTTCAGTAGAGGATAGAATTAGGTTTTAAGGAGGAAGGGTTAAGTTAGATTTTATAGTGTAGATATTTTGCCAAGATATTTTCTATATAATATTATTGTCTGCGTGTTTGCATGTTACCCTCAAGAATGAAGGCAGTTCCTTTGTTATGAAGTCTTTACAAATACTTGTTTATGAATAGCGCGGTGGACTAATTGATCGTTCCTGATTTCATGGCATGAGCTGTCCATTCCATCTGTTTTCGAGTTCCTTACTAGCAAAGTAAAACTAAACCGTACACCATATTTTTCATATATATATAAAGATGTTTATGATTGGTAATCTATTACATTATATAAGGCGTTGCACACTGAAATAAAAATACGTCGGGTTCAGTGAGGTGCCGCGATCCCGAAAATATAATAATACCGGTAGATTAACTTATATCGTGAAATCCCAAAATCGCTGATTAAGGGTGCAAAATACTCCAAATAAAAAGATTGTTTATTTAATTAATTAAAAATTACAGTAAAATTCTAAAAATTAAATTATCACTATGTCTCAAAAGAACCTTGTCTAGATTCGAAACCGGTATCTAGTTATATCGAATAAACCATTACAGTCGATAAACGATTCTATAGCGACTATTTTAAAATTTGATTTAGACATAAATCAAAATCTACACGACGAAATACCGATTTTTCTCTTCCACTAGAAAGATATACTCCACCAGCTCCTAACGTTTCTTGTTTCACAGGAATCCGGCTTAAAATGAATCTTGTACATTCAGTTGAAGTTCGAATCGCCAAATTACGAACTATAGCGCCATTTCAAGCTCGATTTTAATTATAATATAATTATATGTTCAAACTGTCTTTCAAATATTATATTCGTTATTCTAATTCAATTCTAAACTGAATTAAATATCACAGATGATCCAGTTCACACCATATCGCCATTTCAGCCAATTCTGATTATTTCAGAATTAAATATATTATTTAATTTAATATTTTAAATTAAATATTCGCCATTATTTAATTAAACCACCATTTAATTCACTATATCACTATTTATATAATTAAATAAATTAATTATAATACCTCTGCAAATGCGGGTCATTACATTCTTCCCCACTTAAAATAATTTCGTCCTCGAAATTGCTAAGGTAGAGGACGACCCTATCGACTTGTTAGAACATATTTGTTCACTTCTTAACTTCAGTTTCAACTGAACCAATTTAATTTTCAATTAAATTATTAATTAATTCTTATCAACGAAAATTTTCAAAAATCCTGAAAATTTTCTAATGCCTTAACTTTTCGAGAAATTTCGCCCGCACCTCCTTTGTACTGGTCAATCGGTCAAACTCCAACTTGCCTCTCTGGGCCATCTCCAACCGAAAAGAAAATCAAATAGCCAATTAGCTTGCCAATTCGGCTCATAAATCTTATATCCAATAGAAATATAAACTTGTACCTTTTGTTGGCATATCATGATATCCTTTCCACCTGTTATCAATTCAGCGGATACAAGGGTCATCCCAATCAAATTCCAATCTGTTTTTATCCATAACACAACCATTCGCTTATATCCGAGCCAAATATCATTTCAACTCGAGTTTCTTCTCGATTCCCAACTCTTAACTTGATTATCACATTACACTTCGAATTTTTGAATCTCACAATCCAATTTGTCTTGATATCATTCTAATTCAATCTCAGTTACCACTTTACTGACTTTACTTTAATTCAATTTTTCTTTCACAAATTTCTGTTAAATTTGTTTTTAATTCAAACAGTCTTTCCCTGGGAGTTTTAAAACAGTTTACTCTTTTCAAAAATCAAATTTTCCTTTTTGAAATTCAACACAAATTGTCTTTCGCAAAACACATTCAAAACAGTATCTCCGGTAGTAATTCGTCACTTACAACTCGAAGATGAACACTGATGATGCAGCTGTTATCATTAGAATCTATTTTCCAGTGATCGAAGTGAGTTCAATACTATAAAACCATTTCTAAACATTTCCACCTTGAAATTCATTTCAAAATATAATTCACACTGCTTGTAAAACAATTTAAAATCTCCCAAGATCTTAAATTTTCCTTATTTTTAATCCAAATCCATTTACAAACACTTATCCATTTTTTCTCAGAATTTTAATTCAATTTCTGGTTTAATTTCAGATTTAATTCATCTGATTTCACGTATTTCACTTATATGAATTCTGATTGGTTATTTACATAACCATTTAATTTATAATCTTACTCGATTATAATAACAACCAATATATCCATTATATTATAATTTTGATATATATATCTTCTCTATATCAAGATATACCTTGGGTAAACTTATTTTAATTTACCCTTTTTTTTTAAAACATATCATGTCGACCCATCGTATTTGAGTGTTTAGTAACTCCTACCGATACAGTGGATCAAACTGATCGACCAGAACTCATAAATAACTCAACCAATAAATCTCCACAATATAAAAAAAATTATATCAATAACAAATACGCTCACTCGTATATATGCACTCAACTCAATCTAGGGTATTGCTAACCCCATCTCTACTGAGTCACGCCACAGAGCTAAGGTAAATCACTTAACTTAAGCTCTGATACCAACTGTAATGACCCAAAATTCCGGTCCAATTTGAGCTGACCAAAAACACAAGTCCAACCCCAAATTAAACTGAAAATCAGGAAATTAATAGAAAGAAAACAGAGGATGAGGAAAGATAAGATAGAAACTTAGAATAGAAGAAGAAGAAGAACACAACGTCAGAGTAACACGATTCTCACAGCGGAACAAACAACATATAATAGATAATATATCATTGAAATAAAATCATTATATGTATACAATAACATTATCAGAGTGCAACACTTACAACACAGCGGAAATAAACTATAGCTATATGATTCTGAAGCCTCCTGCTCCAAGCTCTTCCAGTATATCTGTAAATCCCAACTACTTGACTGCCCATACAAAATTG
This sequence comes from Allium sativum, assembly GCA_030737875.1. Classification (NCBI taxonomy): domain Eukaryota; kingdom Viridiplantae; phylum Streptophyta; class Magnoliopsida; order Asparagales; family Amaryllidaceae; genus Allium; species Allium sativum. The sequence continues at coordinate 334,634,151 of CM060915.1, forward strand.
GGCACCCAAGAGTTTAGGGAAAACAAAACAAAATAAACTCCGGGTCAGTCACGGGACTGGTATAGGTAAAACAGTTTAAAACAGTTCAAGCAGGTAATCGATATCTCATAAGACCACGTCGTATAACGGAATGGGTTTTTCCCTTATGAGAATCCAAATTATCTTTATATCAAAAACCTTTTGATATTATAATAATGTCTATCAACACAATATAATAATCATCTAGTAGAAACGCTTCCATCTCACGTTCTACATATATAATATACAATCAAAACCGCAAGCACGTATTGGGTAATGGATTTCCAACTATGACAAGGTATGGAACCACCTTTCGCTAGTGTACCTATAGAAAGGAATACACTGGGTTCAACAAGAACATCTTGCAACCCAGCCACACATGACCGTCCACTCATTTCGCTTGAGTGTATTGAATGTATATCACCAACGGTTGGGTTCAGCAACCGTTTCCCGAATGGGACAGTATTAACAATAGATTTTTAGAAGTAAATGAAACTCTAGATCAGGTGATTATACACCCTACTTCGGAGCGACTGACTTAGCCATGCTGCCTGCCCGATTTTTGTCATCTACCGGTTGATGAGGCTTGAGGTTACGCTTCATCATCACATCAGATTCACTTCGAATGTCACGTCGTCAAATCCATCAAATTACCGATTGACGTCTACAACAATACATTATGTGTTAGCTAAAAGAAGTTTCCTTCTCCGCTTCCACTCTTGGTACGGTTGGAGAAATCAATATACGTGATCATTTGGAAATACTCTGTCAGACATCCATCCATACAAGTCATCCAGGAACAGGATGAACCGAAGGCACTATTCAGTATATCCAACTTAGGCACTGTTATCTAAGATTTATACAACAGCCCTTGCACTTTACTCCGTCTTTAATTATCTTTGGCATATATGATTCGCAACGCTTATGCCAATACAGAGTGGTTCTTTGGATAATAATCCAACCGGTCTCTCCATATTAACAATGTTAAAATGGTCAAAACTTCGATAGTCTGTGATTTAACTATCGAAGGAAAACAGGTGTGCAAACAACGATATTATTTCCAAGTGGAAATTATATCGATCAATCATCATTTAACATATATATATATATATATATATATATATATATATATATATATATAAATAAATAAATTCACATTCCTTTATTTTATATGTTTAGAAAATATACGTTATTAACACTGGAAAAAACATTTCCATTGTTATTTACATATCATTATCATTTCACAACTATCAGTCCCTGACTGTAAACTAGTAGGAGAACAATTCTCTAAGTATAAACCCCGAAGGCCGAAACTAACATCAGATCGACACTTAGAAAAACATTCAACTTACTAATCTCTATTCAGTTTCTAATTTTGCTTAACTCTATTTCTTCAACTCTATACGATTTACTCTATTTGATTAACTCTAATTCGAATAACTAACATTCGATTAATTCTTTTGAATAACTATGTTCAATTGACTCCTATTTGATGACTCTAATCGACTAACTCTTTTCTATCTCGTTAATTTCCTTTTTATAATCCTATTTATTTTCCCAATAAATATTCCTTTATTCTATTTATTTATCAAATAAATATTCCTTTATTCTATTTATTAATGGTTTACAAATATTTCCTTTTCGATTCTATTTATTTAACAAATAAATATCTCCTTTATTTTATTCTATTTATTCTAACAAATAAATATTTCCTTTATTCTATTATATTTATTCTAACAAACAAATATTTCCTTTATTCTATTCTATTTATTCTAACAAACAAATGTTTCCTTTATTCTATTCTATTTATTCTAACAAACAAATATTTCCTTTATTCTAGTTATCCTTCGATTTTATAATTATTTCCTTTTATAAAAATCCTTTTCTTTTTCTATATAAAATCCATCGATTTTATATAAATAATTCATTTTCAAAATACACTTTGAAAATCCCCTTTACCACATCCAGTATTTCTTATGGTATTTAACATACCATGTAACAACGATAAATATCGTCCAAACACACATAATCAACAACAGATTATATATCACATCATATATCACAATATATGAATCACAGTAAAATAAATGTTGAGGAATCCAGTTGGATACCTCCAACCTGTTTCCCTGCATCACAGATGTTAAACAATATAGATAACTTCACTTTCAGTTCCATATGATATATTCTGTTAAACAGAATCAAAATAGAAATTCAACTAACTGACTAGCAGTTCAATCAAACGGTCAATACACAGTCAATCAGCCAATATTTAACAGTTCTAAAAATACAGCATGAAATTATAAACTGTTCAGAGTTAGTGAGATTTACTCACATTTGCAGTTCATCGTTAAATAATGGTAAACTGTTGTTTGATCTGAATCAAACAATTTATTTCGCCATAAATTCATACGAGCCCCAATCCACTTCCAGTCAGTCCCATTGTGTAGTGTCCGTCCATACGATCCCACTGGATCTTGTTTCGCTCAATTCTGATAACGTATCACGAAGTTATGAATATTATAAGTTGTATATACATTTTTAAACTAAAATAAAACATGATTTATTTTAAATAACGGGCTTTACTTGTTTTTAAAAGGCCCATACCCATTCGTTTTGAAACCCGCTGTGTCTTCCTTCCCACATCAAAAATCAACGCAGCAGATCCACTTCTCACCACTTCCGTTGACCCCACTTTGACTCCTTTGACTCCCCTCCTCAGTCACTAACCTTGGGCGCAACCACCATCACCTCAGTGTCTCGTTCCGCACCTGCCTGACCCCCACAGCTTCACCTCCGGCGCTCCTGACTTGTACCATACTTGCTCTGCACTGTTCATTTGCGAACCCAACTTCATCTGTCGGCAACTTCCTCTCCTCTTCGCCATTAAATGACCACTTCCCTCCTCACAGTTGCCTTACGCGCATGCACACTCCACAACTATAACACCATTTCCGCAAGCTCACCAAAAATCCTCCCATTCGATCTCCTTTCAACTTGCATCGTCCAGTCCATCTACACAGTATGGTGCGAACTGTGTTTACACAGACAATCCACACATTTGCACACACAACAGCAAATGCCCACTCCTGTTCATGAACAGTGCATCTTCCATTTCCAGAAGTGGAAAAATCCCGCGACTCCTCTCTCAACATCGAGACTTCCACCTCGGCATGTTCTGCGCCGAACTGCATCACAACAGCTCCAATACTATAGCAGCACTCTACTTCGCTTACCATGCCGTATGCTGTACGAACCCATTTCTTGCAAGCTTCCACCATATACGTGAACTTCTGCTACTCCCCTTCTACCACATGCACAGGTCCAACGCCCATCAAACAATTTGAACCAAGTACATCAGGTGTATTTTGATTTTTGAGCAATGTATAAGTGGCGGCTACAAATTGTTTCAGTAGAGGATAGAATTAGGTTTTAAGGAGGAAGGGTTAAGTTAGATTTTATAGTGTAGATATTTTGCCAAGATATTTTCTATATAATATTATTGTCTGCGTGTTTGCATGTTACCCTCAAGAATGAAGGCAGTTCCTTTGTTATGAAGTCTTTACAAATACTTGTTTATGAATAGCGCGGTGGACTAATTGATCGTGCTTGATTTCATGGCATGAGCTGTCCATTCCATCTGTTTTCGAGTTCCTTACTAGCAAAGTAAAACTAAACCGTACACCATATTTTTCATATATATATAAAGATGTTTATGGTTGGTAATCTATTATATTATATAAGGCATTGCACACTGAAATAAAAATACCGTCGGGTTTAGTGAGGTGCCGCGATCCCGAAAATATAATAATACCGGTAGATTAACTTATATCGTGAAATCCCAAAATAGCTGATTAGGGTGCAAAATACTCCAAATAAAAAGGTTGTTTATTTAAATAATTTACAGTAAAATTCTAAAAATTAAATTATCACTACGTCTCAAAAGAACCTTGTCTAGATTTGAAACCGGTATCTAGTTATATCGAATAAACCATTACGGTCGATAAACGATTCTATAGCAACTATTTTAAAATTTGATTTAGACATAAATCAAAATCTACACGACGAAATACCGATTTTTCTCTTCCGCTAGAAAGATATACTCCACCGGCTCCTAACGTTTCTTGTTTCACAGGAATCCGGCTTAAAACGAATCCTGTACATTCAGTTGAAGTTCGAATCGCCAAATTACGAACTGCAGCACCATTTCAAGCTCGATTTTAATTATAATACAATTATACGTTCAAACTGTCGTTCAAATAATATATTCGTTATTCTAATTCAATTCTAAACTGAATTAAATATCACAGATGATCCAGTTCACACCATATCGCCATTTCAGCCAATTCTGATTATTTCAGAATTAAATATATTATTTAATTTAATATTTTAAATTAAATATTCGCCATTATTTAATTAAACCACCATTTAATTCACTATATCACTATTTATATAATTACATAAATTAATGATAATACCTCTGCAAATGCGGGTCATTACAAAAATGCAAGGGTTGTTATGTTAATCCTAGGTATAAATTGCCCTAGATGGATTAATACAATGGTGCCTTCGGTTTGTCCAATCTCAGGGAAAAGTATATGGACGAATGCCTGACCGATTATTTGTGAGACTGCTCATAACTCCTGCACTTAGCAAGAGGAATACTGCTCTAAAAGATGTGCCAGCCAGCTATGGATGATCAGGGTAGAATAATATACATATAACCTGTCGCATAACTCACAGTGCAAGGATAAAATATAATAGAATATAAACAACAGGCAGTAATAGTGAAGAAGAATTAAGCAAATTCTTAAAAGTTTCATATCAACTCGAAAGTATATCCATACAACATTGGATTACACAATAAGAGTTTGTACAATATGTGTAACAACCCGGGGATTTCCGACTCCAAAAATCAACACAAAACTACCATGTTGACTATTCAGACATCGAAAATACCTGATCATTAATAGAAAGAAGTTAGAGGGTGAGAATAGATAAGATAGAAAATTAGAATAGAAGAAGAAGAAGATCACTACAACACAAAACCAAAGTAACATGAATCTCACAACGGAACGAGTAAAATATAATATACAACATAACTTTGAAATAAAACAGTATATATATATACATTAACACTACCAGAGCACAACATTTACACACAGCGGAAATAACCATAGCTATAAAATCCTAAAGCCTTCTGCTTCAAGCTCCTCCAAGTATATCTGTAAAGACCTGAACTACTTGACTGCCCGTACAAATTTAGGCACCCAAGAGTTTAGGGAAAACAAAACAAAAATAAACTCTGGGTCAGTCATGGGACTGGTGTGAGTAAACTCAAATCATCGGTTTAACTTTTCAAAATCCTTTTCAAAAGAAAAGATATCGTAAGACCGATCTACACATAAACACGGATGGTTTTTACCTTACGATATCCCAAAACAGTTTTGGAAATCGATACTTTTCTGATATTATTATAATGTCTAATCATAGGTAATTAGAATCTAGAAGAACGCTTGCATCTCACGTTCCACATATATAGTATACAAACAAAAACCGCGGTACTTATTGGAAATTGGATTCCGACCTTGACAAGGTATGGGACCACCTACCGATAGTGTATCTCTAGAGGCAAATACACTGGGTTCAACAAGAACATCTTGCAACCTGGCCCTCACATGACCGACCACTCATTTCGCTTGAGTGTATCGAATGTATATCACCAACGGTTGGGAGCTACCCACCATCTTCCCGAAAAGGACAGCATCGAACATAGATAAAGAATGAAATGGATTTTCTCTAGATAGGTGATATACACCCTAATGGGTGCAACCCACATAGCCATGCTGCCTGCCCGATTTCTGTCATTTCCCGGTTGATGAGGCTTGAGGTCATTACGTATCTTTTGAAACACTTGACCACCATTCACTTTGAATGCCACATCGTCATACCCGCCAAATCACACATTGATTTCCCCAAAAATACCACGGGTATAAAGCTAAGAGAAACGAATTCCTCTGCCACCAAACGTAAGTACGTTTGAAGAGATCAACTTACGAGATCCGTTAGATATACTTTGTCAGACATTCGTCCATTCATGTTTGTCCTGGGATTGGACAAACCGAAGGCACTATTCTGTAAACAGGATAGCCCTTTCATAACTCCGTCTTTAATATTTGATCGCAACACTAACATCCATACAAAGTGGTTTTCAGATAATGAATCTGATCCCGGTCTCTCCGTATTGACGACGTAAAATGGTCAAAAACTTTGATAGTCAGTGGTTTAACTATCAAAGAAAAACAGGTGTGCAGACAACGATATTATTTCGAGATGGAAATTCTATCGATCGATCATCATCCACTATTTATCTCTTCATGTTAAATTATCTTTAATTTACACATTTCATCATTTCTATATATTTGTAAATTCTCATTTCTAAATTTTGAAAATATACTTTATAGATCATTTGGGAAGCATTACCGTATTTACTTCCTTTTCTTATTTCCTATATTGGAGAACATTTCTGATCCTTATTTGGAAAACATTTCCAAATCTCCTTTACTGGATTTAAACAGATGTTTAAATTAAACATCGTTATGCCAAATCTTAACCCTTATGGTCATTAACTCAATTCACTTAACCACTTTCACTATCGAACCTTATCCACTTCTTAGTTAAGACTGAAGTCAATCAAGTTAGGGTATAATTACCTCTCAGACCTTAACTGAGCGACATTTCTAACTTCGAAATAGACAAAGTTCAAACTTTAACCCTTAAAGAAACTTCCTTTACAAAATCATTTGATTATAACTATAATGTTATAACTCCATGCTTTCGAAATATATTAACTTAAATATAGCTTTTATATCTTAATTTGGATAAATGATAAACAACTAATTTATTAACAATATAAGTAAAACTTGATTTTTGAAATGGAAAGTAAACATTACTTCCCTTAATTCGATATAATCGAATTCCAATGTATAATTCACTCTCGGATAATCACTATCCGATAACTTTCTTTTTCGAATAAACTATATTCGGTTCCTCTTGTTTGAATAACTAATATTCGATAATCCTTTTCTTCGAATAAACTATATTCGATCAACTATCTTCTTCGAAGAACTTATATTCAATTTAACTGATTCTCGAATAACTCTTATTCGATTAACTCACTTCGAATAAACTATATTCGATTACTCTTCTCGAATAAACTATATTCGATAACTTTACTTCAAATAAGTGATATTCGATTAATCCCTTTTGACTAACTCTATTTAATCTACTAATACTTGACTATCTCGAACTTGATTAGTTCTATTTAAATAACTCTAATTCGATTTAACTCCAATCGATTTACTCTAATTGATTAACCATAACTGGTTAACTCTAACTGATTTACTCTAACTGGTTAACTCTAACCGATTAAGTATAACTTGACTTAATTAACTCCTATCAATTAACTACTATTTGATTTAACACCATTCGCTTGACTCTAGATTGCAGTGATCACAATGGTTACGCCTGATTCCCTCAGGAAACATCCGACCGCCGTAGGCTATCTGCAGCCCTGCCAATTACGCTAGCAGTCATACGAAGTGGCAACTCCCCTGAATAACTATGTTGACTATCTCTATCTCAAATACTACATTCGATCAATTCTAATTGAATAACAAATATTCCACTAAATTCTAATTCAATTAACTAAGTTCGATTAACTCTATCTGGTCAGCTCTTTATTCTAATAACGTATATTCGATTAACTCTAATCGAATAACTAATATTAGATTTACTCTATTGATGGACTCTTATTCGAATAAATTATTTCGATTACTTTATTCGACTAACTCTTTTTGATTCACAAATATTCCACTTTCTCTATTTGTCTATATTTATTCCATATAAATACTCCATTTATTTTCTAAATAAATATTTACCTTTATAACCTTATTTATTTACTAAATAAATATTTCTATTTGATTTACCCTTTTTTTCCCAAGTATCTTATTTATTTCCTGTAGTTCTCCTTTTAAAAATCCATTTTTGATTTCATAAAATGCTTATTTCAGTATACACTTCGAATTTCCTTTTTATATAAAATTCCTTGATTTATATAAATATCTGATTTCAAACTTTGGTTTGAAATTCCTCTTTTTATACTACAGTATTTTCTTCGGTATTTAGAAGCATCGCATAGCCATGATCAACACACAATCAACAACAGATTATAAATCACAACATATTTCACAATATATAAGAAATAGTAAAATAAATGTTGAGGAACCCAGTTGGGTCCCTCTAACCTGTTTACCTGCATCCACAGATGTCAGTCAACATAAATAACAAGAATATAAAATATTCTGATAAACAGAATCAACATTTCGATACGATTCATATATATCATTATCGATGTTTCAACCAATTGACCAACAGTTCAACCAACACATAGTAAATCAACCATTTTTATCGATTTTAAAATACGTGATGAAAATATAAGTTGAATAGAGTTAGTGAGAGTTACTCACCTTGGTCGGTAGTCGTCAAATAACGATAACCGGTCATTTATTTGATTCCGGCGTTTAATTCTGCTATAATTCGCAACCAACTCCAAGTTGCTTCATAACCATTTTATTCCGTAGTGTGCGTTCCCAAGGACCCAAAATAACTGACGGTGTCAAATTCTATTAACGCATGTCACTATTGAAAATGTTGCAATTTAATAACAGTAACCGTAATTAAATTTTGACCACTGATATTTTACTGATAATTTACGCTTATCTAACCGGATTAAACTGACGTGTTTTATTTGGCGATATGATTATAATTTCAGAACCCGTGAATAAACAAATTTTGTGTCGGCACATTATTTGTTTTCTAAGTTAACAAATTTAATTAACTTATTCATTTATAAAATAATTTAAATACCTATATAACTTAACTAACACGAAAACTTACCCAACATGCATGATGCATGTGCCACTATGCCATAAGCAATCCCACTTCTTTCCATGTTCTCTAGCGTTCCACCTTTGCTACTGTACATGCAATTCCACCCCCTACCTCCTAATTCACGTCGGCCTCTACATTTTTTTTTCAATTGGGCTTAATCTCATCGTGGCGGCCCAATCCCTTATCTCGGGAAAACCCAGACCGCCTCTAAAAAAAACAGAATGCTTCTTCCTTGAACACATGATCACGAACTGGTCTCCTCTTCCCTTTCTTAAAACGCTACTTCCTGTACCTTCTTCTCCAAAGTAGCCGTGAACTCCGGTAACAATGGTCATGGCCTCCCTCCCCATACCTGGCGTCACATATATTTTCTCCGCACCCTACTTTCCCTCACACAATTACCCTCCGCGAATCCCACCCTTCAACTCCTCTTTGCGCATGGACTCAGATCCAACAATGGATTCACCACCGACTGCTCCGAACCAGTACTCCTCCTTCACGCTGCAATGACCCAGCGTCACTTTTAAAACATCACCACTTCTGAATCCTTGTTTACTCCTTTATGATGCATCCACGTTGGAACTTTGAGCCTCCCAGACAGTTCGCCGAACTGCTCATGAGCTTTCCTATTGCGAAGAGAAGTGGATCCGAGTTGATATATATTAGTGGAAAGGGGCACTGCAGTTTGTGAGGTAGAAAGAACAGCAAAAGAAATAAAAGAATGGGTCCTGTATGTTGGCTTTGCCAAAGCCAAAATGAATTGGGTCAGGGTATCCATTCGTTTTTATAGGCTGATCACACTTCGCACCCAAGTTTCGTACACATAGATTAACTAGTCTAGGGTAGGCGCATGTTTGATTTTGATTACTCATGCTGTCATGCCGGTCTAAGAAAAATGTAGCCTGCGTTTCAAAAGGGAAGTTACTACTGCTGTTTCTATACTAGTATTCGGTTGTCCATGGCAGTATTAACGTACATCTAGACACGAGAAAACTTAACTAGGTTAGCAGGCTGATTTGAAAATACACTGCGGACTAGTTGCAGTCATGGTGAGGTTGAAAAATGAGTAACTTTGTTTGCTGATGGCGAAGGGTCATGGTAGACATTAGAGACACAGTGTAGCTCGTTTGTGATGTGAAAATACAAGCAGACTAGTTTGCATTTTGACAAGAGTGTGGGCATACGAAACTTAGCACACACGGAACATAGATATTATATTTTTTCCTAAGTTGAACGTGCTCGTTATGTCAAACACCGTCCGTTTACGGACTGCTAACGACAAAATTAAAAATACCATTAAGATAAGCAATGTGCCACGATCCCAAAAATATAATAATATCGGTAGGTTGACTCATATTTTGAAACCCTAAAATATTGATATAGGGTGCAAAATACTCCAAATAGAAATTTGCGTATTTAATTAATTAAAAATTACAGTAAAATTCTAAAAATTAAATTAACACTATGTCTTAAAAGAACCTTGTCTAAATTCGTATCCAGTATGCAGTGATTTCAAATAAACTGTTACAGTCGACGAACGATCCTATAGCGACTGTTTGAAAATTTGATTTGGACATATCTTGAAATCTATACGACGAAATCCCGATTTTTCTCTTCCATCAGAAAAACATACTTCACCAGCTCCTAACGTTTCCTGTTTCACAGAAATCCGATTTAAAACGGCTCTTGTATACTCGTTTAAAGTTCGAATCGCCAAATTACGAACTGCCGTGCCATTTCGAGCTCGATTATAATTATTATATAAATTATACATTTCATCGTCGTTTCTTGAACAGATTCGTTATAAAAAATTCGAATCCAAACTTAACCAAATCTCCTATAATGCCCAATTCACACGATATTGCGAATTCTGCTATTTTCGATTATTTCGAAAATAAATATATTATTCTATTATTTATTTTAATTAAATATAAATATTATTTAATTCAATTTATCGATATCGCCAAATCGATATTTAATAATTAATTAAATTAATTATTCAGCAGCTAAAAATGCGGGACGTTACAATATGCCTCACAATAGTCTTTCAGAGAATACATCAAACAACGGAAAACAACAAATAGTAGATAGTGGAAAACTAATAAAAAAGCCTCATGTTTGTCGTCGCTTAGCAGCATCGTCCTTATCAAGATCTATCACCTGTTACCTGCTACTCAGTTTGCCCATCCAAAATCGGATGAACAACCCAAGGTAATAAGAGGAAACATAAAACCTTGAGTCAGACAATCGTCTTAATGAGTGATAAAACAACTATCTAACATCATCAATAAAGTATATGAGAATAGGCAGATTAATCAACTAATCTACCAAAATCAACAGAGAAGAACCCAAACCTGTCTTCCCCACATCGGACAGCGATAGCCTTTATAACAATCAAGTAGAAACAAAGAGTACATTAATAGTAGTTAGTTATCAAGCGTAGAGCATCCTAATCAATATTGACATCTCCCAAGCATAAGCCCCGAAGGCCTAAACTAACATCAGACAAGCACCCAAGAGATATCTCCTTCGATGTCGAATAATTTACACAAGAAGATACAAGCAAAAAAATCATCATCCATGACTCTGGCTATCACCTCTAGTCCTGCTTTGAAACCATCGTTAATTGTATGACGGCTATGTTATGCCATTTGTCACGGGCTAATGGTAACCCCAGTTCTAGCGAAAACTGCATATGCCTTTCGTCGCAACGTATCTAGGCCTTTCATTGCTACCCAGGGTACTCGACTAATCATCTAGTCTTTTAGGCATCCCTGTTATACCCCTGCTTTGAGCCCGCAAGAACCTACAATAACGGTAATTCCTTATCCTTCTTTATCTTTAGTCGTCATCATCGGTGAGCATTAATAAGCTCAAATCATATTGAGCAGCCATTATCCACAAACTCAACATCTTTGAGTTGTCTTTACATTCATTGCATTTCGTCAATCAATGAATACTTCACCCACTTTGTACATTCCATCTTGAACCCATGTCAAATCCACGACCATCGTCGAACCAAATACATTGTTTGGTCGATATTTGATTCATGACATTTCATCTTTTGCTGCAAATAACCATTCACAACATTCCAGCCTCTTTTCATAGCGTTTCCAGAACGCTGTCGTTCATCAATAGTCAGTCCGCGCAAAATGACCTGTGTCAAACGACCTATGCAAAACCTATGTAGAACGACCCATGCAAAATGACCTGAGGCAAAAAACCCGTGCAATGTAGAACGACCTGAGCAAAAGGTCCCGTGAAAACCCCGTGCAGAACGACTTGAGTTAAACGACCCGTGCAATGCCCGTGCAGAACGACCTGAGCCAAACAAGCCATGCAAAGCCCATGCAGAATGACCTGAGCCAAACGACCAATGAAAAGCCCATGCAGAACAACTTGAGCCAAACGACTCGTGCAACGCCCGTGCAGAATGACCTGAGCCAAATGACCTGACTCTAGATCTGACCAATCTACCTCTAATCTTGACCAAATCATCACCAATCAACAACATCGATGAAAGCAACTCATCCAAATCATCCAATTTACCATTAACACTTTATGAGACCATCAACTACACTATAATGACAATTATTCATCAACGACCATATAGAATTCACCAAATCATGATAAATCAATGAACGAACAGAAACAATGGATCCAAACTTGCATAAACACATGAATTAACATAAGAATTGCCAATTTAAGTTGCTAGATTAGATACTATGGTGAATCAAATGAAAACATACTTCCCATGATGTAGATCTTGGTGAAAACAACTTAAAATGATGAAAATAAGATCAAACAACCCATATACTTGATTGAATCCCTGTGAGAGATGCTTATCACTCACCAATTCTTTAAAATAACTCGAAATCACTAAAATCCCAATTCGGACAACGAAGATTGAGCTTAAAATCTCAATTTGATGCGATCTTCCTTCACTTGATGTAGATCTAGCTTTGCTTGATGTAGATCTTCAATCTTCTTTCGTAGATCTAGATTTTTAATCGAGGAAAGGTGTATTTGATTGAGCAAGGAGGATCATGAGCTCAACCAAATGAGAGAATGAAGAAAGTAAATTATTCTCCATGCCTCTACCCCCTATTTATGCCTCCAACCAGCCTACTAATGGGCCACATCAAATCAGCCCATTAATAACTAGCCAAACCTATTCAGAAATTGTGCACCACTAAAACAACGATTCCATCCAAACCGCTAAACCAAATCTTTAATGTGACCACTCTACGGAATTAGAAACATCATTTCCTTTCTAAAGAAATCGTACCCAACACCTGATTCGATTCCAATCTAAAGTTATGCTCTATACAAGACAGACAGAGACAAAAAGATCACAAATAAAACCGGTAAAAATTATGGACATGTCTCACATCCCCATGACTAACATATCAAAATATGAGAATGATCCAACCCTCAGGGAATTAAAAAAAAATTACGATCCTCCGATACGTAAAATGTGAGATGTTACATTCTCCCTTCCTTTAGGAATTTCGCCCCCAAAATTCCAAGCAAACACAAGCAACCAAAAACATTCAACATGCCTATCTTCCACAAGCAGCTAATTTTAACATCCAAACTAGCATCCATCAAGCCATGCATCCATAGCCTTATCCTATCATGCAGAATTCTAACAACTATAGTACAAGTTACGATGGTGTAAGGTGACACGATATTAATGGGTCATACTAATGAAGAGTTCTGGATGGATCGTCTTCATACTCTCTTCTGTCTCCCACATACAATCGTTATCATCATCACTCCATTGCACATGACTAGCTTAACCATCTTCCTTCTAAGTTGTTTCATGTTATTCCCCACAATGCGAAGTGGCTTATGAGGTTTCAGAATTACGGTCTCGAGTTCTAGGTCTTCATACTGTTCTGGAGATACCACCATATTCGAATCATGCCCACACTTTCGAAGAAATGACACATGAAAACATTGTGCGCACTCGACATCTTCTAGGGTAAAACCAATCTATATGCGAGCTTTTCAATCCGCTTGACTGTAACAACCCGAAAATCTGGGCCAGTTTAAAATTTTTATTTTGGCAATTTTAGCGAATTTTGAATATTTAAAATAGATTATTTTAAATATAATCGACGAGAAATTTATTTTGAATAGAATTCGAACGTAAATAATATATACGTCGTCGTTAGAATATAAATATTTATATATAATTAATTATAGAATTGAAAATGGCGCGGTAGTTCGATAATTCGATTTCAAACTTCAATTGAATGTACCGGGTGCAAAACAATCCGGATTTTAGTGAAGCCAAAAATGATAGGATCTAATTGATAATATCTTTCTATCGAATCTGAAAAATCAAAATTTCGTAGCGGGAATCAAAAGATATGTCCAGTTGAAAATTCTGAATAGTCGCTATGGAATTCAGGCCCTTAAAAATGGACATTTTGCAAATGACCTCGGATTTCGACGAAACCACTTTTGTTGGGTCCGTGGGGTAAAGTTATTGCTAGATTCCAAATTTCATAATTTTTCGAATCAATATGTGAGCGTGGCAAAGGAAAACGCGTTTGACCGGTTTCAGTTGATTTTAATCGACTGGAAATTGGCCATTTTTCCAACGGTCTCGGAATTCGGCGAAACTAGTTTTGTTAAGACCGTATCGTCAATACGAAGCTAGAAAATATTTTTCTGGAATTTTTCTAGTTAGTATGTGGCCCCGGTAATTTGAAATGTACGTTTAAAATCCAATATAAAGATTTAAATGTTAAATCTAACGAAAACTGTTCGTAACAGCCGAACTGGCTTGCGTAACATATCCCGTTGTGTTCATAACGGAGGTATTTAGCTAGGGGCGACCTTCGTTGGGTCTCGTTCGGAGTTCGTGGCCTTAAACAAGTGAATTTAGAATGAAAAAATTATTAAAATATTACTATATATTTATAAAACCCTAGGTCAACTCATTTTCTGGTCAAATTTCAAGCCGCCTCTCCTCGTTTTGACGATCAGAAACTTCGGTTCTTCCCTCCTCCGTCGCTCCCAATTCGCCAGTTATTTTCATAACTTCTCAAAGCAAAATTCGAAAGCTACGAGAGCTCTTTAATCCTGTACGAGTGTGATCAAATCTGGTTGAATGAATTAGTTGATTTCCTCACATGAAGCTCCTCCGTTTGGTCAGAGATTGCGGGTTCCATGGCGCTTCGAGCTAGGCGCCACTGACGGCGGTGGAAGAGGTGATGGTCGGCGACAAATTGGTGGTGTCTGATCGGACCGTAGGGCAACGATGAGGTGGTGGTTCTAAACCCTAGGAGTTGAGCGTATGGGTTTGGGCGATCTGAAGACATCAAAGAAGAAACAGAAGACAACGGCCTAATTGCCTGAAGCAATCTTGAACAGTACAGAAAGGTGTTTAGGTAAAGAAAAGTTTGACTTTATCTTTTTATAAAATCTGAAATGTTTTATAAAATAAAATCTGAAATGTTCTATAAATTAAACTAGCATGAAATTTAAAAATAAAAGCATGAATGTTTAAAAATAAAAATAGCTTTGTTTTTGAAAATAATATTAATTATAAAATAGAAAAAAAATAAAAATATGATTTTTATATATTGAACTTCGAAATAAAAATATAATTTTTATATATTGAACTTCGAAATAAAAATTCGATTTTTATATATGTAGTGGCTACGGGCGAAGAAAGTGATAAGAGGCGAGAACAGTGAAGATTTCCTGCATTAGAAGTGCTGAGGAGCTAGGATAGCTATATGTGAGAATTTCTCACCTTTCAATTTCTTTTTCTAGTTATATATATATATACTAGGATGCAGACGGTGCTTAGTAGCACCCGACACAATCGTCCACAGACCATGGACTTGTTTGTTTGATTGCAAAAATTAGTTAGACTATTTGATTGAAATTGAATTGTGTGGTGAAATGAATTGATTTGATTGATGTGTGAATGGCGTGGGCCTTCACTAGACCGGGGATAAGGCTAGGCCTCGTCCCGTTTCTAGTATCGTGTCGTTATGCCGCCGAAATTTTCTAAAATATGTTAGAAAATAAAAATATCATTTTATTGTGTAAATGAATAATAGAAATTCATATGTTAGAAAATAAAAATATCATTTTATTGTGTAAATGAATAATAGAAATTCATATGTTAGAATAAAATGTTTTATCGTTAAAAATATAATTTTTAACGTGAATGTGAATAAAATAAAATATTCATTTACAAACCGGACGGTTTGTTTATGTACACTGATTTGACTGATATTGATTGGGTCGATAAATTTTACACATCGCCCAACTGCACAAATAAAATCTGTGTTTGATTGTTTGAAACCCCACACGGGTGTTGGGATGAAATTTGAAGTTCACTCATCCTGATTGATTGAATATGTTGATCGATTGATTGACAGGCTGTTATAAGCGTTAGATATTTATATTTGATGCTTATACAGTGTAGTGCACTTTGGTTGATGGTTGATTATTTTTCAATGCTATTATATACATGTGATGTATGAAAACCCATATAATTAACATTATATGGTAATTGATTGGGCCTCATTCCAATTTGAAAAATAAAGAATATTATAAAATAAAAGTTCATGTGTTGACAGTACTCATTCATTGAGATTGGTCATGTGTTGAACGAAATATTTTAGTAATAAAATTTGCACCTTTAATATTATAAAATAAAAGTTCATGTGTTGACAGTACTCATTCATTGAGATTGGTCATGTGTTGAACGAAATATTTTGATAATAACAACTATTTTGAATAAAGAAACATTTGAAATAGAATATTTGAAAATAGAAAGATATGAAGTCATGTTGGTTAGATTGACGCCATTTTGACGTGAACGATATTTATATCGATTTTAAACGATTTCGAAATAAAATGAATTGAAAACGATTTCGAAATGAAATGAATTGAAAACGATTTCGAAATGAAATGAATTGAAAACGATTTCGAAATGAAATGAATTGAAAACGATTTCGAAATGAAATGAATTGAAAACGATTTCGAAATGAAATGAATTGAAAACGATTTCGAAATGAAATGAATTGAAAACGATTTCGAAATGAAATGAATTGAAAACGATTTCGAAATGAAATGAATTGAAAACGATTTCGAATTGAATTGAAAATGAATTGAAATGAATTCAAATTGAATTGAAATTTGAATTGAATAGAAATGAATTTTAAAACGAATTTATAAAGAAGAATTCAATTTTGATTTGAATTGAAATGGAAGTTGAAATTGCTTTTGAAACGAATTTAAAACTATTTATATAATTCGTTTTAAACAGAAATCGACGAAGTATATATTATATATATTATATATATAATATAATGGCCTGAATAGAACGCGCCGCGCCGCGGCAGTTCGTGAATTTCGACCATTTATTTCAAACTGACATTACGGGAGATCCGACCGTCGGATTCTCCTAAAACCGGAACCGTTGGGTTCGTATCGAAAAGAGCTTTCTAACGAATATTAGAAATTTGAAATCTAACGGTTGGATTTGGAGATACGTCCAAATCAAATTCGAAAAAGGTCGCTGTAAGTGCAGTTCGATGGCCGTTGATGGAAATCGACTGTACGGGCCTTGATAAACTTATTAAAAATAGTAATAATTTATGTAAAATCATAAGAAATGATTTAGAAAGAATTGGGATGAAAAACTCCATATTTGAAAAGATAAAAATAGACTTTTATCGAAATGAACTAGTTTTGAACTAGGATTATAATTCTATTTATTTTTAAATAAATAAATTGAATTTGAAAAAGGGTTTTAAAAATAACCAAAATTTCCAATGATCGCATTGGAGTGGATTTGAATCGAAATTGTCTTCGGAATATTTCGATGTTGGAATTCGTGATTATACAGATGTTGTTATGGAAATTTGAAAGATATATATTTATATCGTTATTTCCAATACGACATTTGTTAGTCGTAGAATTTGATATTGAATATAAGCCGATATATTTTCTATTCAGAGCCTTGTATTGAATATCAAATGTGATTTGGGTTTGTCGTGAATGGTGTCTTCACTAACACTGTTCTTGAACCCAGTTGAGAAAAGATTAAATCTTTGTATTTAGATTTAATGAAGTGTACCAATTTAATAATATTTAATTGAATTGAATTGATATTGATATTGGGTTTATCGTGAACAGTGTTTTAAATAACACTTGTTCTTTAATCCGATAATTAATGGATTGTGATATTGGGTTTATCGTGAACAGTGTTTTAAATAACACTTGTTCTTTAACCCGATAATTAATGGAATGATTTTTGGGTTTATCGTGAACAGTGTTTTAAATAACACTTGTTCTTTAATCCGATAATTAATGGAATGTGATATTGGGTTTATCGTGAACAGTGTTTTAAATAACACTTGTTCTTTAACCCGATAATTAATGGAATGATTTTTGGGTTTATCGTGAACAGTGTTTTAAATAACACTTGTTCTTTAACCCGATAATTAATGGAATGTGATTTTGGGTTTATCGTGAACCGTGTTTTTAAATGACACTGATTCTTTAACCCAGTTAACGATTAAAACTAAGTGGAGTTTTAATGAATCTTTAATTAGATTGAAATGGTCGAGAATGGAGCACTACCAGTTTGGCTCCAGGCGATAGTTAAATCTTTAATTAGATTTGAACGTGAAATGGTAATTGAATTTACCGATAACACTGTGGTGTTAGATATGAAGTATTACCAGTTTTACTTCATGGGATGAATGGGTTGGGATTGGGAAATTAAAATAAATGATTACTTCAGTAAGGTTCGCTAATCCCGACTAGTTTGAATTGATATTCAAAAATAGATTAAAGAATAGATTCAAGAAATTCATCTTGGATAAAATTAATGGGAACCTTTCCCTATGAATGTGAAATTTAGAAACTAACTGTCGGTTAGCCAAGCAGAATGGTTTTCTGAATATTGATCTGATGTTGGTTTCGGCCTTCGGGGTTAATATTTGGGGAATTATTCTCTCGATTAATTTACGGTTAGTGACTAATGAATTGGAATGAGGCGTATGTTGTGTTTGTGTAACACTTATTTAAAATATACGCGAGTTATTCGGAAAGACCGGGTTTATCCCATTCTGAATAACTGATACGACGATAAGTCGAAGATGAAGACGATGGTCGAAGACCGGAGGTCTTCACGTCGTTTGGGTAATTACTGATGATCTTGATTGGGCTGTACACCCAAGAAGATGGAAACAGTTAGTGATCGTCCAGACGTACTTGGAGATCGATGGATATGCAGGGTACTAGGTGCCTCCGGTTTCGTTCAGACCCAGAACGGACTTGTAAATGGACTGTGTGTCTGACATTGGATTTTAGTCCGTGTGATTGATCTCTATTAAATATATATCTGTTTGGCGGCGGAGAATTTATTCTCTTGCTTAACGCCCTTCTCTGAGACGTACGAGCTCAGGGGTTATATATTGATGGATATCAAACGCATGGAGTGAATGGCCTGTGTGGCATGCCTAAGTGGCAATAGATCGAGGCTTCTGTTGAAAAGCAAAGTCTTGTGGTGATGATCAAAGCACGACCTTTGTGGCGTAGCTTTGTGTAACGTTTACTTCGCGAGTCTCACACCCGGTATGAACCAAAAACGGGAGACGGACCTCAGGGAGGACTTGCGTTTCTTTCTAGCTAAAAGTGGCGTCAGTGGTTTTACACGCCCTGACGAGTTTGACTTATGTGGTTGTTGCTGTTGCGAGGCGCCTCGGTTTGATCGGACGATCCGGGTCCGATGGAGTCATTCGTTGGCTCGTTTGCGCCCCAAAGGGCGGGGAGACGTATTGTTCAGGCATAATAATCCACATCGGTGGACCGGCCCTGACGATCCAGGGGGCAGTTGCGGCTGTTCCTGAGACATGGTAGGCTAGATTGTCTCGAATCGGTTGAGGACTATCTTTTGCCTCGGTTCATAGACGGAAATCCAACTTCCAAATACGTGACATTTGCGGTTTTAATTGTAGAACTAGTATGGCGACATGATATATGGTACCCATGCCGCCTATGATTGATACTTATGATTTGAAGTTGTTTTATACACTATGCACTATAATAGTATCAAACGATTTGTTTTAAATGTATCAAGCATTCTTTGGTTGTTATAAGGGAAAACCCTATCCTCGGCTGCGTTGCATTGTGTGATGGGACCTGGGTCTTATAACAGCTTCATTTTTCTTTATTTAGCATTGCGCTGTTTGTTTCATGCACTGGTATTCTTGGGAGGAAACCCGTTCCGTGTTATACGGCGTGGTCCCTTGATTTACCTAATGATTTAAAATAAAGATTAATAACTGTTTTAGTTCTCACACCAGTCACATGACTGACCTGGAGTTTATTGTTTTAACCTAAACTCTGGGTGCCCTTATTTTGACACGGGCAGCTAGTAGTTTTGGGGTTTTGCAGATTTATATTCACAGGATCCTGGTTTACAGCTGGAACGATATCCGGAAAGCTTTGTATCCGTATATCTCTTCTAGTTGTGTATTGTATTATTTTCCGCTGCTATGTATTTAAATGTAATTTAAATTTCTGATATTTCTGTGTAATATTCTTTTATACTCTGTATATTCCTGTATTCTGATGCATTGTTGTAATATGCAGTGAAACGTTCTTTTGTATGTGTTCTGTTGTGGTTTGTTCTCGAACTATCCGCCGCTTTCCTTTACGGGGAAGTTACGGGTCTTTACAGTTGGTATCAGAGCTTTGGTTTACAAAGCTCAGAGAACAAGGCACATTAGAACCATACGAAAGAATTCATCAGATATTGGATTAGCAATATCCAATTAGAATGACTCGTTAGAGATAGGATCAGTAGTATCCTAGAACGAGTGTGAAGAGTAAATCTTTAAAATGAAAACAATTTTGGTTTTGAAGATTTAAATCAATTATTCGTATTTGATTATCTATTTATATTGATGTGGACAATCCGGTATATATAGATTTTGCGTATACGTCTGATCCGCGTGTATTCGAAATTTTAATATACTGGATAGATATAGAATTACACTCTAATCGCCCGGAGATGATTTTGATGATGGAGCTCCATCATTAGAATTTATATTCGAGTGACGAACGTGTAATACCTATATACTTCCTATTGACTGGTGTGAGAACCAAAATTAGATAGGGCTTATTGTTGTGATTTGGCATCAAAAATCTGATTTTTGTATATGTATCAAAATTATGAATTTGAGACTCTAATTCACTAATTGATTGATGTTTGTGTTGTTTGTTTATTTGTTTGCTAATTTTGAACCATTATGCCTAATAGCATCAAATATTGAGTTATATTGAAAATTGGTCGCATTTGCTTGCATATACATATACTTACATTGAACAGGTCATAGCAAGGAGGCTAGAGCAGAGAATAAAATTTGTTTGCCCGACAAATAGGTACATGTTTACTACATAATTTACTGTTTTGTTTGGGTGATGATGATTTTATGAGCCTATTGGCTAGCCGCTTGGCTTTTTCTTTTTCTTTTTGAGATCTGAAGGACCGGGGAAGCTATTTGAAATTCCCCGATGCTCCCGGTGCAGGGGAGGTTATGGCGAAATTTTTCAAAAATTTAGGGTGTTAGCCAAAATTTTGAAATTTTGAAATTTCTCAGAAACTAAAGAGTTGGAGAATGGAAGCCAGATCGAATGTAGAGTTGAATAATCAAACCACTTTCGACTTTGTTCCTTTTCGGGGACGAAAAGTTTTAAGTGGGGGAGATTGTAACAACCCGAAAATCTGGGGCAGTTTAAAATTTTTATTTTGGCAATTTTAGCGAATTTTGAATATTTAAAATAGATTATTTTAAATATAATCGACGAGAAATTTATTTTGAATAGAATTCGAACGTATATAATATATACGTCGTCGTTAGAATATAAATATTTATATATAATTAATTATAGAATTGAAAATGGCGCGGTAGTTCGATAATTCGATTTCAAACTTCAATTGAATGTACCGGGTGCAAAACAATCCGGATTTTAGTGAAACCAAAAATGATAGGATCTAATTGATAATATCTTTCTATCGAATCTGAAAAATCAAAATTTCGTAGCGGGAATCAAAAGATATGTCCAGTTGAAAATTCTGAATAGTCGCTATGGAATTCAGGCCCTTAAAAATGGACATTTTGCAAATGACCTCGGATTTCGACGAAACCACTTTTGTTGGGTCCGTGGGGTAAAGTTATTGCTAGATTCCAAATTTCATAATTTTTCGAATCAATATGTGAGCGTGGCAAAGGAAAACGCGTTTGACCGGTTTCAGTTGATTTTAATCAACTGGAAATAGGCCATTTTTCCAACGGTCTCGGAATTCGGCGAAACTAGT
Organism: Allium sativum; assembly: GCA_030737875.1. Taxonomy (NCBI): domain Eukaryota; kingdom Viridiplantae; phylum Streptophyta; class Magnoliopsida; order Asparagales; family Amaryllidaceae; genus Allium; species Allium sativum. The sequence goes on from CM060915.1 coordinate 334,656,487, forward strand.
TTTGTTAAGACCGTATCGTCAATACGAAGCTAGAAAATATTTTTCTGGAATTTTTCTAGTTAGTATGTGGCCCCGGTAATTTGAAATGTACGTTTAAAATCCAATATAAAGATTTAAATGTTAAATCTAACGAAAACTGTTCGTAACAGCCGAACTGGCTTGCGTAACATATCCCATTGTGTTCATAACGGAGGTATTTAGCTAGGGGCGACCTTCGTTGGGTCTCGTTCGGAGTTCGTGGCCTTAAACAAGTGAATTTAGAATGAAAAAATTATTAAAATATTACTATATATTTATAAAACCCTAGGTCAACTCATTTTCTGGTCAAATTTCAAGCCGCCTCTCCTCGTTTTGACGATCAGAAACTTCGGTTCTTCTCTCCTCCGTCGCTCCCAATTCGCCAGTTATTTTCATAACTTCTCAAAGCAAAATTCGAAAGCTACGAGAGCTCTTTAATCCTGTACGAGTGTGATCAAATCTGGTTGAATGAATTAGTCGATTTCCTCACATGAAGCTCCTCCGTTTGGTCAGAGATTGCGGGTTCCATGGCGCTTCGAGCTAGGCGCCACTGACGGCGGTGGAAGAGGTGATGGTCGGCGACAAATTGGTGGTGTCTGATCGGACCGTAGGGCAGCGATGAGGTGGTGGTTCTAAACCCTAGGAGTTGAGCGTATGGGTTTGGGCGATCTGAAGACATCAAAGAAGAAACAGAAGACAACGGCCTAATTGCCTGAAGCAATCTTGAACAGTACAGAAAGGTGTTTAGGTAAAGAAAAGTTTGACTTTATCTTTTTATAAAATCTGAAATGTTTTATAAAATAAAATCTGAAATGTTCTATAAATTAAACTAGCATGAAATTTAAAAATAAAAGCATGAATGTTTAAAAATAAAAATAGCTTTGTTTTTGAAAATAATATTAATTTTAAAATAGAAAAAAAATAAAAATATGATTTTTATATATTGAACTTCGAAATAAAAATATAATTTTTATATATTGAACTTCGAAATAAAAATTCGATTTTTATATATGTAGTGGCTACGGGCGAAGAAAGTGATAAGAGGCGAGAACAGTGAAGATTTCCTGCATTAGAAGTGCTGAGGAGCTAGGATAGCTATATGTGAGAATTTCTCACCTTTCAATTTCTTTTTCTAGTTATATATATATATACTAGGATGCAGACGGTGCTTAGTAGCACCCGACACAATCGTCCACAGACCATGGACTTGTTTGTTTGATTGCAAAAATTAGTTAGATTATTTGATTGAAATTGAATTGTGTGGTGAAATGAATTGATTTGATTGATGTGTGAATGGCGTGGGCCTTCACTAGACCGGGGATAAGGCTAGGCCTCGTCCCGTTTCTAGTATCGTGCCGTTATGCCGCCGAAATTTTCTAAAATATGTTAGAAAATAAAAATATCATTTTATTGTGTAAATGAATAATAGAAATTCATATGTTAGAAAATAAAAATATCATTTTATTGTGTAAATGAATAATAGAAATTCATATGTTAGAATAAAATGTTTTATCGTTAAAAATATAATTTTTAACGTGAATGTGAATAAAATAAAATATTCATTTACAAACCGGACGGTTTGTTTATGTACACTGATTTGACTGATATTGATTGGGTCGATAAATTTTACACATCGCCCAACTGCACAAATAAAATATGTGTTTGATTGTTTGAAACCCCACACGGGTGTTGGGATGAAATTTGAAGTTCACTCATCCTGATTGATTGAATATGTCGATCGATTGATTGACAGGCTGTTATAAGCGTTAGATATTTATATTTGATGCTTATACAGTGTAGTGCACTTTGGTTGATGGTTGATTATTTTTCAATGCTATTATATACATGTGATGTATGAAAACCCATATAATTAACATTATATGGTAATTGATTGGGCCTCATTCCAATTGAAAAATAAAGAATATTATAAAATAAAAGTTCATGTGTTGACAGTACTCATTCATTGAGATTGGTCATGTGTTGAACGAAATATTTTAGTAATAAAATTTGCACCTTTAATATTATAAAATAAAAGTTCATGTGTTGACAGTACTCATTCATTGAGATTGGTCATGTGTTGAACGAAATATTTTGATAATAACAACTATTTTGAATAAAGAAACATTTGAAATAGAATATTTGAAAATAGAAAGATATGAAGTCGTGTTGGTTAGATTGACGCCATTTTGACGTGAACGATATTTATATCGATTTTAAACGATTTCGAAATAAAATGAATTGAAAACGATTTCGAAATGAAATGAATTGAAAACGATTTCGAAATGAAATGAATTGAAAACGATTTCGAAATGAAATGAATTGAAAACGATTTCGAAATGAAATGAATTGAAAACGATTTCGAAATGAAATGAATTGAAAACGATTTCGAAATGAAATGAATTGAAAACGATTTCGAAATGAAATGAATTGAAAACGATTTCGAATTGAATTGAAAATGAATTGAAATGAATTCAAATTGAATTGAAATTTGAATTGAATAGAAATGAATTTTAAAACGAATTTATAAAGAAGAATTCAATTTTGATTTGAATTGAAATTGCTTTTGAAACGAATTTAAAACTATTTATATAATTCGTTTTAAACAGAAATCGACGAAGTATATATTATATATATTATATATATAGTATAATGGCCTGAATAGAACGCGCCGCGCTGCGGCAGTTCGTGAATTTCGACCATTTATTTCAAACGGACATTACGGGAGATCCGACCATCGGATTCTCCTAAAACCGGAACCGTTGGGTTCGTATCGAAAAGAGATTTCTAACGAATATTAGAAATTTGAAATCTAACGGTTGGATTTGGAGATACGTCCAAATCAAATTCGAAAAAGGTCGCTGTAAGTGCAGTTCGATGGCCGTTGATGGAAATCGACTGTACGGGCCTTGATAAAATTATTAAAAATAGTAATAATTTATGTAAAATCATAAGAAATGATTTAGAAAGAATTGGGATGAAAAACTCCATTTTTGAAAAGATAAAAATAGACTTTTATCGAAATGAACTAGTTTTGAACTAGGATTATCATTCTATTTATTTTTAAATAAATAAATTGAATTTGAAAAAGGGTTTTAAAAATAACCAAAATTTCCAATGATCGCATTGGAGTGGATTTGAATCGAAATTGTCTTCGGAATATTTCGATGTTGGAATTCGTGATTATACAGATGTTGTTATGGAAATTTGAAAGATATATATTTATATCGTTATTTCCAATACGACATTTGTTAGTCGTAGAATTTGATATTGAATATAAGCCGATATATTTTCTATTCAGAGCCTTGTATTGAATATCAAATGTGATTTGGGTTTGTCGTGAATGGTGTCTCCACTAACACTGTTCTTGAACCCAGTTGAGAAAAGATTAAATCTTTGTATTTAGATTTAATGAAGTGTACCAATTCAATAATATTTAATTGAATTGAATTGATATTGATATTGGGTTTATCGTGAAGAGTGTTTTAAATAACACTTGTTCTTTAATCCGATAATTAATGGAATGTGATATTGGGTTTATCGTGAACAGTGTTTTAAATAACACTTGTTCTTTAACCCGATAATTAATGGAATGATTTTTGGGTTTATCGTGAACAGTGTTTTAAATAACACTTGTTCTTTAATCCGATAATTAATGGAATGTGATATTGGGTTTATCGTGAACAGTGTTTTAAATAACACTTGTTCTTTAACCCGATAATTAATGGAATGATTTTTGGGTTTATCGTGAACAATGTTTTAAATAACACTTGTTCTTTAACCCGATAATTAATGGAATGTGATTTTGGGTTTATCGTGAACCGTGTTTTTAAATGACACTGATTCTTTAACCCAGTTAACGATTAAAACTAAGTGGAGTTTTAATGAATCTTTAATTAGATTGAAATGGTCGAGAATGGAGCACTACCAGTTTTGCTCCAGGCGATAGTTAAATCTTTAATTAGATTTGAACGTGAAATGGTAATTGAATTTACCGATAACACTGTGGTGTTAGATATGAAGTATTACCAGTTTTACTTCATGGGATGAATAGGTTGGGATTGGGAAATTAAAATAAATGATTACTTCGGTAAGGTTCGCTAATCCCGACTAGTTTGAATTGATATTCAAAAATAGATTAAAGAATAGATTCAAGAAATTCATCTTGGATAAAATTAATGGGAACCTTTCCCTATGAATGTGAAATTTAGAAACTAACTGTCGGTTAGCCAAGCAGAATGGTTTTCTGAATATTGATCTGATGTTGGTTTCGGCCTTCGGGGTTAATATTTGGGGAATTATTCTCTCGATTAATTTATGGTTAGTGACTAATGAATTGGAATGAGGCGTATGTTGTGTTTGTGTAACACTTATTTAAAATATACGCGAGTTATTCGGAAAGACCGGGTTTATCCCATTCTGAATAACTGATACGACGATAAGTCGAAGATGAAGACGATGGTCGAAGACCGGAGGTCTTCACGTCGTTTGGGTAATTACTGATGATCTTGATTGGGCTGTACACCCAAGAAGATGGAAACAGTTAGTGATCGTCCAGACGTACTTGGAGATCGATGGATATGCGGGGTACTAGGTGCCTCCGGTTTCGTTCAGACCCAGAACGGACTTGTAAATGGACTGTGTGTCTGACATTGGATTTTAGTCCGTGTGATTGATCTCTATTAAATATATATCTGTTTGGCGGCGGAGAATTTATTCTCTTGCTTAACGCCCTTCTCTGAGACGTACGAGCTCAGGGGTTATATATTGATGGATATCAAACGCATGGAGTGAATGGCCTGTGTGGCATGCCTAAGTGGCAATAGATCGAGGCTTCTGTTGAAAAGCAAAGTCTTGTGGTGATGATCAAAGCACGACCTTTGTGGCGTAGCTTTGTGTAACGTTTACTTCGCGAGTCTCACACCCGGTATGAACCAAAAACGGGAGACGGACCTCAGGGAGGACTTGCGTTTCTTTCTAGCTAAAAGTGGCGTCAGTGGTTTTACACGCCCTGACGAGTTTGACTTATGTGGTTGTTGCTGTTGCGAGGCGCCTCGGTTTGATCGGACGATCCGGGTCCGATGGAGTCATTCGTTGGCTCGTTTGCGCCCCAAAGGGTGGGGAGACGTATTGTTCAGGCATAATAATCCACATCGGTGGACCGGCCCTGACGATCCAGGGGGCAGTTGCGGCTGTTCCTGAGACATGGTAGGCTAGATTGTCTCGAATCGGTTGAGGACTATCTTTTGCCTCGGTTCATAGACGGAAATCCAACTTCCAAATACGTGACATTTGCGGTTTTAATTGTAGAACTAGTATGGCGACATGATATATGGTACCCATGCCGCCTATGATTGATACTTATGATTTGAAGTTGTTTTATACACTATGCACTATAATAGTATCAAACGATTTGTTTTAAACGTATCAAGCATTCTTTGGCTGTTATAAGGGAAAACCCTATCCTCGGCTGCGTTGCATTGTGTGATGGGACCTGGGTCTTATAACAGCTTCATTTTTCTTTATTTAGCATTGCGCTGTTTGTTTCATGCACTGGTATTCTTGGGAGGAAACCCGTTCCGTGTTATACGGCGTGGTCCCTTGATTTACCTAATGATTTAAAATAAAGATTAATAACTGTTTTAGTTCTCACACCAGTCACATGACTGACCTGGAGTTTATTGTTTTAACCTAAACTCTGGGTGCCCTTATTTTGACACGGGCAGCTAGTAGTTTTGGGGTTTTGCAGATTTATATTCACAGGATCCTGGTTTACAGCTGGAACGATATCCGGAAAGCTTTGTATCCGTATATCTCTTCTAGTTGTGTATTGTATTATTTTCCGCTGCTATGTATTTAAATGTAATTTAAATTTCTGATATTTCTGTGTAATATTCTTTTATACTCTGTATATTCATGTAGTCTGATGCATTGTTGTAATATGCAGTGAAACGTTCTTTTGTATGTGTTCTGTTGTGGTTTGTTCTCGAACTATCCGCCGCTTTCCTTTACGGGGAAGTTACGGGTGTTTACATTGACTATTGGAAACGGTCCAACAAACCTAGGAGCTAACTTTCCTTTACTTTTGAATCGAACAATATTCATTAACAGTGAAATCTTCACAAAAACCATATCGCCTACGTCGAATTCCAAATCTTTTCGACGCGTATCGGCGTAACTCTTCTAATGATCTTGGGCTGCCTTAATTTGTTGCCGAATGATTTGGATAAAATTCGAGGTTTCTTTGATCATCTTAGAACCCATCAATATCAGAAACAACCGTCCATCCTTCCTTTCGAAGCCAACCCTCTCGATAAATCTTGAATTCCTTATCCTTTGGTTCCAACTTTTGAATAATCTCTACAAGCTTTGCATCACGCTTTTGGCTCTCGCCAATCCCTTCGATGAGAGTAGGTCTTATCGATAAGCTTGCCAACATTTCAGTTTCCAACTCACACCGTGGTCGGAAATCAAATCCTGCCAGGTACTCAAGGTGCTTCCATTCTGAAAACATCGCTCCTAAACTTTCGTATCTTCGACTCAATGCATCTGCAACTGCGTTATCGTTACCAGGAGTATAAGTTATGCTAGAAGCATACGATGCCAGAAACTCTAACCATCGTTGCTGCCAAAGATTCAAATCCTTTTGGGAGTAAAGATACTTCAACGACTTGTGATCCATAAACAACTCGAATCGAACTCCCAACAGGTAATATTTTCATAGCAAACCCAATCGATGCCAACTCCAAATCATGAGTTAGATAATTCGTTTCGTGCGGCTTCGGCTATTGACTCGCCTAGGCCATAACCTTATCCTTTTGCATCAGCACTGCTCCAAGTCCAATACCACATGCATCGATGTATACCACCATTTCTTCATTCCCATTTGGAATCGTCAAAATAAGAGCACTCATCAGTCTGTCTTTCATGATTCCAAAAGCTTGCTCACACTTCACATCCCATGTGAACACCTGGTTCTTCTTCGTCAATCCCATTAATGGTGCAACTATCTGGGAGAAATCCTTGATAAATCGGTAATAATATCCAGCCAACCCAAGAAAACTCCTTACGTTTGTTGCATTCTTAGATCTATCCCAGTCCTGCATTGCTGCCACCTTAGCGGGGTTAACCGCTATTCCATTTCTAGAAACAACATGACCTAAGAATCTCACTACGCTCTTCCCGAAGTGACATTTCGAAAACTTAGCTCTTAATTGATGCTTTCACAAAATTTCCTAAAACAACTCGCAAATGCGTCTTATGCTTTTTCTCAATCTTGGAGAAAACCAGAATATCGTCCACGTACACAAGCACGAACTTGTTCAGCTGATATTTGAAAACTCTATTCATAAAATCCATGAAATACGTTGGTGCGTTAGTTAACCTGAATGGCATCACCAACCATTCGAAGAAACCGGATGGTGTCCCAAAAGAAGTCTTTGGCATACTACTCTTTGTCACCCTCAAATGGTGGAATCCTATTGCCAAATCCATTTAAGAAAACACCTTGGCCTCATGAAGCTGATTGAACAAGTCATCTATCCTTGGAAGCGGATACTTGTTCTTCTTGGTCAACTTATTCAGCTCACGATAGTCCACACACAATCTCAAAGATCCATTAGCCTTGGTCGCAAACACAACTAGTGCACCCCATTCGGATATACTTCTCCGAACAAACGCTTTTCCCAAAAAGGTCACATACTTGCACCTCTAACTCTCGTTGTTCCTGAGGCGCCATCCGCCTATGAGGCATAACGATAGGTCTAACATCCACGACCAAATCGATTCTAAAACTCAATCTCACGATGTGGCGACAACCCTTTGACCTCTTCAAAGGCATCATCGAACTCGCTAGCGATCGGCACAGATGACAAGTCTTCCCGTCGAATCACAAGCGAATATAAATAGCTTACAAAGACACCATCTTCGAGCTTACATCGAATCACAACCATTCACCCTTCCACATTCCGGACTGTCACCTCCAGCTCCTCGCAATCCACTTTTTCCATATACCTCTTGAGCTAGTCCATACCCTAAATAGTCCCAAACCTAGCGGAGTTCAAAACAAAACAATCACACACAAAGGAGAAACCATGACTCGAAAATACTAAACCACGACAAACCATACACAGACTGGACAAAACCCCAACTGGATTATTCACAACCAAAGGTCTATTACAATTTCAGTTTCTAAACCCACTTGGCATCCAATCTGATTACAGGTAAAAGAAGGCGATGTTCTAGTCCAAACAGAACCCAAAAAAACATCACTTGTTGAAAGCATACCTAAACCAACAACAACAACTCTTAATTCTCATTAGGAATACAATAAGAAATCGGAATAGCTTCCAGAACATATGCTTCCACTAGTTTCTTATTCTTCAGTAAATCTTGAAAGTCCTTATTCTTATGCCCAGGCTCGTCACAATTGTAGCACTTCTTTCCAACTTTTGGTTTCTTACAATTCCAGGAATAATGAACCTTCTGTTGACAGTTAAAATAGATGACATACTTCTTCATTTGGCCATCTTTCCTTTTCTGTTGTCTTTTCTTTCACTTATTTAGCATCTTTGTAGCACTGATGCCAGTAAAATTTTCTTCAAGAGGTTCATGCCTTCTTCTAAAAGCCTCGTCCCAAGCACCACTGATTCTTTCTTCTCTCTCCTTAACTCGACGCCGAAGTTGCTCCAAAGCTATACTTCTTCTTAACTCATATTCTTCATCCGTAAGAGAATAATCTCTCTGTCGCTTAGTGGAATCAACCCTAGGTACTTGCACCGGAACACCACGCTCTACTGTTGCTTCTAGAACGGGCATTCGCAATATGATCGCTGCCAGCATGGCCCCGAGCATAACCAGATAATCTGGTATAGCAATTGAAGCTCCCAGCTGGCTAACGTAGCCCACCCTTCCAGTCACAGGCTCATCCCTAATAGTGTTTCCCGTACTTTGATGACTCATTCTAAATTTGAAAAATAGAATGATTAGTCTACACACAAGAAAAACTGCACATGGAGTTCAAACGCTATTATACTATACATTAATATATATAGTATATATCCATCAGAAATCTACAAATACGTCTCTCATATGTTATTATGTCCTTGAACTTTGGTTAACATCGATAACCATAGCTCTGATACCAAATGTGACGACCGCCCATAACTCCTGCACTTAACAAGAGTAATACTGCGCTGAAAGACGTGCCAGACATCTATGGACGGTCATCAGGGTAGAATAATATATGCATAACCTGTCACATAACTTATAGCGCAAGGATAAAATATAATATAATATACACAACAGGCAGTAATAGTGAAGCAGAATTGAGCAAAATCTTAAAACTTTCGTATCAACTCGAAAGTATATCCATACAACATTGGATTACACAATAAGAGTCTGTACAATATGCCTCACTACTGTCTCTCAGAAAATACATCAAACAGTGGAAAACAACAAATAGTTGATAGTAGAAAACTAATATGAAAGCCTCCTCGTCGTCGCTCAGCAGCATCGTCCTCCTCAAGATCTATCACCTGCCACCTATTACTCAGTCTGCCCATCCAAAACCGTAGGAACATCCCAAGGTAATAAGAGGAAACATAAAACTTTAAGTCAAACAATAGTCTTAATGAGTGATAGAACAGCTATCTAACATCATTATTAAAGTATATGAGAATAGGAAGATTAATCAACTAATCTACCAAAATCAACAGAGAAGAACCCAAACTCGTCTTCCCCACATCGGACAGTGATAGCCTTTACAACAATCAAGTAGAAACAAACAACACATTCATAGCATTCAGTTATCAAGCGTAGACCATCTTAATCGATATCGACATCTCCCAAGCACAAGCCCCGAATGCCTAAACCAACATCAGACAAGCACCTAAGAGATATCTCCTTCGATGTTGAATAATCTACACAAGATGATACAAGAAAAACAATCATCATCCATGAATCTGGATATCACTACCAATCCTTCTTTGAAACCATCGTCAATCGTATGATGGTTACTTCATGCCATTTGTCAAGGGCTAATGGTAACCCCAATTCTCGCAAAAACTACATACGCCTTTCGTCGCTACGTATCTAGGGCTTTCATCGCTACCCATAGTACTCGACTAATCATCTAGTCTTTTAGGCATCCCTATTATACCCCTGCTTTGAGTCCGCTAGAACCTACGACAACGATAATTCCTCAGCCTTCTTTATCTCTAGTCATCATCATCGGCGATCATTAACAAGCTCAAATCATCTTGAGCAGACATTATCCATAAACTATACATCCTTGAGTGTCTTTATATTCGTTGCATTTCGCTGATCAACGATACTTCACCCACTTTGAACATTCCATCATGAACCTATGTCAAAGCCACGACCATTGTCGAACCAAAATCATACTTTGTTTAGTCGATATTCGATTCACAACATTTCATCTTTTGCTGCAAATAACCATTCACAGCGTTCTAGCCTCTTTTCATAGCGTTTCCAGAGCACTGCCATCCACCAGCACTCAGCCCGTGCAAAACGACCTGTGCCAAATGACCTATGCAAAACCCATGTAGAACGACCTGAGCCAAATGGCCCATGCAAAGCCCGTGCAGAACGACCTTAGCCAAATGACCCGTGAAAAGCCCGTGCAGAACAACCTAAGCCAAACGACCCATGGAAAGCCCGTGTAGAATGACCTGAGCCAAACGACCCATGCAAATCCCATGCGTAACGACCTGAGCCAAACGACCCGTGCAAAGCCCGTGCAGAACGACCCGAGCCAAATGATCGGTGCAAAACCCATGCAGAACGACCTGAGCCAAACGACCCGTGAAAAGCTAGTGTAGAACGGCCTAATCCAAACGATCCGTGCAAAGCCCATGCAGAACGACTTGAGCCAAACGACCCGTGCAAAGACCATGCAGAACGACCTGAGCCAAACGACCCGACTCTAGATCTGACCTTTCTACCTCCAGTCTTGACCAAATCATCACCAAATGACAACATCGATGCAAACAACTCATCCAAATCATCCAATTTAACCATCAACACTTTATGAAATCATCAACAATATTAAAATGCCAATTATTCATCAAAAAAATATAGAATTCACCAAATCATGATAAATCAATGAATAAACAAAAACAATGGATCCAAACTTGCATAAACACATGAACTAAGATAAGAATTACCAATTTAAGTTGTTAGATTAGATCCTATGGTGATTCAAATGAAAATATACTTACAATGATGTAGATCTAGGTGAAAACAACTTAAAATGATGAGAATACGATCAAACAACCCATATACTTGATTGAACCGTGTGAGAGATACTTATCACTCACTAATTCTTCAAAATAACTCGAAATCACTAAAATCCCAATCCAGACAGCGCAGATTGAGCTTCAAACCTCTCAATTTGATGCGGTCTTCTTTCACTCGATGTAGATCTGGCTTTGCTTGATGTAAATCTTCAATCTTCTTTTGCAGATCTAGAATTTTAATGGAGGAAAGGTGTATTTGATTGAGCAAGAAGGATCACGAGCTCAACCAAACGAGAGAATGAAGAAAGTAAACTATTCTCCATGCCTTTACCATCTATTTATAGCCTCCAACTAGCCCACCAATGCGCCGCGCCAAATCAGCCCATTAATGACTAGCCAAACTTGAACAGAAATTGTGTAGCACTAAAACAGCGATTCCTCCCAAACCGCTAAACCAAATCTTTGTTGTGACCACCCTATGGAATTGAAAATATCATTTTCTTTCCAATGAAATCGATCTCAACACCTGATTTAATCCTAGTCAAAAGTTATGCCATGTACAAGACTGATAGGGGCAAAATGGTCACATATAAAATTGGTAAAAATTATTGATATGTCTCACATCCTCATAACCAACATATCAAAATATGAGAATGATCCAACCCATAGTGAATTAAATAAAAATAATTTATGATTCTCTGATATGTAAAACGGGTTGTTACAGTATTTCTAGATGGTCACGTAACTTGATTTCTTCAAATATACCAAGTTTGGTGGCGGAGAAGGAAACTTCTCTCAACTCAACATCCAGAGTGTAATTGTGGACGTCAGTTAGTGATTTGATGGATCCGACGATGTGGCATTCAAAGTAATTGATGGCAAGATGTTCTAAAAAGAAAATCGTGACCTTAAGCCTAATCAACCGGGTAATGATAGAAATCGGGCAGCCAGCGTGGCCAAGTGGGTCATTATCATTAGGGGTATTATCACCTAATCTAGAGAAATTGCATTTGCTTCTTATTCTATTCATTGTTGTATGCTTTCAGTAACAGTTGCTGATCACAACGGTTGGTGATAATATGCTCGGTACACTCAAGTTAAATGAGTGACTAATCATGTGTGGTCGGGTTGCAAGATGTTCTTGTTGAACCCAGTGTATTCCTCTTTAGAGATACACTATCGAAAGGTGGTCCCATACCTTGTCATAGTTGGAAATCCATTCTTCGATAAGCGCCTTGCGGTTTTTGATTTTATATTATATATGGAGCGTGAGACGCAAGCGTTCGGCTAGATTTCTATTTATTTGACTTAGACACTATTTTAATATCACCGGATTTTGATATCAAAAATGTTTTAGTTTTGGAAGGTAAAAACCATCCATGTTTATGTGTGGATTGGTCTTAGGATTATCTTTTCTTTCAAAAGGATTTTTAAAAGTTAAATCGATGGTTGGAGTTTACTCACTCCAGTCTCATGATTGACCCAGAGTTTATTTTGTTTTGTTTTACCCTAAACTCTTGGGTTCCCAAATTTATATAGGTAGTCAAGTAGTCAGGATTTTACAAATTCACTTGGAGGAGCTTGAAGCAGGAGGCTTCTCCAGTTAGCTATTGACTATCATATTTTTCGCTGTGTACTATGTTTGTATCTGGAAACAGGTGTTTATAACTATTCGAGAAATAGCTGTTATGCTCTGATGATGGTATGTACATATAGTTACTGATTTGTATTTCAAAGGTTATGTTATTTAATATATTTTATTTGTTCTCCTGTGAGATTTGTGTTCTTCGTTTTCTTCTATTCTAACATTTCTTTTTTTCTATTTCTCATCCTCTAACTTCTTTCAATTAATGATCCGTTTTTTATGTGCTTTTGAGTTTGACATGAGTAGTTAAATGTCAGCTTAAACAGTATGGAAAAGTTGGTTCGTTACAATGGTATCAAAGCTGAAGGTTGAGTAATAACCTTGCTCTATGGCGTAACTCAATAGGGATAGGGTTGGTAATACCTTAGATTGAGTTTGAGTGTATGTGTGTGTGTGTGTGTACATATGAGAGCATATTTGTAGTTTTGATATAAAATTGTTTTATATTGTGTTGGTTGGTTTGTTGAGTGGTTTATGAATTCTGGTCTATACAAAATGTATAACTATATCGATAGATGTTTCTAAACTCTCAAACAAAGCAATTTGATTTGATATTGTTTTAAAGTGGGTAAATGAAATAATTTTGCCCAAAGATTATTTTGATATAAAACGAATAATTTCTGAATTATAATAGTATATGGATGTGTTGGTTGTTATTACAATCAAATGCAATTATAAAATATCGGGATGGTTATACGTAACCGAATATAGTTGTATGTGGATAATGGGTAAAAATAAGATGAACTAAGATTGAGTTTAAACCAGAATTTGAGAATCAGAACACGGATGTTTAGAAATATTTTCTAAAGTATTTTTGAAAGTAATATAACATTACTTTGAAGGATTTTTACATAAGAATGGTTTTGAATGGATTTTGAAAGTGATTAAGCACTGAAATCACTTCAGTGATGAGAAAATAATTCTGATAATGGATCGCGACATTGTCGGTATTCATTTTCAAGTTTCTGAGTGACAGATTTCTACTAGAACAATTCGTTAATGAAAATTTGTTTGAAAGGAACAAGTTATTTTAAAAATTCAAATGTTTTTAATTTGCAAATGATTATAAATATATGTGTATAGTTATATGATTCTAAACCGATTTGGAAATAAAAGCCGAGAATTTGAATTAAACTTGTGTAAGTTAAATGAATTGGAATGGTATAAGTAAATCGAATAGATTAAAATTTTGACTTAAGTTAAATTGAATTATATTAGATTGGAAATTAAAGTGAGTAGCTTATAAATTGAAAATGAATAAATTGATTTAAAACCAATTTGGGCGAATGCGAATGCTTGTATGTGGATTATGGATTGAATGTGAAAATATGAATTGAAAATCATTGGAAACCAAGTAAAATGGCATGAATTAAAGAAAAAAATCATTGTTGAAACGTCAATTATTGAGACTCACTTGTTTAATTGAGCAAGTACAGATACCTGGAGCCATTGGCTTGAGTTTTACTGCATAAATATGAGGCAAGTTCTTTTAATAGCGTTTATATAAGGTACACCTATGCAAAAATACAAAAATTGGGTTTTGAATTTTGTTTTTTGACCATGTGGGTCGATGTATATATATTTGTTGTTCCTGCGATATCACCAAGTCCAACCGTACAGGAGAAACTCTACCGAATGTTTTCAAAAATTTCTTTAATAAGAATAAATAACATTTCAATTGAAACTAATTGTTCAGTTAAAACTGAAATTTATAAGTAAAATAAATGATTTTTAACTTAGTTAATAAGGGTTTGTAGCACTCTTCCTACCTTAGTAAATTCGGGGACAAAATTCTTTTAAGGGAGAAGGAATGTAACGACCAGGATTTTTAGCCATTAATTTTAAAACATTTAAATTTGTTTTAAATGATGAATTAGTAATATATAAGATTTTTATATGGGATTTATTTATTAAAAACGATGTTTGAATGTATAATTTATATTTTAATTATAAACAAGCTCGTAACATCGCGGTAGTTTGTAATTTAACGTTTTGAACTTCAATTGAATATACAAGATCCAATATAAGTCGGATTTCTTTGAAACAAGAAATGTTCGAATTTATTTAACTATATTTTTCAAATAGAAGAGAAAAATCGAGATTTCATCTTATTGATTGTGAATTATGTATAAATCAAATTTTCAAATAGTCGTTATGGAATCGTTTGTGAATTATAACGATTTATTAAATAAATAAATCAATTTTAAATAATCCAGAAGTCGTTTAGTTTGAAATATCGAGTTATAAATCCAGATATGTTTATTTTAGAGCTTTATGATGTTCTAGTCGAATATATATGATGATAATAATTTATTATTATTAAATTGAATTTTTTTGAATTAATTAATATTTTAATTGATTTATTTAAGCCTTAAGAAGATGGCCTTTTTGCAAATGACCTCTGTTTTCGACAAAATCAGTTTCATTGGATCTGCAATGTTAAATTATTGTATGAGAACAAATTTCATGCTAATTCAATATTGTATGTTGTGACACCCCACGTCCGTTAATGTCACTCATTAAGAGAATGCATTAAGTTTCGTGAAGCGTTATAGCTAAACAGAAACACGGGTACCCCGCAGAAACAGACAGGACTAGATGTACCCTATTTACTACCCCCAATCGATCGGCTCCCTATCCCGTAAATACCTTGTGTTGGCCCTACAGTAGGGTGTATTACTTCCTAAAGTGGCAACCTACAGAAGGACACAGACCTATTTACTTGTGCTACAGCGACTTATTTTCCCAGATGCAGGTCGTACTCATGCATGCACATGATTCCGATAGAACGCGCCAGTACACACCTCTACCTAGATGAACCTCTTACAATCAGCTCAGTAAGCGTGCCCTGACCCCTACCTAGTGCGGGGTCCCCCTTTAATACCAGAATGGGTTACTGACTAATATGGGTCCCAAACAACAAATGACGGAAGCCAGCCCTTGCAGATCTTGTGTCCCCAACTAACTAGGATTTTTACAGGTTATGCCTAACAAATTTAACAGATTTGCACAAACCCCTACAGATTTACAGGTTAAACTTTACAAGTTAACAGGTCCATGTAACCCCATCAGATGTAACAGGTTAAGTCTTCTAGATTATCAGGTTCGTATAACCCCCTCCCAATAGATTTAACAAGTTTACCTAACCCCACAGATTTAACAAGTTTACTTAACCCCACAGATTTAACATGTTTACTTAACCCCACAGATTTAACAGTTTTACTTAACCCCATAGATTTAACAGGCTCATACAATCCTTATGGATTCAAACATGTTAAATATTATAAGTTCATTACCATACATTCATTTATGGTTATAATGTGCTAGACCTCCCACATTAAGTCTACCACTTGTGGATACTGGATATGCTGGTTGGGTCCAGGCAGACTTCTTCAACAAGTCCGACTTAATCTCGTGTCTTAGCACTGTCACGTTTTTATGCACTTAGACCCCTCACATTAGATTCACCACTTGTGGTCGCTGGATATGCCGGTTGGGTCCGGGTAGACTTCCACCACAAGTGTAATCTAACCTCGTGTCTAAGCGTGGTTACAGTTGTCTAATTACTGTAATTCTAGGCATCTTCATTCATTAACAAGTATTCCTATTTCATTATAGGTTTCATGCCCCTTTTCCCAAGTCATATTCATCATGTGTTATATGCCCAAATTAAGATCCTTAATCAAAGTTTGGCTTGTGCCCAAATCCATATTCATTCTTTCAATTCAAGTTCTGCCCAAATTTCCCAATACAAGTTATGCCCCAATTTCAACGGATTAAACAAGCTTCATAGATTTTTACAGTTTCATTAACATGTTTCGCTTAATCTTAAATTAAGCCAACAAATATATATGTCCTAAACCACAAGTCATAATTTACCATATAGATCATGCCCTAATTTTTAATCCAATTTCACAATATAGTTTATGCCCCTAGATTCCAATCATGATTCAAAGTACAAATTATGCCCCTAAATGACCATTTCCAATCATTCCCAATTTAACCCAATTTTGTTCATATGCATATTTCAGCGATATCGACCTAGGCTCAAAAGTAGCCTGGCTATAAAAATAAAAAGGGAATGAGAGAGAGAAGGACAGAATAGGAATAAAACCAACAGTAATAGAAATGGGTATATGATAGCAGAAATAGGCATACAAGAACAGATCTGATGAACAAAAATAGGCATAAAAGAACATATCTGATGAACATGTGATAATAGAACTGATTAGGCACAGTGACATGATCATAAATAGGAATGATGAGATCTAATCAGTGAATTAGATATACAAATTATAGCAGATCTAATATGATTCCAATAGTCACGGGTTTTGATCTAATTCATAGGCATGTCAAGTTTATATTTTAATTATTAATATCTAAAAATAACGTAGACTCACAGAGAATAGATCTATGAGACAAAGAATAGTTCTAGATGTTAAATCACATATCCCTAAGCTTGAATGACTTGATTGTTGAAGAAGAAAAGGCTTGATTTAATCTGGACAGATGTAGCATCTAGTCCTCTATTATTTTTTAGTGTGGAGAAACTAGAAAATGAGGCCATATATATAGTTGTACCCAAAACCCGAATCTGCCGCGGGGGGTCGACCCCCCTCTTATGGGGTACCCATGGGTTGACACCCCTGAGCGGGAAACTTCCAGCCTCCCTAATTCTGCGCAATTTTGAATTTATGGACCCGATTTTGAATTTCTGGACTTAATATATATATATATATATTCTTCTTGTGTGTATACAAAGTTCAAACCTTAATAATTTCTTTATACGGTGTCTGTTTTACACAAACCAGGTGTCTATTTTGACCAGAATTCCAAGACGAACGCAATGGCGCAGTCCGTTTCACTTAATTTTAAATATTTAATTAACTATTCCTTAGATTATCATTCTAATGTGTTGTTAAAATTACGGGGTGTTACATTCTCCCATATTTAAAGGATTTCGTCCCCGAAATCTCCAAGTTAAGAAGAATGTATATCCTACCATCCACATCTATCTACTCATCCACCAATTACAGTCATCCATTGTCCTTAAGGACTTATAATGCTTATATGAACATATGCAAAGGTGTGTGTATATGTCCTAATTCTAATGCGAAGATCAGGCGGCCTACTGATTCAGTCGACCTCCTTAATACAATGTATGTCAGTGTCATGAATCCAACATGTATGCAAATAATCCTATTATAACATGTAAGTTCTATATCTGTGCACAATTGTCCGTCAAAATGCAACATCCATATAATGATACACACATTTTCATCCATTAAAAGAAGAAAAATGCTCATACATTATGAGAGTGATTGAGCTGATCTAGTGCCTAATGTGTGTGTATATGCATCCATGAGCAACTACTAGCAAATACTTGCATCCATCAAAAATAACATGTCTCAAACACATGTTTATATCCATGGAATTCCTACCTAAAGGTCAAAGATTCGATAGATAGGATACACACTAATGTTAGAAGCAGGTACGAATAAAAGCTTGGAAAAAGAAGTTAAGAACATAGTCCTGAAAAGGAAAGGGTATGGAGTGTGATCCTTGTCTTCAGTCTCCCAAGTAGCATACTCGCTGTCTTCTCCCCATTGCACTTTCATCAACTTGACTTCTTTGTTGCATAATTTCTTAACCTCTGATCCAAGTACATGGGTAGGAACATGTCTAATTGTCGCCTCCCATTCTACCTCTACTTCCTCAAGCATGTTCGGCTCACTACCTCTGTTGTATCATGCAGACACTTCCATAAATAAGAAATGTGGAAAAACATAATGAATATCCACACATAAGCGAAGCGAGTTGTATGCCTTAGTTGCAAAGACGATCGGAGTACCCTATTATGACATGCTTCACCTAACCAACACCTTTTCAAGTAGCTCCCCTACTTGTTTGCTGAGCTCCCTCCTTTCCTTAGGAGTCATGTGGTGCACAGGTAATGCGTCTGGTTCCACATTATCTACCAAGTATATCCAGAAATCATTCTCACGTCTCGGAGGTAAGTACCTAACCTCCTTAAAAACATCAGGATACTCATAAACTACAGGTACAGTTCGCAAATCATTGATAGAAGTATCAAGTGATTCTGGGAAAATAAGCATGCTAGACCCTCTTGGGTCACTAGAAATCTCGAGAGTCCTCCCACGACAAGTTAGAAATTTAACGACCCTCCTCAAACAATGTAGAATGGCACCATACATGTCTAGCCAATCCATCCCTAGAATCAGACAGTATCCCATAAAACCAAGTATATGTGCGTCGTGCTCAAACTCGATGCCCAAAAACAGATATCCTCAAACCTCGACAGATCATAGACAGGTGAGTCGTTCCCCCAATAGGGTTTGTGATAATAATGGGATCAGAAACAATACTAGTACTAAGGTGCAGAGACTCAACCACATAATCAAATATAAAATAATGTAAAGCTCCAGAATCAAAAAGAGCTCTAACAAGATGATCGGAAAGAGAAATCAAACCTTCAATAGAAATATTCCTACCTCTATCTGGTACATCAGCCACGAGAGCATGCACTTTCCTTCCAGAAGATCTTGCCCTTTGGCCCTGCCCTTGCTTCTTCGGTCACTCCGTAGTACAGTGTCCGACTTGACCACAGTTGAAGCAAGCATTCTTCCTTTTTCTGCAGTCTTTGACCAAATGACCCACGTTCCCACAATCATGACATTTCTTTTTGCCTTGAGCTTTTTCGTTCTTCCCGCCCTCTTGTTGTTGTTCTTTCTTGGGCCACACTTTCTTATTTTGGTTTCCTCATCCTTAGCTTCTTTCTTTTTAGCTTTATCTTCCTCATGCATCAAGGCTGTATCAACGAGCCTTTCAAAATTGCTCCCATTGGAATATGAGACATAGCTAACCTAAGGGGTTCATTCGGTCCTTTGACAAACGGCAAAGCTTTCTTATGCGGAGTATCTACTAGATCCAATCCAAACCTTGCTAGTTGGTTGAACTTGTTAACATACTCTTGGACAGTCATGCCTACTTGCTTGAGTGCTGGAAACCTTTCCATTTGCATGCTTTTCTCAGCTTGAGAAAGAAATTTCATTTCAAACCTTTGCCTAAAATCATCCCAACCGGACGCCCTTCTTGCGTCACTTCCCACCAGAACGAAGCTTCATCATTCAATAGCCAGGCGGCTAACTGAATCTTCCTACGATCGTCTACTTCGAAAATTCCAAACAGTTCCTCCGTTTCTTTGAGCCAATTCCTTGCCTCTATGAACGTCTTCGTTCCACGGAATGAACTTCCCTCCCATAGCACAAAAATCTTTACAGATCTTAGAAAAATTATATGCACGTGGAGGAGGAGGAACGACGGGTGCGGTTGGGGGAGGAACGTCAGCTTGACCACCGGCAGGCGTTGTGGCCTCTAGACACCTATGGAACCAGGCCGGTATGGTAACGCCCTCAGGAATATTAGGTTCCCCAGACATGCTGAAAAGAAAAGGAACATATTTAGACAAAGGATCGAAAGATATTACATATGGCTTTGGGGAATATATTTTCCAAAACAGACTGTTCTTTTTGAAAATGCTTTCTTTTAAAACCTTTTTCAAAACAATTTTCAAAATCTTTTATCCAACCTGATAACCTTCAGCTTTGATACCAAGTGTGACACCCCACGTCCGTTAATGTCACTCATCAAGAGAATGCATTAAGTTTCGTGAAGCGTTATAGGTAAACAGAAACAGAAACATTACAAGAAAGATATAAAATAGCAGCAGAATTAATAACTTTTATTAAGCAGAAAACATAGTAGTTCCAAACCCAGTTACATCATAATCCTGAAGTATTGAAACCCCATTACATTAATATAAAGCTTCTGTCTTGTATTTAAAATCATCAGAGTATAGAAATACATAAAAAGCATATTCCCAAAAAGATATCCATATCAGAGAAAACAAGAAATCAAGCGGTACATCAAGGCAGCACCAAGTAGGATGGAAGAGAGAATCCAAATCAAGCCCGAGTATTCCCACCCTGAGAACCTGGGGGGAAACGGAAGAGAAAGAAAAGGGAACAAAATGGGCCAGACATAAAGTCTGGCGAGTCCAGTTACTTTTAGCATATAAATAAGTAAAAGTATCATGATAGACATATAAACTGGAGAGTGAGATAACAGTGTTATAAGGTAGGTATAACAAGATAAACTGAACAGAATAGGTATTGCGCTTCTCTACCACTTTCTCTTTCTCTGCACCAATACTAGTACAACAAATATGTAATAGGATCCCTAATTACTTAACAGAAACAGGATGATCCCAACAAAAATATAATGGTAGTTTTAGGTGTACTATAGTAACGGGTTTTAACCCAAACCGAATTAACCGGCACCTAAACAGAAATAATGGGTGTTAGCCCAGATAGAAACACAGGTACCCCTACAGAAATAGGCAGGACTAGACATACCTTGTTTACTACCCCCAATCGATTGGCTCCCTATCCCGTAAATACCCTGTGCCGGCCCCACAGAAGGGTATATTACTTCCTAAAGTGGCAACCTACAGAAGGACACAGACCTATTTACTGGTGCTACAACGGCTTATTTTCCTAGATGCAGGCCATGCTCATGCACACACATGAGTCCTTTGGAACACACCATTACAAACCTCTTACCAGATGAACCTTTTACAATCAGCTTACGTGCCCTGACCCCTACCTAGTGCGGAGTCCCCCTTTAGTACCAGAATGGGTTACTGACTAATATGGGTCCCAAACAACATATGACATAAGCCAACCCTTACAGATCTTGTGTTCCCCAACTAACTAGGATTTCGACAGGTTATGTCTAACAGATTTACAGATTCACATAACCCCCTATAGATTTACAGGTTAAACTTTACAGGTTAATGGGTCCATATAACCCCATCAGATGTAACAGGTTAAGTCTTATAGATTAACAGGTTCGTATAACCCCCTCCCCACATATTTAACAAGTTTACCTAACCCCACAAATTTAATAGGCTTACCTAATCCCACTGATTTAACAGGCTTACTTAACCCCACAGAGTTAACAGGTTTACTTAACCTCACATATTTAACATGTTTACTTAACCCACATATTTTACAGGTTTACTTAACCCCACAGATTTAACAGGCTTACTTAACGCCACAAATTTAACAGGCTCATACATTCCTTATGAATTCAAACAGGTCAAGTATTAAAGTTCATTACCATACATTCATTTATGGTTATAATGCGCTAGATCTCCCATATTAAGTCTACCACTTGTGGATGCTGGATATGCCAGTTGAGTCTGGGTAGACTTCTACCACAAGTCGGACTTAACCTTGTGTCTTAGCACCATCATATTTTTATGAACTTAGACCCCTCACATTAGATTCACCACGTGTGGTCGCTAGATATGCCGGTCGGGGGTCCGGGCAGACTTCCACCACAAGTGTAATTGTAACAACAAGGATTTTCGATCCCGAAAATCGACATAAAAACACCATGTCGAATCTTCAAGCAACAAAAACTCCGGAGCATTACTAGGAAGAAAATTAGAGGGTGAGATAAGAAAGAAAGAAATATTAGAAGAAGAAGAATACCAACACAACACTGTCAGTCTCACCTCGCAGCGAAACAAAATACAATATATAAATAACTTTATTGAGAGCATTGAAATAAAACTTACAACCATCAGAGTACATCTTCACATCTGGACAGTTATAATAATCTGCCCTCATATACATCACACAACGGAAATAATAATAGATAATATCATACGTCTGAACACCTCCAGCTCGTCATTGGACTTCACAGCATCTGATAACCTGAACCTGTACAACCCGGTCTAACCCGAGCATTACAAATACTTGGTCAGTCTAGTGAACCAAAGTGAGAAAAACTCGCTAAGTTTATAATATCATCCAACTTGATTTTTAAAGTTCAAATCCTTTTGAAAGAAAGGATAATCGTAAGTCCACACAGAAATACAGATGGTTTTTACCTTATGATAACCCAAAAACAGTTTTGAAAAATAATATTATTCTGATATTATAAGAGTGTCTAAATACAAATAAATAACAACCTAGCGGAACGCTTACATCTCACACTCCACATATATAGTATACAATCAAAAACCGCGGGCGCTTATTGGAGACTGGATTCCGAGTATGACAAGGTCTGGAACCACCTACCGATAGTGTATCTCTAGAGGCGAATACACTGGGTTCAACAAGAACGCCTTGCAACCCGGCCCATATATGACCGACCACTCATTTCGCTTGAGTGGATCGAACGTATATCACCAACGGTTGCGAGCTACCCACTGTTTTCCGAAAAGGGACAGCATCGATAGATTAAAAAAGAAAAAGGAATTTCTTTAGATAGGTGATTATACACTCTAATGGGTGCGACCCACATAGCCATGCTGCCTGCCCGATTTTTTTCATTTCCAGGTTGATGAGTCTTGAGGTTATAATCGACTTTTGGGACATCTAGCCACTGTTCACTTTGAATGACACATCGTCAGATCCGTCAGATCACTAATTGACGTCCACAAATAAACTCTGGGTATAAAAGAAGTGCCCCTCTTTGCCACCACTTGGTGTATTTGTAAAAATCAACGTACATGTTTTTCAGGAAATACTCTATCAGACATTCGTCCATACAAGTCATCCAGGAACAGGATGAACCGAATGTACCCTCCTACTGCATCCAATATAGGAATCACCCCATGGATCAGTAGCGAGTAGTCCTTGCAATCCGTAGATTTCAATTACGACAGAATCATTGTCAAATATATATCCCTAGGGATCAGCCAGAGAAATTTAACAATATTTTCCCCCGCTCATGAAGATTTATGGTCTTCAATTGCTCTATCTCGATCAGCATCAGATATCTTCTTCATTTGCATATTTGTTGGTCGAAATGGTTTTCGAATATAAATTCGATCCCGGTCTTTCCATAACAACAACGCATGGGGTATGATTTTGATAGTCGGTTATTTAACTATCAAAATAAACAACCATAAAAATAAATAAATCAATTGGTTTATCATATAGCGCCATTTAGCCATTAAAATGATATATCAGTTGTAATACCAAAGAATATATCTGTTTTTATATATTATTATTCTCAAATCATTTTATTTATATACTTAGGAAAATATCTTAAAATCATATCCAAAATCTATCTCTAAATATCATATAAACATTTGCTACTTATTTTCTATTATTTGGAAATTAGTTCAACCTATCATTGTAAATAGTCATTATGATATCTTCTTTAATTTCATCATCTGAACATACTTATTTTTTGGAATAACCCATTCTAAATCTCGTCCCCTTACTTGGAAAAATATCGTTATATTTTCACAACTCCCTTTTTCTTTATTTTGGAAATATCCTTTCATAATCTCAATCCTATTTTATTTCCGTTTATCTTGGAATTATATATATTTTCCAAAATAACAATACGATATATTTTCTTAAAATAAATTGCTTCCAACTTCTCCATTATTACAACTAATATCATCCTCTGATAATCCTGAAGACGTTCAAGTTGGGATATTTCAATTACCTCTCAGATCTTGATCAACAACGTTCTTACCTTAAGATAAATATCAATTGTAATAACAAAACCTATATTCATTCCCGATATCAAAACAAATCCCATTTTAGTTATATCTTGATAAAACCTCATCTCTCATTTAATATACCAAATTTATATCACACCATTATAACTCAATTCGCCTAACACTTTTAATTCAAACATGGATTTCCATTTTCGTTTCCATCCATATGTCATTTCCAATAGCTCGTTCCAATAATTATTCAATAAATCTTTGGTTTTGTAACTTTGTCCAAAATAAAACTTAGTAAGGATTTAATATAAGCTTCGAATTAAACTTAACTTATATTATTATTATTTATATATACTTGTATAAAAACATCTCTTTACTGTAAACAATGGTTTAAAACTTCATAACCCTTTATTTATACATTTTAAATCCCAAGATACCACTTTGATCATCATTCAACAAATATCAACATTTAAAAATGGTTTAATTATCCATTAACTATTCCCATTAAATTAATTAAATAATTCAATTTCGAGTAACATAGTTGACTTAGTCAAATCTACACATGATTAACTCATTTATCGAATCTCAGTTCGTCTTTTAAATTAATTTCAAATTACATTAATTTAAATATTTCCATTTGATTATTATTAAATAATAATCAAATTAATACAATCTCATTTTTAATTGCTTCTTAAAAACAATTAACCTCAGTTATTAACATCACATTAATATCCGCTTACTTACTTACAAGTCTGATAAATATAATAATCATTTTTATAAGATCATTTATAATTTGGGACGAGGCACGTGCTTCGCACATGGCTAGATTTTTGTACAAAAAATGGTAATTGGTAGTTAAACTAATTTACATAAATAAGGTTGGTTTATTTCATTTTTATAAACCCAGTTAAAATAATATATTTAAAAATCTATGTTTAGTTACAAATAAATCTCATAACATCATTTTTATCGATTCACCTGATGGTAAATCCATCCCTATAAAATAGTTTGTATTTTGGCCATCTGCTATAAATTCCTTAACCAATATAACTCATTGGTTAATAATCAAACAAATGTTGAATTTGGGTTTAAAAATCAATAACCAATTCAATAATCCAATCATATGGGTTCGACAGTTCATATAACGATCATATGCAGATAAATAATGAATTCAACTGATAGTGGTCAACCAATAATAATAATTCAAGCATCCAATGTAATTTAAATACATTTATATTATTATAAACGTAACCAACAAGGTAATTTGCCACTGTTGGAAATAATCGTTAAAAATAACGATGTCGTTTCATTTGAATTAAAAAATGTTTAATTTAAACAAATGGTTTAACAATATATAACAACATCCAAACAATCATCAAATTAAATAACAGTTAGCAAACATGGCATATAAATAATAAACCCGACTTATAATAATTATAAGTGGGTGAACTGAGTGAGTTTTACTTACCTTGGTTTAATCCGCTGATTAAATCGCTTGGTTTAATTAAATTAAATTGGCTTTTAATTTAATTAAAAATTCACGTTGCTTCCCGTGCTGACCAAACCTGCTTCATATAGTAGCGTCATCGATGCGGTTCCATTGCACCCCGGTTTGTTCGATTTTGATAACAAAAGGTTAGGTTGCAAAAAAATATTAGTTTGTGTTTTGAATTGAATAATTTAATTATATCTTAATCGTAGTTTAAATAACTAATGATTTGAGTACTTAATAAACTGACCCATTACTTATGGTTTCACACGGTAAACATTAACGTTCTATTATAATTCTTCCTTGCCTAACATATATACAGGTAAAGTATATATATTAGTGTTATTGCCCCCACCGACTATACCGTGTATATATTATAATGTATTTATATAAAACCATACCTAATTTTAACCCATACTGCAAATTGAAGGCCGCTGCTTCCAATAACTGAAGACCGGTGCTTCATCCATTAAACCATCAGGCCGACACTTCTTTTTCTAAGGCCCCAACATCATTTCTTTTTCTTTGTATTTAATTAAACGTTTAAGGACCAAATGTAATTATAGAAGCCCACATCTGTAATTCATCATCCCATTCATGCTTTTGTTTACTGCTTCCATCCCCATTTCTTCTATACGCTATGAACTTGCTTCCCTACCTTCTGCCGTTTCAAGCACCACTCCTCAACTTCATTCCCTGATCAACTTCACTTCTTCACATACGCGTCTCAATACTGCACCGTGCTCCGATCTCTCCAAAAAACCTTCACAACAATTCTTCTTCCTTACAAACGCCTGCAGCCATTCTCGGACCCATCTGCATTACTTTCCTCCCACGTTTTGTTTATTTCTTCTGTTCATTTCTTTGTTTAACCCATCTCCAGGCAGTCTCAAACAAAAACTTTCCACCCTTTCACACTTTAGCAAACACCTGTGTTTTGTTTCTGGTACTAGTATAACAGGTCGCCCTTCTCAAAATTCCTCTCTTCTGTTGCTAAACCGTACTGTCCTTCGTTTAATACCGCTCCTCATTTTGAAATAAAAATATGGGGCTATTCATTCTTCTAGTCCCTTCCACTTCATTTCTTTTCACATGATACATGCCGTTTGTTTTTGTTGAATTCTATAATGCATATGTTGTCCACCAAGGCCCAAGCCAAAACCCAAGCCCACGTCCTTAGCATCATGACCGCCCCTACAGTTCTCCCCTCTTCTCTGATTGTTTGGTCTCTCTTGTAGCTCCATGTTGCGTGCATTATTAAAACATGACATCGCCTAATCGACTCCAAACCATCAACTAAACATCTCCATTCAACATCTCTCCTCAAACCAAACTCGTTTGCATTCCTCGCTCCCATTCCGGTGAACCACAGTGCCGACCGACAATGAACCCTCCTACCCAGGTCCGCACTTTTTCGATGCCAGAATTTACAAAAATTTACCCACAAGCTCACCTCGCCCTGCTGATCACATTTTCACAAACAAAATCGCATTTCGGTCTTCGTATAGTGAGGAAAATCAAAAATTAATTTGCGAGGACTGACGTTAAACAGTGAAATTCAAATTCCGGAGATGCTGGAACCCTAGAGAATGATTTTTCGGTTCTAATGCAAAAAAATTCATGATTTTAGGATGAAGTTTTGATTTAAGAAAACAAAGAAACTTTGGACATGTAAAGCAACTTCACTATATTGATTTTTGTCTGAAGGATGAAATGAAAATGCTGCTGCGTATTTAAACCCAGGAATAGCTTGGCCATCACGGTATTTGTTTGGAGAGCACGGCAATCGTTTACTTGGCAATCACGGTTTAGATTGGTAGGCATTACTAGGTAGGGATGCAGTTGCTCTGTTATGTCATTTCCATCAGCTGGAAAAAGGAAGCCAGGGTACGAGTTGCATGTGCACAATTAAATATACATAGACTATTTTCTTTTAGGTATATATATTAGCTGGATATTTGATTATTACAAAACGTAAAAGCCATTTTTCCTATAGTTGAGAGTGTAATGTTGATAGGGAATAACCATTTTATCATGTTTTAACTTTCACATCTATTAAAATTGCCTCCTTAAGCATGCTTGAATTATCTATTTTAAATGCTAGCCAAATCACTTGTATACAATCTTGTCCATCAAACCAACAATGAAGCTTCAATTATTTTAAACATACAAGGTCTCTAGCAGGAGTGCACGTCCAAATAATGCAATTTGAGGTTAATGCATATGGTATAATCTGCTCGTTTAGTCAATGTTTAATGCAGTCATGCCCCTGCATGTTGGCACCACTAATCCACTACTTATCTTGTAATTTAATTTATGATAATGGAAGTACAATCGAAAATTTGTCTAGAAGTGGACGGTTGAAATTTTAGTTTTTATCATGGGTGGTTACAAGGATATTGAAATTCCCTTTAAACTTATTTAATATACGTTATAATTTATTAATGATTCCATTGAGACTATTATAAATTTTGATTTGGACGTAACTCACAATATATAAGCTGAAATCTCGATTTTTCTCTTTCATTAGAAAATTATAATCTAATAGATTCTAACGTTTCTTGTTTCGCAGAATTCCGACTTATAATGGATTCTGTATTTTCAGTTGAAGTTCAAAACTCAATATTACGAACTACCGCGTAGTTCTGAGTTCGTTTTAAAATTAATATAAATTAAACGTTAAATCGTCGTTTTATTAACGAATTCAATATTAAAATCCATTAATATTTCAATTATAATATTTAAAATAGATTTAATATTCAAATCAAATAGCCGAAAAATCCGGGTCGTTACATTCCTCCTCCCTTAAAAGAATTTTGTCCCCAAAATTGCTAAGTAAAGAAGAACGTTCCAAACCCAGTTAATTTCAAAATAACTATTTTAAAATATTATCAAAAATATTATAAGTTTTGAAATTTTACGAAAATTTCGCTAGCACTTCCTTTGTACTGTTCTATTCGAACACCTATAACTCGCCACTCCGGCCTTACCTTGATTAAAAGAAAACAAAGTCAAGTGGCTAATCCAGCTCAGGGGTATAAAATCAATTACCCAAATGAATATAAAATATTAAGGTTTACCTATTTGTCGGGCAACCCATGCTCCAGTCATAAGGCAAATCAACTAACAACTCTTCCTCTTTCCAACCTGCACTTAACTCAATATCCAATGACAATGACAAATACATGGTCAAATCATTTCAATTTCATTTCATAAGTGGTTTTATTATTATAGTGAAATTTATTCCCTACTTTTCAATTCATTTAATTGTTGATGAATTCTATTAAACCAATCTAGCAACCAATAAACAAACAATTCACAATACATGATTAATTTAAGCAAACCATTTCATTTTCCTTTCTAATTAGTATTTAACTTATCTCTAGTTAAATATTTAATTCGATATTCAAAACCCTTTCCATTACATCTATATTTAAGTTTTCTTTTGGTTTAATTAAACCATCCAAATTTATAATCTAATTTGAATTCACGTTCAAATCAATTAACACACCAATATGAATAACTTAATAAAATTATTTCTTTTCTATATAAAATTATAGTTTAGGCAAAATTATTTCATGCACCCATTTTTCAAAACAATATTGTATCAATTTGTCAATTCAACTTGGACTGATCAAACAACACAATACAAAACATTTATATATAAAATTTACAAATATGCGCTCTCATATATATATATACTCAACACGATTAAGGGTATTACTAACCTCATCTTTATCGAGTTACGCCACAGAGCCAAGGTTATTCCTAAACCACTGCTCTGATACCACTGTAATGAACAAGGATTTTCGATCCAAAAAATCGACACAAAAACACCATGTCGAATCTTCAAGCATCGAAAACACTGGAGCGTTATTAGGAAGAAAATTAGAGGGTGGGATAAGAAAGAAAGAAATATTAGAATAGAAGAAGAAGAATACCAACACAACACTATTAGTCTCACATCACAGCGGAACAAAATATAATATATAAATAACTTTATTGAGAGCTTGAAATAAAACTTACAACCATCAAAGTACATCATCACACCTGGACAGTTATAATATTCTGTCCTCATATACATCACACAGTGGAAATAATACTAGATAATATCATACGTTTGAACACCTCCAGCTCATCACTGGACTTCATAGCATCTGATAACCGGAACCTGTACAACTCGGTCTAACCCGAGCATTACAAATACCGGGTCAGTCTGGTGAACCAGAGTGAGAAAAACTCGCTAAGTTTATAATATAATCCAATATGATTTTTAAAATTCAAATCCTTTAGAAAGAAAGGATAATTGTATGACCGAATCCACATAGAAATACAGATGTTTTTACCTTACGATAACCCAAAAATAGTTTTGAAATACAATATTATTCTGATATTATAATAGTGTCTAAATACAAATAAATAACAACCTAGCGTAATGCTTACATCTCACGCTCCACATATATAGTATACAATCAAAAACCGCGGGCGCTAATTGGAGATTGGATTCTAATGTAACGACCCGGATTGTTCAGCTATTTGATTTGAATATTTAAATCTATTTTTAAATATTATAATTGAAATACTAATGGATTTTAATATTGAATTCGTAATAAAACGACGATATAACATTTAATTTATATTAATTTTAAAATGAACTCAGAACTGCGTGGTAGTTCGTAATATTGAGTTTTGAACTTCAACTGAAAATACAGAATCCACTATAAGTCGGAATTCTACGAAACAAGAAACGTTAGAATCTATTAGATTATAATTTTCTAATGAAAGAGAAAATTTGAGATTTCAGCTTATATACTTTGAATTACGTCCACATCAAAATTTATAATAGTCGCTATGGAATCGTTAATAAATTATAACGTATATTAAATAAATTTAAAGGGAATTTCAATATCCTTGTAACCACCCATGATAAAAACTAAAATTTCAACCATCCACTTATAGACAAATTTTCGATTATACTTCCATTATCATAAATTAAATTAGAAGATAAGTAGTGGATTAGTGGTGCCAACATGCAGGGTCATGACTGCATTAAACATTGACTAAACGAGCAGATTGTACCATATGCATTAACCTCAAATTGCATTATTTGGACGTGCACTCCTGCTAGAGTCCTTGTATGTTTAAAATAATTGAAGCTTCATTGTTGGTTTGATGCACAATATTGTATACAAGTGATTTGGCTAGCATTTAAAATAGATAATTCAAGCATGCTTAAGGAGGCAATTTTAATAGACATGAAAGTTAAAACATGATAAAATGGTTATTCCCTATCAACATTGCACTCTCAGCTATGGGAAAAATTGCTTTTACGTTTTGTAATAATCAAATAGCCAGCTAATATATATACCTAAAAGAAAACAGTCTATGTATATTTAATTTTGCACATGCAACTTGTACCCTGGCTTCCTTTTTCCAGCTGATGGAAATGACATAATAGAGCAGCTGCATCCCTACCTAGTCATGCCTACCGATCTAAACCGTGATGGCCAAGTAAACGATTATCGTGCTCTCCAAACAAATACCGTGATGGCCAAGATGATCCTGGGTATAAATACGCAACAACATTTTCATTTCATCCTTCAGACAAAAATCAATACAGTGAAGTTGCTTTACATGTCCAAAGCTTCTTTGTGTTTTTAAATCAAATCTTCATCCTAAAATCTTGTTTTCTTTTGCAATAGAACCAAAAAATCATTCTCTACAGTTCCAACATCTCCGAAATTTGAATTTCGTCGTTTAACGTCAGTCCTCACAAATTAAGTTTCAATTTTCCTCACTATACGAAGATCGAAATGCGATTTTGTTTGTGGAAATGTGATCAGCAAGGCGAGGCGAGCTTGTGGGTAAATTTTTTTAAATTCTGGCGTCGAAAAAGTGCGGACCTGAGTAGGAGGGTTCACCGTCGGTTGGCACTATGGTTCACCGGAGTGGGAGCGAGGAGTGTGAACGAGTTTGGTTTGAGGAGAAATGTTGAATAGAGATGTTTAGTTGATGGTTTGGAGTTGATTAGGCGATGTCATGTTTTAATGGTCCCCGCAACATGGATCTACAGGAGAGAGGAAACAATCAGGGAAGAAGGGAGAACTGTAGGAGCGGATATGATGCTAAGGACGTGGGCTTGGGGTATTAGCTTGGGCCTTAGTGGATAACATATGCATTATAGAATTCAATAAAAACAAACGTCCTGTATCATGTTGAAAGAAATGAAGTGGAAGGGACTGGAAGAATGAATAGCCCCATATTTTTATTTTGAAATGAGGAGCGGTATTAAACGAAGGACAATATGGTTCAACAATAGAAGAGAGGAATTTTGAGAAGGGAGACCTGTTATATTGATACCAGAAACAAAACGCAGGTGTTTGCTAAAGTGTGAAAGGGTGGAAACTTGTTGTTTGAGACCGCCTGGAGATAGGTTAAACAAAGAAATGAACAGAAGAAATAAACAAAACGTGGGAGGAAAGTAATGCAGATGGGTCCGAGAATGGCTGCAGGCGTTTGTAAGGAAGAAGAATTGTTGTGAAGGTTTTTTGGAGAGATCGGAGCACGGTGCTGTGTTGACGCGCGTATGTGGAGAAGTGAAGTTGATCAGGGAATGAAGTTGAGGAGTGGTGCTTGATACGGCAGAAGGTGGGGAAGCAAGTTTGTAGCGTATAGAAGAAATGGGGATGAAAGCAGTAAACAAAAGATGAATGGGATGATGAATTACAGACGTGGTTTTCTATAATTACGTTTGGGCCTTAAAAGTTTAACTAAATACAAAGAAAAAGAAATGGCGTTGGGGCCTTAGAAAAGAAGTGTCGGCCTGATGGTTTAATGGATGAAGCACCGGTCTTCAGTTATTGGAAGCAGCGTCCTTCAATTTGCAGTATGGGTTAAAATTAGGTACAGTTTTATATAAATACATTATAATATATATATGATACATAGTGGGTGGGGGCAATAACACTAATATATATACTTTATCTATATATATGTTGGGCAGGGAAGAATTAGAATAGAACATTAATGTTTACCGTGTGAAACCATGGGTAACAGGTCAGTTAATTAAGTAATCAAATCATTAGTTATTTAAACTGCGATTAAGATATAATTAAATTATTCAATTCCAAACATAAACTAATATTTTGTAACCTAACCTTTTGTTATCAGAATCGAACAAACCGGGGTGCAATGGAACCGCATCGACGACACTACTATATGAAGCAGGTTTGGTCAGCGCGGGAAGCAACGTTAATGTTTAATTAAATTAAATGCAAGTTTAATTTAATTATACCAAGATTTAATCAGCGGATTAAACCAAGGTGAGTTATACTCACTCAGTTCACCCACTTATAATTATTATAAGCCGGGTTTATTATTTATATGCCATGTTTGCTAATTGTAGTTTCATTTGATGATTGTTTGGATGTTATTAAATATTGTTAAACCGTTTATTTAAATTAAACGTTGTTTAATTTAAATGAAACGACATCGTTATTTTTAACGATTATTTCCAATAGAGGCAAATTACCTTGTTGGTTACGTTTATAATAATATAAATGTATTTAAATTACATTGGATGCTTGAGTTATTATTATTGGTTGACCACTATCAGTTGAATTGATTATTTATCTGCATATGATCATTATATGAACTGTCGAACCCATATGATTGGATTATTGAATTGGTTATTGATTGTTAAACCCAAATTCAACATTTGTTTGATTATTAACCAATGAGTTATATTAGTTAAGGAATTTATAGCAGATGGCCAAAATGCAAACTATTTTATAGGGATGGATTTACTGACAGGTGAATCGATAAAAATGAGGTTAAGAGATTTATTTATAACTAAACATAGATTTTTAAATATATTATTTTAATTGGGTTTATAAAAATGAAATAAACCAATCTTATTTACGTAAATTGCTTTAACCACCAATTACCATTTTCGGTACAAAAATCTAGCCGTGTGCGAAGCACATGCCTCGTCTCAAATTATAAATGATCTTACAAAGATGATTATTATATTTATCAGACTTGTAAGTAAGTAAGAGGATATTAATGTGATGTTAATAACGGAGGTTAATTGTTTTTAAGAAGCAATTTAAAATGAGATTATATTGATTTGATTATTATTTATTTAATAATAATCAAATGGAATTATTTAAATTAATTTAATTTGAAAGACGAACTGAGATTCAATAAATGAGTTAACATGTGCTGATTTGACTAAGTCAACTGTGTTACTTGAAATTGAATTATTTAATTAATTTAATGGGAATAGTTAATGGACAATTAAACCATTTTTAAATGTTGATATTTGTTGAATGATGATCAAAGAGGTATCTTGGGATTTAAAATATGTAAATGAAGGGTTATGAAGTTTTAAACCATTGTTTATAGTAAAGAGATATTTTTATACAAGTTTATATATATAATAATAATATAAGTTAAGTTTAATTCAAAGTTTATATTAAATCCTTACTGAAGTTTTATTTTGGACAAAGTTACAAAACCAAATATTTATTGAATAATTATTGGAACGAGCTATTGGAAATGATGTATGGATGGAAACGAAAATGGAAATCCACGTTTGAATTAAAAGTGGTAGGCGAATTGAGTTATAATGGTGTGATATAAATTTGGTATATTAAATGAGAGATGAGTTTTTTATCAAGATATAACTAAAATGGGATTTGTTTTGATATCGGGAATGAATATTGGTTTTGTTATTACAACTGATGTTTATCTTAAGGTAAGAACGTTGTTGATCAAGGTCTGAGAGGTAATTAAAATACCCCAACTTGAACGACTTCAGGATTATTGGAGGATGATATTTGTTGTAATAATGGAGAAGTTGGAAGCAATTTATTTTAAGAAAATATATTGTATTGTTATTATGGAAAATATATATAATTCCAAGATAAATGGAAATAAAATAGGATTGAGGTTATGAAAGGATATTTCCAAAAAAAAGAAAAAGGGAGTTGTGAAAATATAACGATATTTTTCCAAGTAAGGGGATGAGATTTAGAATGGGTTATTCCAAAAAATAAGTATGTTCAGATGATGAAATTAAAGAAGGTATCATAATGACTATTTACAATGATAGGTTGAACTAATTTCCAAATAATAGAAAATAAGTAGCAAATGTTTATATGATATTTAGAGATAGATTTTGGATATGATTTTAAGATATTTTCCTAAGTATATAAATAAAATGATTTGAGAATAATAATATATAAAAACAGATATATTCTTTGGTATTACAACTGATATATCATTTTAATGGCTAAGTGGTGCTATATGATAAACCAATTGATTTATTTATTTTTATGGTTGTTTATTTTGATAGTTAAATAACCGACTATCAAAATCATACCCCATGCGTTGTTGTTATGGAAAGACCGGGATCGAATTTATATTCGAAAACCATTCCGACCAACAAATATGCAAACGAAAAAGATACCTGATGCTGATCAAGATGGAGCAATTGAAGACCGTTAATCTTCATGAACAGGGGAAAATATTGTTAAATTTCTTTGGCTGATCCGTAGTGATATATATTTGACAATGATTCTGTCGTAATTCAAATCTACGGATTGCAAGGACTACTCGCTACTGATCCATGGGGTGATTCCTATATTGGATGCAGTAGAAGGGTACCTTCAGTTCATCCTGTTCCTGGATGACTTGTATGGACGAATGTCTGACAGAGTATTTCCTAAAAACCATATACGTTGATTTTTACAAATATACAAAGTGGTGGCAAAGAGGGGCACTTCTTTTATACCCAGAGTTTATTTGTGGACGTCAATTAGTGATTCGACGGATCTGACGATGTGGCATTCAAAGTGAACGGTGGATAGATGTTCCAAAAGTTGATTATAACCTCAAGCCTCATCAACCTGGAAATGACAAAAATCGAGCAGGCAGCATAGCTATGTGGGTCGCATCCATTAAAGTGTATAATCACCTATCTAGAGAAATTCCTTTTGCTTCTTTAATCTATCGATGTTGTCCCTTTTCGGGAAACGGTGGGTAGCTCCCAACCATCGTTGATATACGTTCGATACACTCAAGTGAAATGAGTGGTCGGTCATGTGTGGACCGAGTTGCAAGACCTTCTTGTTGAACCCGGTGTATTCGCCTCTAGAGATACACTATCGGTAGGTGGTTCCATACCTTGTCGTAGTCGGAATCCAATCTCCAATATCGCCCGCGGTTTTGATTGTATACTATATATGTGGAGCGTGAGATGTAAGCGTTCCGCTGGGTTGTTATTTATTTGTATTTAGACACCATTATGATATCAGAATAATATTGTTTTTCAAAACTGTTTTTGGGTTATCGTAAGGTAAAAATCATCTGTATTTCTGTGTGAGTTCGGTCTTACGATTATCCTTTCTTTCAAAAGGATTTGAACTTTAAAAATCAAGTTGGATGATATTATAAACTTAGCGAGTTTTTCTCACTCTGGTTCACCAGACTGGCCCGGTATTTGTAATGCTCGGTTAGACCAGGTTATACAGGTTCTGGTTATCAGATGCTGTGAAGTCCAATGATGAGCTGGAGGTGTTCAGACATATGATATTATCTAGTATTATTTCCGCTGTGTGATGTATATGAGGACAGATTACTATGACTATCCAGATGTGATGATGTACTCTGATGGTTGTAAGTTTTATTTCAAAGCTCTCAATAAAGTTATTTATATATTATATTTTGTTTCGTGCGAGGTGAGACTGATAGTGTTGTGTTGGTATTCTTCTTCTTCTATTCTAATATTTCTTTCTTTCTTATCTCATCCTCTAATTTTCTTCCTAATAATGCTCCGGTGTTTTCGATGCTTGGAGATTCGACATGGTGTTTTGGTGCCGATTTTCTGGACCGAAAATCCTTGTTCGTTAAAGTAATCTAACCTCGTGTCTAAGCGCGGTTACAGTTTCCTAATTACTGTAATTCTAGGCATCTTCATTCATTAACAAGTATTCCTATTTCATTATAGGTTTTCATGTCCCTTTTCCCAAGTCATATTCATCATGTGTTATATGCCCAAATTAAGATCCTTAATCACAGTTTGGCTTATGTCCAAATCAATTTTCATTCTTCCAGTTCAAGTTCTGCCCTTAATTTCCCAATACAAGTTATGCCCCAATTTTAACGGATTAAACAAGCTTCACAGATTTTTACAGTTCCATTAACATGCTTCACTTAATATAAAATTAAGCCTATATATTTATATGTCCCAAGCCACAAGTCATAATTTATCATATAGACCATGCCCCAATTTTTAGTCCAATTTCACAATATAGTTTATGCCCCTAAATTCCAATCGTGATGCAAAGTACAAGTTATGCCCCTAAATAACCATTTCCAATCATTCCCAATTTAACCCAATTTCGTTCGTATGCATATTTCAGCGATATCGGCCTAGGCTCGAATGTAGGCTGGCTATAAAAATCAAAATGGAATAAGAGAGAGAAGGACAGAATTGGTATAAAATCAACAGTAACATAAATGGGCATATAATAGCAGAAATAGGCATATAAGAACAGATCTGATGGATAAAAATAGGCATACAAGAACAGATATGATGAACATGTGATAATAGAACTGATTAGGTATAGTGACATGATCATAAGCAGGCATGATGAGATTTAATCAGTGAATTAGATATACAAATAACAGTTGATCTGGTATGATTCCAATAGTCACAGGCTTAGATCTAATTCATTGGCACGTCAAGATTACATTTTAATTATTTCTATCTAAAGGTAACGTAGATTCGTAGAAAACAGATCTAAGAGGCAGAAGAATAGTTGCGAATGTTGAATCACATATCCCTATACTTGAATGACTTGATTGTTGAAGAAGAAAAGGCTTGATTTTATCTGGGCAGAGGCAGCATCTAGTCCTCCATTATTTTTCGTGTGGAGAAACCAGAAAATGAGGCCACATATATAGCTGTAACCAAAACCCTAATATGCCCAAATCTGCCGCAGGAGGGTCGACCCCCTTGAGGGGTCGACCCAGGGATCGACATGCCTGAGCGGGAAAATTGCCGCCACCCTAATTCAGCACGATTTTGAATTTCTGGACTTAATATATATATATATTCTCTTTCTTATATACAAACTTCAAACCTTAATAACTTCTTCATACGGTGTCCGTTTTACGCAAACCAGATGTCTATTTTGACCAGAATTCCGAGACGAATGCAATAGCGTAGTCCGTTTCACTTAATTCTGAATATTTAATTAAGAATTCCTTAGTTTATCATTTTAATGTATTGTTAAAATTACGGGGTGTTACAACCACGGTAATCATAAACGGCTAAATTTTTATTTAATTGTTTATTCGATTTAATATGAAACTTAAGAATAGTCCATTTTCAAATGATCTCCAATTTTAGATAAACGAATTTTATTAAATCCGTAGTGGTTAATTATTGTAAAATTTATAATTTGGGGTCAATTGGAGTTATTTTGATTATCGTGTGCAAAATAAATTCATATCGACTTACGTTGTGAATTATAAAGGGAGACAATCTCGAAAATTGACGAAACCAGTCCCATTGTGTCCAAAATATTTTATTATGGTGAAATTTTAAGTCTCGAACCAATTGGAGTTATTACATGAGCGTGCAAAAACTAAACATGAATCAATCAGCAAATTTAATATTTTAAATTTCGCTATTTTTCTAAACGAGCTTCGTTTTCAACGAAATAAGTTTCTTTGAGTTCAGAATGTCAAAATATAGCTAGAGGTCCATTTTTATTACAATCAAATATTATAAGTGATCATACGAAAATAAAATGTCGAACAACAAATGACGATAGGCACAGATTTTTATAATTGAATAAAATATTCTAAATAATAAAAATAATAAAAACACCTATATAACTAAACCCAAAATCCCTAGTTCCCAACATACTTTCCCCAAATCGTATTCTTCTAGTAAATAGAAAATGAAAATCACCACTTCAATAAACAATTAAAAATCAGGTACTCAATAAAAAATTGAAGCTAGTATCTAATAAGATCGATAAAACGAGGGCTTCAATTTGATGCTTAATTTAAAAGGTGCGCGATCGTTCTTCTCAGTGATGACTTTTTGGAGCAGCACATGTCAAATGAGTCGTGGGGAAAACTTTGGTGATGTTGGAGGAAAAAGGGGTCAGCGCTGCGATCAGTAGGTGGAGGCGCACCACTAGTAGTTTTTTCAAGGATATTGAAGCTAATTTTTTTGCGATATGTACTATGGTGATGTTGACGCAATTGTAGAAAAGGGGTTCTGGTCACCTTGGTTGGATGGAGAAGGAAGCCGACTTGATGGCGGCCATCAAGGTGGTGGTAGCTCCGCCTCAGGTGCGCAGTTGTGATTGGTGCAATGTCCTGAAAGGAGGTGAGTTAAATTGAATTTTCTGGACTGTAGGGGCAGTCAGCGATGACGAGACAGGTAACTTTGGCAAGGGCATGGTCCAAATTGATCGTCGACGGTGAGGATTGATTTCCGGTCAATGAGGATAGCGAAAAAGAGAGTGGGAAGAGGTCGAAGTATTTTCGATGCCTAGAATAGAATACAAGTCGGTATGAAAACCATCAGGGAAAAAAGACAAACAATATGGGTTAAGAAATAATTTGGCTAATCTAATTATTGTAATTAGTTTATTAAATAATTAACTTTAATTATTTAAATATTGTAATGTGTATAATTTTTACATTCGTGAACAGAGTTACATGAAACAAGTGCAGTTGGAATCGTAATGACGAAATCTACACTATGGAGTTAATGTGGCTGAGAACGAGACTATCGGAATTTCGTGATAAAATCACACGTTCTTTGATTTTAAACGAAATAAAAACAAAGTCGTCAACTGCAAACAATGTGATTAAACCTCTGGCTCGTTTATATTTTTATATAAACGAGCTTTAAATTTATATATATTAATTTTATACTGCGTGATGGTTGTTTGGATGAAAGGTTGATAAATTAGTTGAAATGATTGTTTAGTTATATATATTTAATCATTGGTCGAATATTGATTCTATTTATCATAATATCTCATATTGAAGTGAAATTAATATTATTTACGTTGATTAACATCTGGATGCAGGTTGGAGGGATCCAACTGGATTCCTCAACGTATATATTACTGTTTTCATTGATTATGATATATTGTGATATATAATCGGGGATTGATTATACTGTGTTTGAACTACCATGGCCCTAGAATTTTATTATTTAAACATCGTAAAATATTTTCAGCCGTAGAAAAGGAATTTGTGATTAAAAAGGAAATTTATTTCAAAAATTGAAATTAAATTTCAAATGGACTGGATAAAGAAACTTGTTTAAATGGATTAAACAAGAAGTTGATTATAACGATGTTTATAAATAGAATAAAATATTTATCATAGGATAAATTAAAATATAAATTCAAGTTGAATTTATATACGAAAAGTGGAAATCAGTGATGACACCGATATTTGAAGTGGGATTTAAACACAATGGTTATAAAAGAAATTTGAGTTTGGAAAAATGAATTCAAATAACGGAAATTTTAATGAGAAGGGAAATGGAAAATTGTTTTCAAAAGGAACGATGGTTTTTATTCCAAAGTTTAGAATATAAAATAAATTCAGATAAATCCAAGGGATTTTTATTTAGAATCCAACAATGTCGAATCTTATTCAAACGATATATTTCAGAAAAGATATTTAAACTCTATCTATAGCGAATCTATAAATATGTCAAGAAACTAATATATCAATATGTATAGCTATGCAAATAGAGTTATATGTTTTGAGAGATAATTTAATTTTAAATTTAAATTAAAAAGCAGAAGGGAATTGTAGGAATCAAATAAGTTGATTTCAGAAGTATGGAATGTATAGCTTATAAATAGGTTATGTTTAAAAAGAAAATCAAATTTTATGTAAACAAAAGGTGTCAGTAGCAGTTTTTATAAACAGAATTTTTAAATGAAGTAGAATATAATGTGGGTTTATTAAGTGACTCGATAACTGAAATTTGAATCTGTAATGATATTTGCAAGCAAAATCAAATGGAATTTATATTGTTGGAGAACAGAGTTCTAATGACCACAACCTTATTTCAATATTAATTGATTACAAAATATGTACTAACACTTTTATCTAGAATACATATATATACATATGCAGGAACTATGTACAGGAATTAAGACTGAAGACTGTACATTTTAAAGCTATTAGAGATTTAGAATTCAGAGATGGTTCAAGACTTATGAGTATTCAAGATTTCAAGAGTCCAAGAGTTCAAGATAAATATAGTAATAAAGTCTAGATTATGTAAGACTCTGAATAACACTCTAGACTCAAATTCAAATTCAAAATCTATTTTTCAATTTCTGATTTCAAAATTATTTTTTCAAATTCTATCTTTAATCTCTATCTTCTCTATTTTACTTTCCTTACTTCATTCTTGATTTTAAACTCAAGTTTTATAGTTCATAGGTTTTATATATATTATACACATTTATACACCTCATATTTATATAGTGTTAACTCTTTAATTTTATAAATATGTTTATAAAGTTTATGTTTTTCATATGATTTCCTACTTTATAATATTCATTTATAACACTATGTTTTAATTCAAGAATTTCCAGAATTATATATATATATCAATATATATATATCAATACGCTTCAAAAATGCTCAAAAATTTAGTTTTACACATGCATACGTCGACATACATTTATATATATGTCGACATATAACTGTCATTTTTTCAAAATTGAAAGGAAGTGTCTTTTCACTAATAGTGGCGCTCCAGAAATGCTCCAACCTTTCAAATGTTATAAATAAGAGGTGATTTCGATTTTTTTATAATACTTCTTCTCCATCTTCATCCTCTTTCTTTACACCATTATATCTTCTCATTTTTATGATTTCTACACATATACTCGGTCGAATTCAGTTCTATTTTCATAAAACTTTTGCTCTTCTCACTCTCTACTCATTACTCCCTGAATCGAAGTGATATTGGAAAGTTATAGGTCTTTAGTAATTGTTTGGATAGTGTATGTAATCGGTGGTATCCCTTGTAACCATTAAATCAAGGAGAGCGGAATAATTTATCCCTTGTAGTCGTTAAATCAAGGAGAGTATACTTGACCAAGTGTGTGGAATCGGTGGTATCCCTTGTAGCCGTCAAATCAAGGAGGTTGTACTTGGATATTGATATAGTAATAAAACTCAATGCAATCCAGCATTGCGTGGGACTGAACGAAGGAGCAATTCCGAACCAGTACAAAATCCAGTGTGTTCTTTCCTTTTCTGCATTTTATTTATGTTTATTTTTGTGTTTGTGTTTGATTCTTTGTCTTTGATTGTTTTTGTGGTATTTGATTCATATAGTAGTTCATATAAGCTTTAGATTTTGTTTAAATTCTCAAAAACATTATTCAGCCCCTCTCTAGTGTTAGTTTTGCCTTAACGACCCATTCTGCAATCCCTAACAATTGGTATCTGAGTAAGGTCTTTTCAATCTGATTTTAGAAAAAAATTAAATGGAAAATTTTGAAATAGTTGTTGACACTAGTGAATTCATGCATTGTACCAATGTTGAAAGAGTCTACATGTAATTGTATTAAAAATCATGTGATCTACTAAAATATTGTTCAATATAAGAAAATATATGTTTTATGGATTTTGAAATGTCAAAATTTGAAAGATGGGTGAAGTGCTTGTTGGTAATTCAAATTCTAAAACGGTGGCTGTTGAAAATTCAAATTTCGAACTGGTGTGTTACACGGCCGTTGAGAATTCAAATTCTGCAAAGCAGTTGGCGGAAATTAAAAAGGATAAATGGATACTGGATAATGGCTGTTTGAGACATATGACAGAAAATCCTGAATTACTCAATAATTTGACATATAAAGATGGTGGAATGGTGAACTTCAGAGATAACTCTAAAGGATACATTATTAGGATCGGCAATGTCGGTAATTCTGGAACTCCTACGATTTTTGATGTTTTATTAGTTAGGAATCTGAAACACAACTTGTTAAGTATAAGTCAACTTTGCGATAAGGGTTATAAAATAAACTTTGAAAAGGATAAATGTTTTATAGAAGATAGGAATTAAAAAGTGATATTCGAAGGTGATAGAAAGAAAAATATCTATATATTAAGTATAAAAATCTACAGTGATAATCTATGTCTTGGTCATATAAATTTCAAACACATTTCTTGGATTTCTAAACTAGATTTAATTAGAGGGTTACCCAAAATGAAATTTAAAGTTAATAACTTATGCGACGCTTGTCAATTCGGAAAATTAAAGAGAAGTTCATTTAAATCAAAAGAGGAAATTACTACCTCAAAACCATTAGAATGGTCCATCTCAAATTCAATTGATAAATCATAACAGATATGTTTACATAATAGTTGCGATTTTTCTAGATGTACTTGGATTTTTTTTCTTAAAAATAAAAGTGATGCTTTTGATCAATTTAAAACTTTTTCCAAAAGAATTCAAAATTTATTATCACTAAAAATAAATAAAAAATATGTAGTGACCATAGCGGAGAATTCGAAAATGAAAATTTTGAAAAATATTGTAATAAAAATGGAATAACTCATCATTTTTCTTTTCCCCGAACACCTTAACAAATGGAGTAGTTGAACGTAAAAATAGGATGATACAAGAATGTGCGAGAACTATGTTATCTGATAGTAATTTACTAAGAAAATTTTGGACTGAGGCAGTTGCAACAGCTTGTTATATTATAAATAGAATTAAATTAGATGTTTAACTTATAAAACTCCTTATGAAATTTTGTATAATAAGAAACCAAAAGTGTCATATTTTAAAATATTTGGAAGTAAATGTTTTATACTTAATACTAAAGACAATTTAGACAAGTTTGACTCGAAATCCGATAAAGGAATATTTATTGTAAATTCATAAAGGAGTAAAGCATTTAGAGTTTTCAACACCCGAACAAATACCATGGAAGAAACCTTAAACGTATCTGTCGACGAAAAGTAAAAAATTATAACTCAACAATGAAGATGAATGTGAAAATGAAATTAATAAAATAAATCATAAAGATAATCAACCAAATAAATGAATTAGATTACTTAGAGACCATCCTCTGAAACTATCTTAGGAGATATTGAATCGGTTGTTAGAACTCGTAATCAATTAAATAATATGAGTAATACTGCATTTATTTCAACTATTGGACCAAAAAATCCAAAGAGAGCATCTTCCGATGATTCATGGATACTTACTATGCAAGAAGAACTGAATCAGTTTACTAGGAATGATGTATGGGAACTTGTTCCTAGGCCAGAGGATAAAACTATAATAGGAACCAAATGGGTTTATAAAAATAAATTGAATGAACACGGTGAGGTCGTAAGAAATAAGGCACGTAGTAGCAGAAGCTTATACTAAAGAAGAAGGAATAGATTACGATAAAACTTTTGCCCCGTAGCAAGATTAGAAGCCATTAGGATTTTACTAGCCTTCACAAACCATAATAATTTTAAATTATATCAAATGGATGTCAAAAGTGCTTTCTAAATGGATTTGTTAAATAAGATGTATATGTAGAGCAACCGCCTCTATTTAAAGACGAAAAATTACCAAATCACGTA
The DNA here is from genome assembly GCA_030737875.1 of Allium sativum. NCBI lineage: Eukaryota > Viridiplantae > Streptophyta > Magnoliopsida > Asparagales > Amaryllidaceae > Allium > Allium sativum. The sequence continues at coordinate 334,701,111 of CM060915.1, forward strand.
TATAATTTAAAGAAAGTGTTATATGGATTAAAATAGGCTCCTAGGGCTCGATATGATAGATTAAGAAATTATTTGTTAGAATCAAATTTTGAAATAGGAAAATTAAATAATACTTTCTTTATAAAGAAGAATAATAAAGATATACAAATAGTACAAATATATGTTGACGATATAATTTTCGGATTAACAACGATAAAATGAATAAAGAATTTTTAGATATTATGAACCAAGAATTCAAGTTGAGTCATATGGGAGAACTAACGTTCTTTTTAGGATTACAAATTCATCAATTAAAGAACGGAATAATTATTAATCAAGAAAAATACGCAAGAGGTCTAATCAATAAATGTAATTTAACAACGACTAATGGGAGACCAACACCTATGGAAACTAATATAGCATTAAGTAAAGATGATACATCTAAAGACGTTGATGAAAAACTATATAGAGTTATGATAGGATCATTACCATATATAACTGCTAGTAGACCAGATATAATGTGTAACACCCCGTATTTTTAAGATAATAAAATAAGAATAACTTAATTAAATAATAAGATTTAAGTAAAACGGACTACGCCATTGCGTCCGTCTCGGAATTCTGGTCAAGATAGACACCTGGTTTGCGTAAAACGAACATCATATGAAGAAGTTATTAAGCCTAGAAGTTTGTATATGCACAAGACAGAAGAATTTATATATATATATATATATGTGTGTGTGTGTGTGTGTGTGTGTGTGTGTGTGTGTGCAAATAAATTAAAATATAAAATAAAGAATAAAATAAGGATTGCATGTAATAAATACATGCACTGAAAAAAAATGTAATGCATGCATTGAAAGAAAGAAAGGATTGGTTGCATGCAATGTAAATATTTTGCATGCACTGATTTGCAAACATAATGCATTAACATTAAAAGAAAAAGATTCATGCAATGGTTTAATTTAAGTATTGTAACTAACATGAAAAAGAGAAGCAAGGAATGAACAATAATTATCATTGTTCTAAGACTTATTAACAAAAGACTTCATAGCTCAGTTGGTTAAGGCATTGTATTTGTAACATGGAGGTCAGGGGTTTAAACCCCGGCAATGGCATAATTTTTATCTTTTTTTTAGAGAGGGCCAACTGAACATGCAAATATATGTACTTATACAAATTCAAAATTTGAAAGGATAAGAATGTACATATAAGGAAATAAAGAAAATATATGTATATATATGAGAATATATATATATATATATATATATATATATATGCAGAAATATATGTATACGAAATATAAAATTCAAGATAAGTCTACAGTCAATGAAATATGGGAAGAATCAAATAACGGTGTAATATCATTTAAATTTTGAAAATAAAACGAAAATTGTGCGTATATATATACGCGTAAAATGGTCGGTATAGGAATTGTATACATATAAGAATATTTCATGTGAATAAACAGTTAAATGAATTCTAGAAATTCAAAAGTTCAAAAATCAAATTTCTGTGCCAAAACAATTCAAACATTCGAAATTCAAATTTCTACGCCAAAACAGCTTGCAGGACCCAATGCTGACTCAGCACTGCGTGTACGATAAGATTTGGCTAGATTAATTTGTGAACCTAGACTATTTTCTTAATTGGGTTCAATGCTGACTCAGCGCTGCGTGTACGATAAGGTCTTGAGCACCTATAAATAAGACCCTAGACCTAACCCTAAACATCATAATTCGGTAGCTGCACTGGAGCTCTGCCATGGCTCCGTCTCTCTCTCTTTTCAAATCTATTCTGAAATTTAAATGTTAGCCTAGAAGGATTATGAATTCAGATCTGGAAGAGGGAATCAACGTTAATAAAAAGATTATTGAATCAAGAATGCAAGGTAAACCTCTAAGAACCAATCTATTTAAATTATTTCTCTTTCCCTTCTCTTTTCATGAAATAATAAATCCATGGTCGTTAGGTCGTGAATAAAATTAAAGGGAAAAGGAAAACCATGGATGATATAATGGATCAGATCCAAAATTGGGGGAAAGCTTAAAGGTGAGTGGGTTTAAGCTATAGCCTTTAGATAATGTTATGACTACATTTAGCATTCCCCTTTTTAATAAATTTTGAAATGGCCAGTTTAATTATAAATTGTTGTTGTAACGAATTGAAATGTTGATATGAATTTGTCAGGAAATTCCTATGTTGAATTGGCTAAGTTATTGAATGTTTACATGTTGGAGAAAATAAACTTGTTAGGGTATGAATAGCCGATTCAGTGATTGTAATTACATGCTTTACTTGGGACATATTATTGATTGAACGATATGTTAAAATAATTACCCGATTGAATGTTTACATGTCCTAATAGAATTAAACATATGTTGAAAATGACATGCGATAAAATATAAGCAAAAGTTGGACGATATGTAAATTATATTACTGTAAACTATATTACAGTAAAAAGGATAATATGTCTAAAAATTTCATGTAATGAACATAACATATATTATGTTTTGTGATTTTAATTTAGAAGCGCAATTTGATATGAACATAAGTGATTGAATGAAAATGAATATGCCTAGGATTACAATTAGGCACGAGGTTAGGTTGCATTAGTGGCGAATGTCTGCCCGGACCCGACCGGCGTAACCAGCAGCCACTAATGTCGAACCTAATGTGAGAGGCCTAAGTGCAAGAATTAACAACATGTGCTAAGACACGAGTTTAAGTCAGCTTGTGGTAGAAGTCTTCCCGGACCCGCCTAGCAAATCCAGTGTCCACAAGTGTAGGCTTAATGTGAGAGATCTAGTGCTTATATATATATATAAATAAATATATGTATATAACAAGATATGAATAAATGGCAAGGATGATAATTAAATGTCTAACTCAGAAAACAAAAAAGGAAGGGATGTAATGAACTGAGTTAATGTGATAAGGGGGAAAGTGATGTATTTCCCTAAGTGACTTATTTCTGAAAACGTTGTTGCAGGTAAGCCACAATAATTATAGAAAAGTAAAGAAATTACTTGCTACCACGGATTTAGATGGGAAAACGTTATGAAAATAAATCATTTATTCCTTCTATCAAACTGATAAGATGCATTAAGTATTTTCCTTAATATAATAAGGAACATATATTACAAAGAATGAAGAATAATGGTTTACAACAGTAAATGGTTTAAAAGGGGAATGATAATAACCTATTATAAATAAATAACATTAATGAAAATGTTGTATAATAGGTAGATTTATCCTAGGGACAAGTGAATATTATAACTTAGGTTATAATAAACTAGTAAGGAATGGGATAACTGGTGAATTAAGTTAAGTGACACTTAATTGTAAATTAAGTAATCAGAAAAGGGGAACACCTAAAACCAGTTAAGAAAAGGGGGGAAAATATATTGTACTTAATTAAGTAGTCTGGGAGTCTGAAACTCGTTGGTGAGAATAACATGTTTAGACTTATCCTAGGGACAAGGGGAAATTATAACATAGGTTATAATAAATGGGTAGCGAAACTTATTAATGGGCCTTAGTTAATAGAACTAATTTAATAAGTAAACAACGATAAGTCGTATTGACGATGTAAAGTGGAATTATGATTAAATGAGAGAGGATGAGGAAAACTTATGAAATGAAACAAGTTATTTATAATCATAAGTGGTAAGTGACATGTTAATTGGAAACAAGTGAATTAGATATACTTAATTACATATTAAGTAAAACATGTTATTGAAATCAAACAAGAATATAAAAGGGATTGTGGATCACAGACCTTGGTCCACAATCTGTAGAATAACATGTTGTAAGCTTATTAATAAACTTAAATGAATTAAGTTGTATGACTGAAATTAATAAGCAAGAGAAACTTGGTAATTTGAATAAGAATTCAATATGAACTGGAATAAACAAGTTAATTGGAAACCTGGTGAGGTGAGACAAGCACATAAAAGAATGTTTAGACATAGGGTCTAAACATGCTAAAGTAAGGCGCTTAGACCAGTCCGTACAGTTGAGGGTGAATAACCCAATAGGGTAGATCATCGAGGTGTTATAAGGCACGAGGGGAGCGCACACTCATCTGATTGTTTGATAGCTCCAAAGGAATGGGAGGAGAAGCACGCGGATTCCGGGGATGTAGGGTAATCTTGGTATTCCTCTGTGAGTGGCAGATGATCCGCCTGTACTCACAGAGGTTAGGTCTGCGTAGGTGAACCAATGAGTATGCCTTGATTGCAATAATAAGGGGCAATCAAAAGACTAAGATGGACCAGCGTGATTCAGCGAGAACAGTTAGTGCCTTGTGATTGCAACTCGTCGTCTACCTACCATCTTCAGTCAGTACATAAAGCGGAAAGGTGGAGAACTCCAAAAGACCATATACTTTGCTATCTAGTTATGGGTGAGGTTGGCCAATAGGTTTGGAGGGCAAAGGGGGTCGGGGTTATGTTCTCATTCTTGATATTCTTGGGTGCCTTTCATTAGTTGAGGGAGGGGTCTAGTGGGACCATAGCCACTGTAAAAGCAGACCTTAGCTTCTGCAATCGGCAGATATTTGAAAGCTTCCGACCGAGTTCCGTGTTTTTTGATTAGCCCTGCCACAGGACTCGGGCACACATATAGAGAAGATATGCAATAGACATCGAGAACGATTGACGATACATACGTGGGAAAGTCTAGGTACACTAATGTCGCTCTTGGTGGTGTGTCATAAGACTAGAGGTCATTATTCGAGGATGGAACCTAATTCGATTGAATGGTTCAAGGATGGCAGTCTGAATGCTTACGTAATATAGAAGCAGTGGTTCTTTGCAGACGTAGCATTGACATATATACAGAAATCCATATGGCATTCGGGCGTAGGATTAGAGACTGTTATATTCCTGCGATGATATGGTGGAGACCGTGCAAGTGGGTACCATTGGGTGTATCTCAATATTGAGAGATAGCTACATATACTGTGTTATGTTAATTCACTGGGAAGTAAATGGGTACGACGTGTATGTAAGCCTTGAGTGTTGTTAACCCATGTAACCTAATAAATACGAAAATATGATTCAACGGCATATGTAAGATTATCCAAAGTGTATAGTTTAAATCTAGTCACCAGAACTTGTGTTCTAACCCCCTCCTCATAACACACTCGTAGGTTAGATTGTGGTAGAGACATGATAGCTTTGGATATTGGTTAGGCAGTGTTAATAATACGGTAAGGCTATGTTTTGATTATACTATATTTTATCCTTTCCGCTGTGAGATATTTTTCTGAGCTCTGACATGTTTTATGTCTCTGTCTTTTCTGCAGGATACCAGAGCAAACCAATTAGAGCTTCGATAGATTGAAATTTTGAAAAAAAATCAGTCTGTCAAAATTGGGGTGGTCACATTTGGTATCAGAGCTTAGGTTTAGAATTCCAAGCTTAGGTTTAGAATTCCTATATAAATAGTGAGTGAACGTATTTGTATTTTTAAAAATATAAATATATTATATATATACTTAGATCCATAGAGGAACCTACTAAATAAAAAGAGTATAATATGGTATGAAATGGGATGTTTGTTTTGTACACTAAAGGAATGAATAAGGAAATTTGAGACCCTTAGGAAGTTTGGTTCGGAAGTGTACAATATACTTTGTACGAAAGGAAAATAAATCACATATGATTAGTATTTTGGAAAAAGTTGAACAGAGAAAAATGGATTAGGAATATATATAGTTGAGAGAATTGACCTTGGGGAGTGTCTAGGAGAGCCTAGAAAAATTGGAAACCCGCTTTGAGTCTAACCCCATTATTAACTTTTAAGAACTTGAGATTATGAAAGTTTAGGAAAAAAAACGGTTTATGGTGTTTTCAAGTTTTAATCTTAAAAGTTGTAGTTTTAAAATATGTAAAGAAGTACATATTGAGTTTTAAAGTAAAATTTTCTCAGTAAAAGGTGCATATTATAGAGCACGTACAGCTCGCTAGTTTTTCTAGTTATATTTCATACAAGAATTTTTAATCAAGAAAGTTTTGAAGTCTCTATTCTTTTGACAATTATTTTTGATAAATTGTTTAAAAGAGAATTTTGTTGGGTGGATAAAATAAGCTGTAGAAAATGAGAATAGAGTGGATATTGGCACCTTGTAGTAGGAGACTGAACTGACCTTATTGGTAAGAACAAGTCAAAAACCCGATTAAGGAAAATAATTGTCAGTATCTACTCTAGTTTTGTGATTTGATTTTTTTTGTAATATAAGACGAAAAAGAAAAGCAACAACAAAGAAAATTTTCTTATATGGGATATGCTTGGATAGGAAAATAGGAAACCTTTATACATTGTTTCACAAAATCCATGTACAGTTGGAAAAAGGTATATAAAAGAAAAACGGAAGGTGTGAAATTTTCCATTTTCCACCATTTTGTAACATAAGAAATCGAATTTAGAAAATTAGATTTTTCTGAAATTCAAAAAATAAGTTGGTTGGTAGGATTATGGATGCAACAATTGGATGAACTATGGTCTTACTCGGTAAGAGTGTGGGAAAATTTGGATGAAAACGCATTTTGATTTTCAAAATATTGCATTCATGTAGAACTTCCAGTATATCTAGGATGTGAGCATCATATTTTAAAAGGATTTTTGAGAAATTTGCATACACATAGGAGGTACCGCTTAGGCATACATACATTATTATGTTGTACTTCACTCTGCATAAGTGCACAATGTTTGCTAAAATTGGATGCACACATGATGGATGTATATTATGCAAGGGGTTAATTGATTTTACCCTTATTAAATTTCGGGTACGAAATTTCCTAAGGGTGGGAGAATGTAACACCCCGTATTTTTAAGATAATAAAATAATAATAACTTAATTAAATAATGAGAATTAAGTAAAACGGACTGCGCCACTGCGTCCTTCTCGGAATTCTGGTCAAGATAGACACCTGGTTTGCGTAAAACGGACATCATATGAAGAAGTTATTAAGCCTAGAAGTTTGTATACACACAAGAGATATATATATATATATATATATATATATATATATATATATGCAAACAAATTAAAATTTAAAATAAAAAATAAAATAAGGATTGCACGTAATAAATACATGCACTAAGAAAAAAATGTAATGCATGCATTGAAAGAAAGAAAGGATTGGTTGCATGCAATGTAAATATTTTGCATGCACTGATTTGCAAACATAATGCATTAACATTAAAAGAAAAAGATTTATGCAATGGTTTAATTTAAGTATTGTAACTAACATGAAAAAGAGAAGTAAGGAGAAAACAATAATTATCATTGTTCTAAGACTTATTAATAAAAGACTTCATAGCTCAGTTGGTTAAGGCATTGAATTTGTAACATGGAGGTCGGGGGTTTGAACCCGAACAGCGACATAATTTTTATATTTGTTTTAGAGAGGGCCAACTGAAAATGCAAATATATGTACATATACAAACTCAAAATTTGAAAGGATAAGAACGTACATATAAGGAAATAAAGAAAATATATGTATATATATGAGAATATATATATATATATATATATATATATATATGCAAAAATATATGTATGCAAAAGATAAAATTCAAGATAAGGCTACAGTCAATGAAATATGGCAAGAATCAAATAATGGTGCAACATCGTTTGAATTTTGAAAATAAAACGAAAATTGTACGTATGTATATATGCGTAAAATGGTCGGTAGAGGAATTGTATACATATAAGAATATTCCATATGAATAAAACAGTTAAATAAATTCCAGAAATTCAAAAGTTCAAAAATCAAATTTCTGTGCCAAAATAATTCAAACATTCGAAATTCAAATTTCTGCGCCAAAACAGCTTGTGAGACCCAATGCTGACTCAGAACTGCGTGTATGATAAGATTTGGCTAGATTAATTTGCGAACCTAGACTATTTTCTTAACTGGGTTCAATGCTGACTCAGCACTACGTGTACGATAAGGTCTTGAGCACCTATAAATAAGACCCTAGGCCTAACCCTGAACATCATAATTCGGTGGCTGCGCTGGAGCTCTGTCATGGCTCCCTCTCTCTCTTCTCAAATCTATTCTGAAATTAAAATGTTAGCCTAGGAGGATTATGAATTCAGATCTGGAAGAGGGAATCAAATTAAAGGGAAAAGGAAAACCATGGATGATATAATGGATCAGATCCAAAATTTGGGGAAAGCTTAAAGGTGAGTGGGTTTAAGCTATAGCCTTTAGATAATGTTATGACTATCGTTTAGCATTCCCCTTTTTAATAAATTTTGAAATGGCCAATTTTAATTATAAATTGTTGTTGTAACGAATTGAAATGCTGATATGAATATGTCAGGAAATTCCTATGTTGAATTGGCTAAGTTATTGAATGTTAACATGTTGGAGAAAATAAACTTGTTAGGATATGAATAGCCAATTCAGTGATTGTAATTACATGCTTTACTTGGGATATATTTTTGATTGAACGACATGTTAAAATAATTACCCGATTGAATGTTTACATGTCCTAATAGAATTAAACATATGTTGAAAATGACATGCAATAAAATATAGGCAAAAATTGGACGACATGTAAATAATATTACAGTAAAAAGGATAATATGTCTAAAATTTTCATGTAATGAACATAACATATATTATGTTTTGTGATTTTAATTTGGAAGTGCAATTTGATATGAACATAAGTGACTGAATGAAAATGAATATGCCTAGGATTACAATTATAAATTGTAAATACACTTATGGCACGAGGTTAGGTTGCATTAGTGGCGGAAGTCTGCCTAGACCTGACCGGCCTATCCATCAGCCACTAATGTTGAAACTAATATGAAAGGCCTAAGTGCAAGAATTAACAACATGTGCTAAGACATGAGGTTAAGTCAGCTTGTGGTAGAAGTCTGCCCGGACCCGCCCGACAAATCCAGTGTCCGCAAGTGTAGGCTTAATGCGAGAGGTCTAGTGCTTATATATATATAAATATATGTACATAACAAGATATGAATAAATGTCAAGGATGGTAATTAAATGTCTAACTCAGAAAATAAGAAAGGAAGGGATGTAATGAACTGAGTTAGTGTGATAAGAGGAAAAAGTGATGTATTTCGCTAAATGACTTATTTCTGGAAACGTTGTTGTAAGTAAGCCACAAAAAAATATAGAAAAGTAAAGAAATTACTTGCTACCACGGATTTAGATGGGAAAACGTTATGAAAATAAATCAATGATTCCTTCTATCAAACTGATAAGGTGCATTAAGTGTTTTCCTTAATATAATAAGGAACATATATTACAAAGAATGAAGAATAATGGTTTACAACAGTAAATGGTTTAAAAGGAGAATGATAATAACCTATTATAAATAAATAACATTAATGAAAATGTTGTATAATAGGTAGATTTGTCCTAGGGACAAGTGAATATTATAACTTAGGCTATAATAAACTAGTGAGGGAATGGGATAACTGGTGAATTAAGTTAAGTGACGCTTAATTGTAAATTAAGTAATCATGAAATGGGAAAACCTAAATTTAGTTAAGAAAAGGGGGAAAATATATTGTACTTAATTAGGTAGTATGGGAGTCTGAAACCCGTTGGTAGGAATAACATGTTTAGACTTGTCCCAGGGACAAAGGGAAATTATAACATAGGTTATAATAAATGGGTAGTGAAACTTATTAATGGGCCTTAGTTAATAGAACTAAGTTAAAAAGTAAACAATGATAAGTCCTATTAACGACGTAAAGTGGAATTATGACTAAATGAGAGAGGATGAAGAAAACTTATGAAATAAAATAAGTTATATATAATCATAAATGGTAAGTGACATGTTAATTGGAAACAAGTGAATTGGATATACTTAATTACATATTAAGTAAAACATGTTATTGAAATCAAACCAGAATATAAAAGGGGTTGTGGATCACAGACCTTGGGCCACAATTTGTAGAATAACATGTTGTAAGCTTATTAATAAACTTAATTGAATTAAGTTGTATGACTGAAATTAATAAGCAAGAAAAACTTGGTAATTTGAATAAGAATTCAATTTGAATTGGAATAAACAAGTTAATTGGAAACCTGGTGAGGTGAGACAAGCACATAAAAGAATGTTTAGACATAGGGTCTAAACATGCTAAAGTAAGGCGCTTAGACCAGTCCGTACAGTTGAGGGTGAATAACCCAATAGGGTAGATCATCGAGGTGTTATAAGGCACGAGGGGAGCGCACACTCATCTGATTGTTTGATAGCTCCAAAGGAATGGGAGGAGAAGCACGCGGATTCCGGGGATGTAGGGTAATCTTGGTATTCCTCTGTGAGTGGCAGATGATCCGCCTGTACTCACAGATGTTAGGTCTGCATAGGTGAACCGATGAATATGCCTTGATTGCAATAATAAGGGGCAATCAAAAGACTAATATTGGCCTGCGTGATTCGGCGAGACCAGTTAGTTTTCTGTGATAGCAACTCGTTGTCTACCTACCATCTTCAGTCAGTACATAAAGTGGAAAGGCGGAGAACTCCAAAAGACCATATAATTCGCTATCTAGTTATGGGTGAGATTGACTAATAGGTTTGAAGGGCATAGGGGGCCGGGGTTAAGTTCTCATTCTTTATATTCTTGGGTTCCTTTCATTAGTTGAGGGAGGGGTCTAGAGGGACCTTAGCCACTGTAAAAGCAGTCCTTAGCATCTGTAATCGGCAGATATCTGAAAGCTTCGGACCGAGTTCCGTGTTTCTTGATTAGTCCTGCCACGGGACTCGGGCGCACATATAGAGAACATGCGCAATAGACAACGAGAATGATTTAGGATACGTACATGGGAAAGTCTAGATACACTCATGTCGCTCTGGGTGGTGTATCATAAGACTAGAGGGCATTATTCGAGGATGGAACCTAATTCGATCGAATGGTTCAAAGATGGCAGTCCAAATGCTTACGTAATATAGAAGCAGTGGTTCTTTGCAAACGTAGCATTGACATATATACAGAAATCCGTACGACATTCGGGCATAGGATTAGGGACTGCTATATTCCTGCAATGATACAGTGGAGACCGTGCGAGTGGGTATCATGGGGTGTATCTCAATATTGAGAGATAGCTACATATAATGTATTAGGTTTATTCACTGGGAAGTAAATGGGTAAAACGTTTGTGTAAGCCTTGAGTGTTGTTAACCCAAGTAACCTAATAAAAAAGAAAATATGATTCAACGTCATATGTAAGATTATCCAAAGTGTATAGTTTAAACCCAGTCACCAGAACTTGTGTTCTGACCCCCTCCTCATAACACACCCGCAGGTTAGATTGTGGAAGAGACATGATGGCTTTGGATACTGGTTAGGCAGTATTAATAATACGGTAAGGCTATGTTTTGATTATACTATATTTTATCCTTTCCGCTATGAGATATTTTCTGAGCTCTGACATGTTTTATGTCTCTGTCTTTTCTGTAGGATACCAGAGAAAACCAATCCGAGTTTCGATAGATTGGAATTTTGAGAAAAATTTGGTCTGTCAAAATTGGGGTTGTCACTTTATGCATAGTGTATGTCTCTGTGCAAGATATCAATCGCAACCTAAGGAAACACATTTAAATGCGGTAAAACATATTCTAAGGTATGTAAAGCATGCATCATACTTCGGATTATTTTATACTAAGGATGATTCATTCGACTTAGTTTCTTATTGTGACGCTGACTATGCAGGATGTAAATCCGATTGTAAAAGTACTAGTGGAACATGTCACTTCTTAGGACATTCGCTAGCCTCATGGTTTAGTAAATAGAAAAATACTGTATCCTTGTCAACAACTGAAGCAGAATATATCTCTGCTGCATTGGCATGTTCACAAGTAATATATATGCAACAAACTCTAAATTATTTTGGATTAAATATAAATAAATCACCGATATACTACGATAATACGATTGCTATAAATATTTCTAAAAATCCAACTCATAATTCAAGAACTAAACATATCGATATACAACATCATTTTCTAAGAGATAACGTAAGTAAAGAGAAAATTTCACTCGAATTTGTAGAAACAGATAAACAAATAGCAGATATATTAACAAAATCATTAAATGAAGCAACATTTATTAAATTTAGAAGAGAATTAGGAATTTTTTCACTATGTGAGTTAGAACAATTAAATATATATATATATATTACATTAAAAAACAGAAAAATAAAATTTAAAAGACAAATATATCGACATATAACTGCCAGAATTTTAAAATTAACTCCCATCAAAAGTTAGTTATGTTAATTATTTAAACTCTCCACTTCGAGTTTCTTCTTCGTTCTCATTTTTTACTTTTGTTAAACTCTAAACTAAAATAAACAATGGCCTCCACCAATTTAAACATTCAAATCAATCCTGATTCGTCCGCTGGACCATCGGAAGGTCCTTTTCAACGTTCTACGCTATCACATGTCATCAAAATTGAAGAAAAAATGGAGTATGCTCTGCAAATGTTGTCTGAAGTACAAGTACTTCAAATTAGGATGAGCCAAGAGTAAAATAGGCAAGGGAAAGTAATAAGGAGTCTTCTTAAGTTCATAACAGATAATCTGGCTAATCCGGTTATCATCGAAGATGATAATGAACCTATGGAAGAAGAAGAGGAAGCAGAAGAAGAGGAAGAAGAGATAATGGAGGAAGAGGAAGGACAACAAGAAGTTTCAAATGAGAAGGACCAACTCGTTTGCGTGGGTGAAGTCATATACGATCATACTGGAAATATGATTGAAAGAAATGGAGAATTTTGTCTTTATTATCTGAACTGCCCTACCCATAATTCTCCTATAGTTAAGGACAAATAGAATATATGAAACGACCCGAACTTCCCCGTGAAGGAAAGAACGAATTGCTTTGAGAACAAGACGAATCAGAACACAAACAGAAGAATATTTCATTGTTTATTACAACAATTCCATCATAGTACAAGAATATACAGAGTATGAATAAATATTATACAACAGAAAAATATCAGGGATTTAAATTACATTACATAGCAGCAGAAAATAATACAAAACACAATTGAAAGAGATAAATGGATACAGAGCTTTCCGGATATCGTTCCAGCTGTAAACCAGGATCATGTAAATATAAATCTGCAAAACCAAAACTACTAGCTGCCCGTGTGGAAAATAGGGGCACCCAGAGTTTAGGTTAAAATAATAAACTCCAGGTCAGTCATGTGACTGGCGTGAGAACTAAAACAGTTATTTAAAACATTACTTTGAATCAGATATATCAAGGTACCACACAGTATTATACAGAACGGGTTTCCTCCTAAGAATATGTGAGGACCCGTAACTTCCCCGTAAAGGAAAGAGCGGATACTTCGAGAACAACAAACAAAAGAACGCAGACAGAAGAACATTTCATTGTATATTACAACAAATCCATCAGAATACCAGAATATACAGAGTAAGAATAAATATTACACAGAAAATATCAGAGATATAAATTACATTTAAATACATCTTAGCGGAAAATAATACAATACACAACTAGAAGTAATACACGGATACAGAGCTTTCCGAGTATCGTTCCAGCTGTAAACCAGGATCCTGTGAATATAAATATGCAAAACCAAAACTACTAGTTGCCCGTGTCAAAATAAGGGCACCCAGAGTTTAGGTTAAAACAATAAACTCCAGGTCAGTCATGGGACTGGTGTGAGAACTAAAACAGTTATTAATCTTTATTTTTAGAGTTAGGTGAATCAAGGGACCACGCTGCTAACGCGGAACGGGTTTCCTCGCAAGAATACCAGTGCATAAAACAACAGCGAAATGCTAAATAAAGAACAATGAAGCTATTATAAGACCCAGATCCCATTACACAATGCAACGCAAGCTGGAGGATAGGTTTTTATCTTATAATATCCAAAGAATGCTTGATAGACTAAATTTCATGTTTTTAATTCTTAATCAGACTCCAACCGTAAATTAGTAAGAAAATGATTCCCTAAGTATTAACCCCGAAGGCCGAAACTAACATCAAACTAATACCCAGGAAACCACCCATCTTATCTCGTTTCCATTTAGTTTCTGATTTTTTATACAATCATAAATATCAATCATAGGAGGCATGAGCGTCCCATGCCACTATGTCGCCATATATAGGTTTACAATCAAAACCGCACATGTCACGTATTGGAAGTTGAATTCCCATCTGTGAACTGAGGCAAAAGATAGTCCTCTACCGATTCGAGACAATCTAGCCCATGTCTCAGGTCAGAGCTCGAGTGACCTTTGAATCATCAAGGCCGGTCCACCGATGTGGATTAAAATGCCTGAACACTGCGTTTCCCCGCCCTTTGGGGCGTAAATGAGCCAACAAATGACTCCATCGGCTTCACTTAGTCACCGATATATCTGAGGCGCCTCGCAACAGCAACAACCACATAAGTCAAACTCGTCAGGGTGTGTAAAACCACTGATGCCACTTCTAACTAGAAGGAAACGCATGCCCTCCCTGAGGTCCTCTCCCGTTTTTGATTCACCACCGGGGTGTGAGGCTTGCGAATCAACGCTACACAAAGCTATGCCACACAGACCGTGCTTTGATCATCAACCACAAGACTTTTCTTTTCAACAGAAGCCTTGATCATTTGCATCTTAGCATGCCACACAGGCAAACCACTCCATGCAACCGATATCCATCAATCACACAGAACGATATCCAATGTCAGACACACAGTCCATTTACAAGTCCGTTCTGGGTCTGAACGAAACCGGAGGAACCTTATTCCTCGCATATCCATCGATCTCCAAGTACGTCTGGACGACCACTAACTGATTCCCTCCTCTTGGGTGTATGGCCCAATGAGGATCATCAGTAATCACCCAAACGACGTGAAGACCTCCGGTCTTCGACCACAGTCTTCATCTTCGACTTATCGTCGTATCAGTTATTCAGAATGGGATTAACCCAGTCTTTCCGAATAACTCGCGTATATAATAAACAAGTGTTACACAAACACAACATACGCCTCATTCCAATTCATTAGTCACTAACCGCAAATTAGCAAGAGAATAATTCCCCAAACATTAAACCTGAAGGCCGAAACCAACATCAGATCAATACCCAGGAAGCCATTCTTCTTAGCTAACCTACAGTTAGTTTCTAAATTTCACATTCTTAGGGAAAGGTTCCCATTAATTGTATTAAAGATAAATTCTTTTAAATTTATTCTTTAATCTTTCTTTGAATATCACTTCAAGCTAGTCGGGATTAACGAACCTTACCGAAGTAATCATTTATTTTAATTTTCCAATCCCAACCTATTCATCCCATGAACTAAAACTGGTAATACTTCATATTTAACACCACGGTGTTATCGGTAAATTCAATTACCATTTCACGTTCAAATCTAATTAAAGATTTAATTATCGCCTGGAGCAAAACTGGCGATACTCCATTCTCGATCATTTCAATCTAATTAAAGATTCATTAAAACTCCACTTAGTTTTAATCTTTAACTGGGTTAAAGAATCAATGTCATTTAAAACACAGTTCACGATAAACCCAGAATCACATTCCATGCTATCAGCCTTTATCCGTAAAATAGCAAGTGAGCAATTCCCTAAGTATTAACCCGAAGGCCGAAACCAACATCAGATCAATACCCAAGAAACCATTCAACATAACTAATCTCTAGTTAGTTTCTGATTTTCTTAACTCTGTTGGGTCTAAGAACGGTATTATTAAAGATACCATTCACGACAACCCAAATCACATTCCATTAATTATCGGGTTAAAGAACAAGTGTTATTTAAAACACCATTCACGATAAACCCAAGAATCAATTCGAATTCAATTCCAATTAAATACTATTTAATTGGTACTCTTCATTAAATCTAAATAAAAGATTTAATCTTTTTCTCAACTGGGCTTAAGAACAGTGTTAATGAAGACACAATTCACGACAAACCCAAATCACATTTGATATTAAATACAAGGCTCTGAATAGAAAATATATCGGCTTATATTCAATATCAAATTCTACGACCAACAAATATCGTATTGTAAATAATGATATATATATATATTTCAAATTCCCATAACAATATCTGTTTCATCACAAAATCCAATATCGAAATATTCCAAAGACAATTTCGATTCAAATCCATTCCAATTCAATTATTGGAAATCCTGGTTAATTTCAAAACCATTTCAAATCCAATTTATTTATTTTAAAAATAAATAAATTATTATTCTAGTTCAAAACTAGTTCATTTCGATAAAAATCTATTTTTATCTTCTCAAATACGGAGTTTTTCATCCCAATTCTTCACAAATCATTTCTTATGACTTTACACAAATTGTTACTATTTTTAATAATTTTATCAAGGCCCGTACAGTCGATTTCCATCAACGGCCATCGAACTGCACTTACAGCGACCTTTTATAAATTTGATTTGGACATAATTCCAAATCCAACCGTTAGATTTCAAATCTCTAATATTCATTAAAAGCTCTTTTCGATACGAACCCAACGGTTACGGTTTTAGGAGAATCCGACGGTCGGATCTCCCGTAATATCCATTCGAAGTCAATGGTCGAAATTCGCGAACTACCGCGGCACGACACGTTCTATTCAGGCCATTATATATATAATATATATATATTTTGTCGATTTCATTTTAAAACGTATTTTATAAATCATTTTAAATTCGTTTTCACAATGGTCTCAACTTCATATTCAACTTCAAATCAAAATTGAATATTCCATATCATTAACATATAAATGATAATATTTTCAAAATGTTATATTTTGAAATCACTTCCTTTTCGATATTCATTATAATAACGAATAAAATCGATATAAATATCGCTCGCGTCAAAATGGCGCAAATCTAATCAACACGGGTTTGTATATTTCTATTTTCAAATATTTCTTTTTCAAATATTTCTATCCAAATATTCTATTTCAAAATTTCTATTCAAATATTTCTATTCAAATATTCTATTTCAAAACTGGAATGAGGCCCAATCAATTACCATATAATGTTAATTATATGGATTTTCTACAACATATGTATAAAATAACAACGATAAATAATCAACCATCATCCAGAGTGCACCACACAACTGCATAAGCATTAAATATAAATAGTTAACGCTTACACAGTCTGTCGACCAATCAATCGACATACAGCTAAATAATTGGGATTAGTGTACGCCAAATAGCATCCAAATACCCATGTGGGGTTTCAAGCAATCAAACACAGATTTTGTTTGTGCAGTTGGGCGATGTGTAAAATTTATCATCACAATCAATATCAGTCAAATCAGTGTATATAAACAAATCTCCGATTTGTTTATTACTATTTATTTTATATACACATTAAAAACTATATTTTTAACTATAAAAATATTTTCCACTATAAAATATTTTATTTTATTTCACATCACACAATCAAATTTAACAACATAGCAATCAAACAAATAAGTCGTCCATGGTCTGTGGACGACGGGTGTCGGGTGCTACTAAATACCGTCTGCATCCTAGTATATATTTCAAACTAGAAATAAATTAAAAGGTGAGGAGTTCTCACCGACTAGCTAATCCAAACGCCACGACTCTTCTTGTAGAAATCTTCGCCGTGCTCGCCTTTTGTCAATTTTGTTGCCCGTAGCCACTACATGTATAAAAATCACATTTTTATATTCTTACTATATAGATAAAAATTCTATTTTTATAACGGCGTTCATATAATAAAGATAATATTTTTATCACACTATTCTCTATATAAAAATTTTATTTTTATATCGCTCTTCTTCCAATAAAGAATATATTTTTATAACGCTCCTTCCAATATAAAAATTATATTTTTATATCTACTTTAATATAAAGATCGAATTTTTATATCATCGCTATAAAAATCCCATTTTTATTCCAACATATATATAATAAAAATCAGATTTTTATTTCGCTACATATATAAAGATAATATTTTTATATTCTCTACCTCATAAAAATTATATTTTTATAATCTCTACTATATAAAAATCATATTTTTATTCTTTCTATAATATAAAAAAATCATATTTTTATTTCCACTTCGTATATATAAAAATCGTATATTTTCTTAACTAAAAATCGGATTTTTTTCCAAACTAAAAATCTCATCTTTATATGATTAAAAATCAAATCTTTCGTATATTAAAAATCATATATTTCTAAAATTAAAAATCTAGCCTTTTCTTCTTTAAGAACCTAATTTTTTGAGACGACCCAAAATCCCGTTCTCACGGAAACAAGGGTTATCTTTGGAATATAACACAGAAACAGAAAATAGCAGAACAGAATTAAATAAATACACCAGATAATGAACAACAGAATATACTGGATAAAAGTAATCATCAGAGTTACACAGTATACAGGATCTTACTTAGTACAATTACAGTTCAGCTATACATAAATGTCTACAGCGGAAATAAACAAAAATATGTACAATAAGAGCTGAACAGCATAAAAAGAAATAATGATAGAATCCATCTTCAGCTCCAGCTATCCAGAAAAAGAACCAGCTAAACCTGAATACAAGGCTGCCCGTGTAGAAAAAGGGGCACCCGAGTTTGAAAGTGAAACAAACTACGAGTCAGTCATGGGACTGGTATGAGAAATCCACTCAACACATATATAATTTGGCTAATCACAGGACCACGCCACTTTCGTGGAACGGGTTTACTCCATTGGATTGCCAGTGCTTTAAAACAAATCTTTCTTTTAAACATCGCTATGCTTTTTATAAAAATGAAGCCGTTATAAGACTCAGTTCCCATCACACAATGCAACGCAAACCGGAGGATAGAGTTTTACCTTATAATGGCCAAAATATGATTGATACGAATAAAACAAAGGCATTTGATATTATTGCTAGTGTTAATATGTTTTGAAAACAATTTCAAATCATAACTATCAATCATAGACGGCATTAATGCCCCATACCACTATGTCGCCATATATAGGTATACAATCAAAACCGCACGATGTCGTATTTGGAAATTGGATTTCCGTCATGAACCAAGGCAAAAGATAGTTCTTACCGAATTCGAGACTGCCTAGCCCGAGCCTCAGGCAAGTACTCTGTCAAGCCTTAGGATCGTCAGGGTCGGTCCACCGATGTGGATTAAAATGCCTGAACACTGCGTTTCCCCGCCCTTTGGGGCGTAAATGAGCCAACGGATGACTCCATCGGACCCGGATCGTCCGACCAAACCGAGGCGCCTCGCAACAGCAACAACCACATAGGTGAAAAGTATATAAATGTCAGGGCTGGTAGGTCACTGACACCACCCTAGCTAGGAAGAAACGCAGGCCCTCCCTGATGTCCTCTCCCGTTTTAGGTTCATACCGGGGTGTGAGGCTCGCGAATTCACGTTATACACAAAGCTACGCCACACAGGCGGTGCTTTGATCATCACCACAAGACTTTGCTTTTCAACAGAAGCCCTGATCACTGCACCTTAGCATGCCACACAGGCAATTCATGCCATGCGACTGATGTCCATCGATATACAACCTCTGAGCTCGTGCGTCTCAGAGAAGGGCGTTAAGCAAAAGAATAAATTCTCCGCCGCCAAACAGATGTATATTTAACAGAAATCAATCAACACAGAACAAACTCCAATGTCAGACACACAGTCCATTTACAAGTCCGTTCTGGGTCTGAACGAAACCGGAGGCACTAAATACCTCGCAAACCCTTCGATCACCACTCACGTCTGAACGATCACCACTCATTATCCATATTTCGGGATGCCTCCCAATCAGGACCTCGGTTACCATCCAAACGAGGTGAAGATCTCCGGTCTTCGACCATCGTCTTCATCTTCGACTTTCAATCGTCGGTCAATCATTTGAAATGAGAATTAACTCGGCCTTTTCAAATAATTCACGTATATTTAGAATTTCAAATCCATTTATTTCAATGGTTAAATTATTTGACAACATCAATTTTGTTCTTTAATGTGATTTTCACACCAAACACATTCAACCATCAAAAGCCACATAAATCGAGCAAATTCAGTTTATTTCCACTCCATATCGCTTATGATATTTTATAACTATTTATCGCTATTTTTATTTATTTTAAAATAGCTATTTTATTCAAAACGACGCTTCGGGCCATAAAGCGGCCGTGGCGCTGTTTTTCTTCAGATTTGATTTACACATATCTGAAAATCTAACCGTTGGATCATCACAAAATTTACATCATTAGAAAGGTCTTTTCAAAACGAATCCAACGGTTCCAGTTTCGGGAAAACCCGACGTTCGGATCTCCCGGTACAATCGTTTGAATTTTCGATTTCAAAATACGAACTGCAGCGTCGTTATTCGATTAAATATATAATTATATTTATATATATATTAATATAATCGCTCCTGGCGCTGTTTTTCTTCAGATTTGAATTAAACATTCCAGACAATCCAACCGTTGGATTTTTACAAGGTTGGTGCCGTTGGAAAGATTATTCCAAGGCGAACCCGACGGTTGAGGTTTCGGGAAAATCCAATGGTCGGATTTCCCGCACTAGTCATTTGAAATCATGGTTTCAAAATACGAACTGCACGGCTTCGTTTCGTTTTAATTTTATTTATATTTATATATTTATATAAATATAGTTCATTCAATGATTTCCATATCGTTTTCGCTTCAAATATTTTTCTAACACCTTAAAATTTTGGAAAATTTCGCCATAACCTCCCCTGCACCGGGAGCATCGGGAAATCGCAAATAGCTTTCCCGGTCCTTCTAATCTCAAAAAGAAAAAGAAAAAGCCAAGCGGCTAGCCAACAGGCTCATAAAATCATCACCCAAACAAAGCAGTAAATGTGTACCTATTTGTCGGGCACAAAATTTTATTCCTCTTCTCTAGCCCCTTTGCTATAACCTGTTCAATGAATATGTATGTACATATATACATAGTTCTTATCACTTATCATTTTCTATTCGACTTCCTATTTGATTTCTATTTGGTTTAAAAACACCATTCATTCTAATGTTACATAAATAGGTGCAAATCACTTCATAAGCTAATTAATGAATATTTCAACTCATATATGTTCATTTTGAACAAGTGGCTATTTTTAACACTTCACATTTCAACGATTTATGCATACAATAAAAATGTGATTTTTATTATCAAACGATTTATTTCAAAATATGAATACCATTCAACACATGAATTTCTAATCAACGAATGAATATCAATTCAACACATGAATGTTTTCTATAGTTTCTATATATAGATAAAAATGTGATTTTTATTATCAAACGATTTATTTCAAAATATGAATACCATTCAACACATGAATTTCTAATCAACGAATGAATATCAATTCAACACATGAAGGTTTTCTAATCAATGAATAAATATAGTTTAAGCATATGAAAATAATTCAAACACCCGAATATTATTCAAAATTTCGGCAGCATAACGGCAGGGTAGTTAAAACCGGGACCGTCCCTAGTACGTCTCCTCGCGGTTTTTGACAATGGGAATCATGCATCTAGTTCGCACGCAGGCGGCATGTATATATTTATTTCATTTCCACAAACTAATCCTATGTGGTTTCAACCAAATATCTCTCAACCACAAATGGGTATTTTTCAACCACAATCAACCAATATCAATCACAAACAATCCCAAACAATCATTCGCTATCAATCAATTTTCACAACAATTTCAACCAATAAATATCGTCCATGGTTTGTGGACGAGGGGCGTATATATATATATATATATTTATATATAGCAATTCACTTTTATTTCACACATATATATATATTTTTAAATCAAAAATCTCACCAATAGCTATCCAACTACGATGCTTCCTTTACAGAAATCTTCGCCAATCTCGCCTTTTGTCGCTTTCGCCCGTATTCTCTACATATGTAAAAAATCGAATTTTTACTATGTTATTCAATATATAAAAATCGAATTTCAAAAAAATATAAATTCCGCCTTTTCAAAAATAAAGATTATATTTTTAATATTCCTATGATGTAAAGATTATATTTTTATCACTTTAAAAATATAAAAATCATATCTTACTTCTTCTACTTAATAAAAATTCCGTCTTTTCTATTTTAAAAATATGTTCTTTATTTTTTCCAAGTTCAAATCTTTTCTATTTAAAAGCTCAAATCTTTTTCCTTTTAAAGTTTAAAACTTTTTCTTTTTAAAGTTTAAACCTTTTTCTTTTTAAAAATTAAATCATTTCAAAATCAGTTTTAAACTTTTCTTAAAATCAGAATTTAAACGCTTTTGAAAATCAGTTTTAAATCATTTTAAAAAAAATCAGTTTTAAATCATTCTGTTTTAAAATCAGTTTTAAAAATTCAGTTTTAAACCTTTTTTTTTTAAATTCAGTTTTTAAACCCTAAAATCGAAATTAGTTTTAAACCCTAAAATCGAAATCAGTTTTTAAAGAATTAAAATAAAAATAAAATAAAATACCTACTTTAACCTGCGAAGAAGGAGGGGAAAAAGAAGACGTCGGCGGCAGGCAGTGGTCTTCGGTGGTGGTGGCGTCGATGCTTCAGGGGGGCTGCTCGATTTGATTCGACGGGGGGGGGGGGATGCGTCGCGAGGGGGAGGAGCGGGATCGGCGCGTGGTGGGGGGTTCGGCGGTCGTCAAGGCGGTGGCGTCGCTGCTGCTCCGTCCTTCTTCTTTTCGTTTTTTTTTGTTTTCTGATTAATGAAATCGGGGGGGGGGGGGGCAAAAAGGGAGATAAAGGGAGGGAAATATTATTTTTTATTTTTTTATTAATTAAATTAATTTCATAAAGTTGACTTTTACCCACGACCTCGAAACGAGGCCCACCGCCTGTCGTCCATAGCGTTTAACCCCCATTTCGAACACAATGGGATATGTATCGCAAGCTGATTTGATTGTTACAATCAGTTTCCGTTGAATTTACATTTAAATCCTTATGTTGAATTTTAAACGTACATTTCAAATTACCGGGGTCACATACTAACTAGAAAAATTCCAGAAAAATATTTTCTAGCTTCGTATTGACGATACGGTCCTAACAAAACTGGTTTTGTCGAATTCTGAGACCGTTTGAAAAATGGCCAAATTCCAGTCGATTAAAATCAACTAAAACCGGTCAAACGCGTTTTCCTTTGCCACGCTCACATATTGATTCGAAAAATTATGAAATTTGAAATCTAGCAATAACTTTACAACACGGATCCAACAAAAGTGGTTTCGTCGAAATCCGAGGTCGTATGCAAAATGTCCATTTTTAAGGGCCTGAATTCCATAGCGACTATTCAGAATTTTCAACTGGACATATCTTTTGATTCCCGTTATCAAATTTCGATTGGTCGGATTCGTTAGAAAGATATCATCAATTAGATCCTAATGTTTTTGGTTTCACTAAAATCCGGATTGTTTTGCACCCGGTATATTCAATTGAAGTTTGAAATCGAATTATCGAACTACCGCGCTATTTTCAATTCTATATATAATTATAATTAATTATATTCGTTTTCAAATGTCGATTCAAACTCAGTTTTCATCGCCATTATTTAAAATATTTATTTTAAATATTTAAAATCCATTATTTTAGCCAATTTAAAAATTTTAAATTGGTTCAGATTTTCTGGGTCGTTACAATCTCCCCCACTTAAAACTTTTCGTCCCCGAAAAGGAATAAAGTCGAAAGTGGTTTGATAAATCTACAATAACACAACACAACAACCAATCCAATTGCTTTAACCTTCAAAAATATACTAATTAAATCCTATACCCTTTAAAAATCTTTCAGACTATATAATTTAAAAGTGCACATCTATGAAAAGAAAATAACAATAGAGTAGAGAATTGAATGGTAGTGCAAAGTAGGGTAAATGTACCTGGCACCGGAGTCAATCAGAGATATCTACTCGGCATCTGGGATAAGCTTTCTGAATGCTCTCCTCAGTTTCCCAAGTACAATCTCGCGGATCTCCACTCCATTGCACTTTGACTAAGTGAAACTTCTTGTTCCTCAGCTCTTTGGTTTCTTTGCCGATGATCTTCAGCGGCTCACGTCTCACGGCTAATTCTGGAGTAATTTCAATGTCCTGTTGAGCTGCTTCTTCCACGATCAAGTCTGGATCATGAACGTGCTTTCGAAGTTGAGATATATGAAATACATCATGCACTCCAGGCAACCAGTCTGGCAATTTAACTTTATATGCGAGAGTCCCAATCCGTTCCAGAATAGGAAACGGACCGATGAATTTGGGTGCTAACTTTCCAGTTTTACCGAACCGGATAACTCCTCTCATCGGCGATACTTTCAAATATACATAGTCGCCCACTTCAAAGGATATATCTCTTCTTCTTCTGTCGGCATAGCTCTTTTGTCGGCTTTGAGCGGCGAGTAATCGCTTCTTAATAAAATCGACTTTGTCGGCAGCTTCTCGAATCATATCAGGCCCTAACACAAGTCTATTTCCAGGTTCGACCCAACAAGCAGGAGATCGGCACGGTCTACCATACAATGCTTCGAATGGCGACATTGTCAGGCTTGCCTGATAGCTGTTGTTATAAGAGAATTCAGCCAAATGCAGATTGTCTTCCCATGATCCACCGAAATCTAGAACGCAAGCCCGCAATAGATCTTCTAAAATGCGATTCACCCTCTCAGTCTGACCGTCTGTCTGAGGATGATAAGCGGTGCTTAAGTTCAACTTCGTTCCCAGCTCGACTTGAAATGCTTCCCAGAATTTGCTAGTGAATATCGTATCTCTATCACTCACTATACTGAGCGGCACTCCATGTAGTCTAACTATTTCCCTGAAGTATATCTGCGCCAGACTCTGAGCGGTTCTGTTTGATCTGACAGGTATGAAATGGGCGGTCTTCGTGAAGCGATCTACGATCACCCAAATACTGTCATTTCCTTTTCTGGTTCTGGGCAAACCATCAATGAAATCCATGGAGATATGCTCCCACTTCCAACCAGGAACTTCTAGTGGTTGTAACAATCCAGCCAATTTCTGTTGGTCGCTTTTAACTAGCTGGCAAGTAGGGCATCGGCTAACGTATATTGAAACGTCTCTTTTCATAGCCTTCCACCAGAATGTTCTTTTGAGATCGTTATACATTTTGGCCACACCAGGATGGATACTCAGCTTGGACTTGTGACACTCGTCTAACACTTCCCTTTTTAACTCTGGGACGTCCGGAACACAAATCCTTCCTTTCAATCTCAAGGTCTCATCGTTATCTATTTGAAAACACGAGGGTTCGCCTTTCTGAATCCTTTTGATCATATCTTTAATAAAGTTATCCTCCTTCTG
Source organism: Allium sativum (assembly GCA_030737875.1). Classification (NCBI taxonomy): domain Eukaryota; kingdom Viridiplantae; phylum Streptophyta; class Magnoliopsida; order Asparagales; family Amaryllidaceae; genus Allium; species Allium sativum. The sequence continues at coordinate 334,726,428 of CM060915.1, forward strand.
AAGAATAGATATTTTGTCCATCAAGGAAGTCGTGATAATAAAGCTGGCGATCATTACATTCTTTCTGCTCAGCGCATCGGCCACGACATTGGCTTTCCCTGGAGTATATATAATTTCAAAGTCGTATGCTGCAAGAAACTCCAGCCAACGCTGCTGCCTCAAATTTAAGTCCTTCTGAGTGAACAGATACTTTAATGACTGGTGATCTGTAAACAGTTCAAATCTCTCGCCCAGAAGAAAGTGTCTCCAGATTTTCAAAGAGAATATGATAGCCAATAACTCAAGATCATGAGTTACATAGTTTTTCTCGTGCGGTTTCAGTTGATGGCTAGCATAAGCAATCACTTGGCCCCTTTGCATTAACACTGCCCCAAGGCCTTCTCTAGAAGCATCAGTCCAGACCTTCAAATCCTGGTTGCCATCAATGATGGTTAACACTGGAGCAGTTGTTAATCTCAACTTTAGCTCTTCGAAAGACTCCTCACTCTCTTGAGTCCATTTGAATTTAGAATGCTTCTTTGTAAGCTTCGTTAAATGACCGGATATCTTCGAAAAGTCTTTCACGAACTTCCGATAATAGCTAGCCAATCCGAGAAAACTGCGGACTTCAGTGGGGGTACTGGGCTGTTTCCAATTCTGAATAGTTGTGATTTTGCTTGGATCCACAGCGATTCCATCTTTCGATACGACATGGCCCAGAAATTTTACTTCATCTTGCCAGAATATACACTTGGAAAACTTTGCTTTCAATACATTTCTCCTGAGGATTTCTAACACTTGTTCCAGATGCTTTTCATGCTCGGCCTCTGATTTAGAGAAGATTAGAATATCGTCAATGAAAACCAGAACAAATTTATTCAATACTCCTCTGAATACTCTGTTCATTAGATCGACGAAATAAGCGGGAGCATTACATAAGCCGAACGACATTACTAACCACTCGTAGAATAAGTCGGGGCCTCTGAACGCTGTCATTGGAACACACTCTTCGGCGATTCGGAGTTGATGGAAGCCTGTAGCTAGGTCCATCCGTGAAAATACTTGTGCGCCATTTAATCGATCCAACAAATCATCAATCCGCGGCAATGGATATTTGTTCTTTATTGTCTGCTTGTTCAGATCACGATAATCCACGCATAGTCGTAGAGTACCGTCAGATTTTGGGACAAATACCACTGCTGCACCCCAATCAGAGAAACTAGGCCTGATCAGACCTTTCCATACCAGCTGTCGTGTTTGATTGTCTAATTCCTCCTTCTCTTTCAAGGACATTCTTCGAATAGCGTGCACTACCGGCCTTGCATTGGGAATCAAAGCAATCTTGAAATCTATTTCTCTTTGCGGAGGTAAGCGAACAACTTCTTCGAACACATCCGCATAGTTCTTGACGACAGGAATGTCTTTGATGAGGTCTGGAATATCCTCAGTAACTTCAGGGATATTTTCTGTTTGAGCTGGAGAAACATTCAAAGCTACCCAGAAGTCCTTTCTATTTGATGTCGGGCCTTCACACGGAATGGTTATATAACTCCCTGATTTAATCTTAGCTCTAACAACTCTCTCGGCGCATCTAACCTCTGCTTCATATTTGGTTAACCAATCCAATCCCAGAATAAGATCGAATTCATCAAAATTCATGACGACAGAGATAATAGGGAATTTATAGCAAGAAAAAGAGACGGGCACGGCACAAACCCAACTGAGATTGATGGAACCTCCAACTGGATTTCGGACAGTCATTGGCTCTTTGAGCTTCTTCAAATTCAAATCCAACTTCTTGACTGCACTCTTTGCAATAAAGCTTCGTGACGCGCCTGTGTCAAACAGTACTTTAACTGGAATGTTTTTGACATTGAGCGTGCCTTCTAAAACATCAGACCTTTCCTGAGCAGACGGGGAGGTAGGTACTTCTACCACTTCATTTACATGCACTGCTTTAGGTTCCTTTGAGAGTTGGCACTCCCGTGAAATATGACCTACTTGATGACACTCATGGCATGTCCTTTCACCATGTGGGTTCCTTTTCTTAGTGGATTCAGATTCATTCTTCTTCTGCTTCTTTAAAGATTTACATTTTCTGGACAAATGGCCCTGTTTATTGCAGTTAGAGCATGTGGCGGCTGTTACAGGTTTCTTCTCAGCTTTGGCCCTTTTCCTCTTGGCACTGGGCTTCTTACTGACATCAGACTTTGTACTGGCCTCAGGACGATCAGTTCAGACTCAATTTTATTACTAGAGCTGACTTCCTCTTCGTACTGTAGCATACCTTTCTTATCTAGATCTTCATATTGATAAGCCATATAAATCATTTCTGAGAAAGGAAGCTTCACATGCCCCAATACTTTATTCTGGTATTTCCTTTGAAGGCCATGAATAAATCTCAGATTTTTCCTCTTTGGGTCTTGAATTAGATGAGGAGCAAAGTGAGCAAGTTCGTTGAATTTCTTATGATATTCGGGAATGGTCATATCACCTTGTATTAGATAAGAAAATTCATCACATAATCGCTCCGTCGCTTCGGGAGGAGTAAATCTTTCCAGGAAAATCACTTTGAATCTATCCCAGGTGATATCACCTTCTGGATTATCCTCTATAACCGAATCCCACCAGAACAAAGCCTCATCTTTGAGAGCCCAGGAGGCCAGCAATCTTTTCTGGTCATCCCTAAGCTTTAATGCTTCGAAAATTTTCTCAGCCGAACGAATCCAAGCTTGTGTCTTCATAATAGATTCTTCACCAGAGAACGGTATTCCACCCATATTTCGATATTTGATTAATAAGGCCTCAATATCCGGTTCTGCATTCCTTCTGTTTCTGACACTCATTTTCTAGTACTTCTGCAAAAGGCAGATCAAGTGTCAGGTCACAGAAAAGGTATTTTAAAATATAGAAACACATACTTCAAATGTAAATGTGTCTATCAAGGTGTAATTTCATTCTGCTACTCATACTAGGATATTTCTGATCCTATCTGTATGGAGTTACCCGTCCTAGAACACTACTGGTTCTATTTCTGACGAGTTCGTTCGAATGTTATATTCCCGAACTAAGCTTAACCAAAGCTCTGATACCACGTTGAGACGACCCGAAATCCCGTTCTCACGGAAACAAGGGTTATCTTTGGAATATAACACAGAAACAGAAAATAGCAGAACAGAATTAAATAAATACACCAGATAATGAACAATAGAATATACTGGATAAAAGTAATCATCAGAGTTACACAGTATACATGATCTTACTTAGTACAATTACAGTTCAGCTATACATAAATGTCTACAGCGGAAATAAACAAAAATATGTACAATAGGAGCTGAACAGCATAAAAATAAATAATGATAGAATCCATCTTCAGCTCCAGCTATCCAGAAAAAGAACCAGCTAAACCTGAATACAAGGCTGCCCGTGTAGAAAAAGGGGCACCCGAGTTTGAAAGTGAAACAAACTACGAGTCAGTCATGGGACTGGTATGAGAAATCCACTCAACACATATATAATTTGGCTAATCACAGGACCACGCCACTTTCGTGGAACGGGTTTACTCCATTGGATTGCCAATGCTTTAAAACAAATCTTTCTTTTAAACATCGCTATGCTTTTTATAAAAATAAAGCCGTTATAAGACTCAGTTCCCATCACACAATGCAACGCAAACCGGAGGATAGAGTTTTACCTTATAATGGCCAAAATATGATTGATACGAATAAAACAAAGGCATTAGATATTATTGCTAGTGTTAATATGTTTTGAAAACAATTTCAAATCATAACTATCAATCATAGACGGCATTAATGCCCCATACCACTATGTCGCCATATATAGGTATACAATCAAAACCGCACGATGTCATATTTGGAAATTGGATTTCCGTCATGAACCAAGGCAAAAGATAGTCCTTACCGAATTCGAGACTGCCTAGCCCGAGCCTCAGGCAAGTACTCTGTCAAGCCTTAGGATCGTCAGGGTCGGTCCACCGATGTGGATTAAAATGCCTGAACACTGCGTTTCCCCGCTCTTTGGGGCGTAAATGAGCCAACAGATGACTCCATCGGACCCGGATCGTCCGACCAAACCGAGGCGCCTCGCAACAGCAACAACCACATAGGTGAAAAGTATATAAATGTCAGGGCTGGTAGGTCACTGACACCACCCTAGCTAGGAAGAAACGCAGGCCCTCCCTGATGTCCTCTCCCGTTTTAGGTTCATACCGGGGTGTGAGGCTCGCGAATTCACGTTATACACAAAGCTACGCCACACAGGCGATGCTTTGATCATCACCACAAGACTTTGCTTTTCAACAGAAGCCCTGATCACTGCACCTTAGCATGCCACACAGGCAATTCATGCCATGCGACTGATGTCCATCGATATACAACCTCTGAGCTCGTGCGTCTCAGAGAAGGGCGTTAAGCAAAAGAATAAATTCTCCGCCGCCAAACAGATGTATATTTAACAGAAATCAATCAACACAGAACAAACTCCAATGTCAGACACACAGTCCATTTACAAGTCCGTTCTGGGTCTGAACGAAACCGGAGGCACTAAATACCTCGCAAACCCTTCGATCACCACTCACGTCTGAACGATCACCACTCATTATCCATATTTCGGGATGCCTCCCAATCAGGACCTCGGTTACCATCCAAACGAGGTGAAGATCTTCGGTCTTCGACCATCGTCTTCATCTTCGACTTTCAATCGTCGGTCAATCATTTGAAATGAGAATTAACTCGGCCTTTTCAAATAATTCACGTATATTTAGAATTTCAAATCCATTTATTTCAATGGTTAAATTATTTGACAACATCAATTTTGTTCTTTAATGTGATTTTCACACCAAACACATTCAACCATCAAAAGCCACATAAATCGAGCAAATTCAGTTTATTTCCACTCCATATCGCTTATGATATTTTATAACTATTTATCGCTATTTTTATTTATTTTAAAATAGCTATTTTATTCAAAACGACGCTTCGGGCCATAAAGAGGCCGTGGCGCTGTTTTTCTTCAGATTTGATTTACACATATCTGAAAATCTAACCGTTGGATCATCACAAAATTTACATCATTAGAAAGGTCTTTTCAAAACGAATCCAAAGGTTCCAATTTCGGGAAAACCCGACGTTCGGATCTCCCGGTACAATCGTTTGAATTTTCGATTTCAAAATACGAACTGCAGCGTCGTTATTCGATTAAATATATAATTATATTTATATATATATATTAATATAATCGCTCGTGGCGCTGTTTTTCTTCAGATTTGAATTAAACATTCCAGACAATCCAACCGTTGGATTTTTACAAGGTTGGTGCCGTTGGAAAGATTATTCCAAGGCGAACCCGACGGTTGAGGTTTCGGGAAAATCCAATGGTCGGATTTCCCGCACTAGTCGTTTGAAATCATGGTTTCAAAATACGAACTGCACGGCTTCGTTTCGTTTTAATTTTATTTATATTTATATAAATATAGTTCATTCAATGATTTCCATATCGTTTTCGCTTCAAATATTTTTCTAACACCTTAAAATTTTGGAAAATTTCGCCATAACCTCCCCTGCACCGAGAGCATCGGGAAATCGCAAATAGCTTTCCCGGTCCTTCTAATCTCAAAAAGAAAAAGAAAAAGCCAAGCGGCTAGCCAACAGGCTCATAAAATCATCACCCAAACAAAGCAGTAAATGTGTACCTATTTGTCGGGCACAAAATTTTATTCCTCTTCTCTAGCCCCTTTGCTATAACATGTTCAATGAATATATATGTACATATATACATAGTTCTTATCACTTATCATTTTCTATTCGACTTCCTATTAGATTTCTATTTGGTTTAAAAACACCATTCATTCTAATGTTACATAAATAGGTGCAAATCACTTCATTAGCTAATTAATGAATATTTCAACTCATATATGTTCATTTTGAACAAGTGGCTATTTTTAACACTTCACATTTCAACGATTTATGCATACAATAAAAATGTGATTTTTATTATCAAACGATTTATTTCAAAATATGAATACCATTCAACACATGAATTTCTAATCAACGAATGAATATCAATTCAACACATGAATGTTTTCTATAGTTTCTATATATAGATAAAAATGTGATTTTTATTATCAAACGATTTATTTCAAAATATGAATACCATTCAACACATGAATTTCTAATCAACGAATAAATATCAATTCAACACATGAAGGTTTTCTAATCAATGAATAAATATAGTTTAAGCATATGAAAATAATTCAAACACCCGAATATTATTCAAAATTTCGGCAGCATAACGGCAGGGTAGTTAAAACCGGGACCGTCCCTAGTACGGCTCCTCGCTCTACCTTAAAACCTCGCGGTTTTTGACAATGGGAATCATGCATCTAGTTTGCACGCAGGCGGCATGTATATATTTATTTCATTTCCACAAACTAATCCTATGTGGTTTCAACCAAATATCTCTCAACCACAAATGGGTATTTTTCAACCACAATCAACCAATATCAATCACAAACAATCCCAAACAATCATTCGCTATCAATCAATTTTCACAACAATTTCAACCAATAAATATCGTCCATGGTTTGTGGACGAGGGGCGTGTATATATATATATATATATATATATATATATATTTATATATAGCAATTCACTTTTATTTCACACACATATATATATTTTTAAATCAGAAATCTCACCAATAGCTATCCAACTACGATGCTTCCTTTACAGAAATCTTCGCCAATCTCGCCTTTTGTCGCTTTCGCCCGTATTCTCTACATATGTAAAAAATCGAATTTTTACTATGTTATTCAATATATAAAAATCGAATTTCAAAAAAATATAAATTCCGCCTTTTCAAAAATAAAGATTATATTTTTAATATTCCTATGATGTAAAGATTATATTTTTATTACTTTAAAAATATAAAAATCATATCTTACTTCTTCTACTTAATAAAAATTCCGTCTTTTCTATTTTAAAAATATAATCTTTATTTTTTCCAAGTTCAAATCTTTTCTATTTTAAAGCTCAAATCTTTTTCCTTTTAAAGTTTAAACCTTTTTCTTTTTAAAGTTTAAACCTTTTTCTTTTTAAAAATTAAATCATTTCAAAATCAGTTTTAAACTTTTCTAAAAATCAGAATTTAAACGCTTTTGAAAATCAGTTTTAAATCATTTTAAAAAAATCAGTTTTAAATCATTCTGTTTTAAAATCAGTTTTAAAAATTCAGTTTTAAACCTTTTTTTTAAAATTTAGTTTTTAAACCCTAAAATCGAAATTAGTTTTAAACCCTAAAATCGAAATCAGTTTTTAAAGAATTAAAATAAAAATAAAATAAAATACCTACTTTAACCTGCGAAGAAGGAGGGGAAAAAGAAGACGTCGGCGGCAGGCAGTGGTCTTCGGTGGTGGTGGCGTCGATGCTTCAGGGGGGCTGCTCGATTTGATTCGACGGGGGGGGGATGCGTCGCGAGGGGGAGGAGCGGGATCGGCGCGTGGTGGGGGGTTCGGCGGTCGTCAAGGCGGTGGCGTCGCTGCTGCTCCGTCCTTCTTCTTTTCGTTTTTTTTTTGTTTACTGATTAATGAAATGGGGGAGGGGGGCAAAAAGGGAGATAAAGGGAGGGAAATATTTTTTTATTTTTTTATTAATTAAATTAATTTCATAAAGTTGACTTTTACCCACGACCTCGAAACGAGGCCCACCGCCTGTCGTCCATAGCGTTTAACCCCCATTTCGAACACAATGGGATATGTATCGCAAGCTGATTTGATCGTTACAATCAGTTTCCGTTGAATTTACATTTAAATCCTTATGTTGAATTTTAAACGTACATTTCAAATTACCGGGGTCACATACTAACTAGAAAAATTCCAGAAAAATATTTTCTAGCTTCGTATTGATGATACGGTCCTAACAAAACTGGTTTCGTCGAATTCTGAGACCGTTTGAAAAATGGCCAAATTCCAGTCGATTAAAATCAACTGAAACCGGTCAAACGCGTTTTCCTTTGCCACGCTCACATATTGATTCGAAAAATTATGAAATTTGAAATCTAGCAATAACTTTACAACACAGATCCAACAAAAGTGGTTTCGTCGAAATCCGAGGTCGTATGCAAAATGTCCATTTTTAAGGGTTTGAATTCCATAGCGACTATTCAGAATTTTCAACTGGACATATCTTTTGATTCCCGTTATCAAATTTCGATTGGTCGGATTCGTTAGAAAGATATCATCAATTAGATCCTAATGTTTTTGGTTTCACTAAAATCCGGATTGTTTTGCACCCGGTATATTCAATTGAAGTTTGAAATCGAATTATCGAACTACCGCGCTATTTTCAATTCTATATATAATTATAATTAATTATATTCGTTTTCAAATGTCGATTCAAACTCAGTTTTCATCGCCATTATTTAAAATATTTATTTTAAATATTTAAAATCCATTATTTTAGCCAATTTAAAATTTTTAAATTGGTTCAGATTTTCTGGGTCGTTACATTTTTATCTTCATTAAAAATCTAATTTTTATCTATGATAAAAATCAAAACTTTCATGTATTAAAAATTAAAACTTTCAATTCTATAAAAATTAACACTTTTATTCTATAAAAATCAAATAATCAATTCTGAAAAGAGAATTTAAATAAATAAAAAGCTTACAGTGGAAGGGGGAAAGGGGATTTGCTGCGCCAGAAGGGGGGATGAACTGCTCGTGGTCGGTCAGCGCGGCGGTGGTGCTTACGGTGGAGGAGGCTGTTGACGATCGAACTTGGAGGGGGGCGGTGGCCACTGCGAGGTGGGGGGTGCGTCGAACTTCGATCCAGAAGGGGGTGCGTCGAACTTCGATCCAGAAGAAGGGGGGTGCGTTGAACTTCGATCCAAAAGAAGGGGGGTGCATCGAACTGCGGTCCAGATGGGGGGGTGCGTCGAACTGAGGTCCAGAAGGGGGGTGCGTCGAACTGCGGCGACGGAGGTATGGGGGGCGGCTATCGATTAGGTTTCTTCCTTTTTTTCTGATATAATGAACGGGGAAGAAGAAATTAGAGGGGGGATTTATACAAATAATATATATTTTATTATTTTAAAATTTCCTAAAAGCAACTTTTTATTTCGACCTCCAAACGAGACCCACCGCCTGTCGTCCATAGCTAATTACCCCCATTCCGAACACAATGGGATATGTTTCGTAGGCCGATTCAATTGTTTAGATTAGTTTCCTTTCAAATCAAAATATAATCAATGTATACTGAATTTGAATGCACATTTCAATTTACCGAGGCTACATACGAACTAGAAAAATTCCCAAAAAATATTTTCTAGCTTCGTATTGACGATACGGTCCTAACAAAACTAATTTCGTCAAATTCTGAGACCGTTTGAAAAATGGCCAATTTCCTGTCGATTAAAATCAACTGAAACTGGTCAAACGTGTTTTCCTTCGCCACGCTCACTCATTGATTCAAAAAATTATGAATTTTGAAACCTAGCAATAATTTGACATCGCGGATCCAACAAAAGTGGTTTCGTCGAAAACCGAGGTCGTTTGCAAAATTTCCATTTTTAAGGGCCAGAATTCCATAGCGACTATTCTGAATTTTCAACTGGGCGTATCTTTTTATTCCCGCTATGAAATTTTGATTTTTCAGATTCGTTGGAAAGATATTTTCAAATAGATTCTAATATTTTTGATTTCGCCAAAATCCGGTTCATTTTGAATCCTGTACATTCATTTGAACTTTGAAATCGAATTTTCGAACTACCGCGCCATTTTCAATTCCTTTTATAATTAAAATAAATTATTTATATTCTAACAACGATTCGAATAAATATATATGTTCTAATTCTATTCAAAATAAATTTCTTGCCGTTATCATTTAAAATAATTTATTTTAAATAATGAAAATTCGCTAAAATTGCCAAAATAAAAATTTTAAATTGGCTCAGATTTCCGGGTTATTACAGAATACCAGCGCATATAACAAAACAGCGCAATGCTTTTTGGAAAAATGAAGCTATTATAAGACCCAGGTCTTATCACACAATGCAACACAAGCCGGGGGATACGGTTTTTCCTTATAATAGTTAAACATGCTTGGTACGTTAAAACAAATCATTTGATATTATTATAAGTGCATAGTGTGTAAAACAACATTAAATATAAATGTATCAATCCTAGACGGCATGGGTACCATATATCATGTTGCCAATACTAGGTTCTACAATCAAAACCGCAAATGTCACATATTGGAAGTTGGATTTCCATCTGTGAACCAAGGCAAGGGTTCGTCCTTACCGCTTTGAGACTATCTAGCCCGAGCCTCAGGATCAGAGCTCGAGTGACCGTTGGATCTTCAGCGCCGGTCCACACGGAGTGGATTAATAATACCGTAAACGATATGGTAGTCTGCCCTATAGGGCATAAATGAGCCAAATGACTCCATCGGCCCCGGATCGACCGATATAACCGAGGCACCTCGCTATCCATCGCCCACATAAGTAAAATGTCCGGGCGTGTAAAACCCAAAACACCACTCCTAACTAGAAACCAGCATGTGCCCATTTCCCTGAGGTCCTTCTCCTGTTTCGTGTTCACACCCGGGTGTGAGGCTCGCGAATTAATGCTACACAAAACTATGCTATATTAAAGCCATGCTTTGATCATCAACCACAAGACTCTGCTTTTCAACAGAAGCCTTAATCATTTGCATCTCAGCATGCCACACAAGAAATTCACGCTATGCAACCGATGTCAATCAACCACACAGAATGAAATCCGATGTTAGACACACATCCGTTTACAAGTTCGTTCTGGGTCTGAACGAAACCGGAGGAACCTTATTCCTCCCCCATATATCCAATACAGGGGAAAGGCCCTCGCATATCCGTTGATCTCCAAGTACGTTCAGACGAACACCACTTATTACCTTGTCTTGGGTGTACAGCCCAATCAAGACATCAGTAATCATCCAAACGATGTGAAGACCTCCGGTCTTCAACCACCGTCTTCATCCTTGACACATCGTCGAATCAGTTATTCAGAATGGGATAAACCCGGTCTTTATGAATAACTCACGTTTATAATAAACCAGTGCTATAAAAACACAAAATACGCCTCGTTCCAATCCAGAATATTCCTTTATTCAAATATTCTTATACTTTGGGAAAGGTTCCCATTAATTTTATCAAAGATAAATTCTTCAATCTTCCTTTGGATATCATTTCAATCTAATTAAAGATGCATTAAAACTCCACTTGGTTTTAATCTTCCCAAAAATCAATATTAACGATTATTTATCTTGGGAAATCATATCATATCTTTAATTGGGTTAAAGAACCAATGTCATTTAAAACACGGTTCACGATAAACCCAAAATCACAATCCATTCCATCAGCCTCTAACCGTAAATTAGCAAGTGAACAATTCCCTAAGTATTAACCCCGAAGGCCGAAACCAACATCAAATCAATACCCAAGAAACCATTCAACTTAACTAATCTCCAGTTAGTTTCTGATTCTCTTAACTCTGTTGGGTCTAAGAACAGTATTATTAAAGATACCATTCACGACAACCCAAAATCTCATTCCATTGTTAATTGGGTTAAAGAACAAGTGTTATTTAAAACACCGTTCACGATAAACCCAAAGATCAATTTCAACTCAATTCCAATTAAATATATTAAATTGGAAAACTTCATTAAAACTAAATAAAAAGATTTAATCTTTTTTCAACTGGGTTTAAGAACAGTGTTAATGAAGACACCATTCACGACAAGCCCAAATCCCATCAGTGTCTAACCATAAATTAGTAAGAGAACAATTCCCTAAGTATTAATCCTGAAGGCCGAAACCAACATCAGATCAATACCCACGAAACCATTCAACTTAGCTAATCTCCAGTCAGTTTCTAATTTTCTTAACTCCATTGGGTTTAAGAACAGTATTATTAAAGATACCATTCACGACAAACCCAAAATCCAATTTGATATTAAATACAAGGCTCTGAATAGAAAATATATCGGCTTATATTCAATATCAAATTCTGAAATCAACAAATATCGTATTGGAATAACGATATATTAATATATATATATATATATATATCTTCCAAGTTCCTCCACAATATCCGTATAATAACGGAATTCAATATCGAAATATTCCGAAGGTAATTTCGATTCAAATCCATTCCGATTCATATATTGGAAATTCCAGTTATTTTTAAAACTATTTCAAATCCAATTTATTTATTTTAATAATATTGGATTTATTATCCTATTTCAAAACGAGTTTATTTCAATAAAATATATTTTTATCTTTTCCAATATGGAATTTTTTTCTTTTCAAATATGAAATTTTTCGTCCCAATTCTTTCCAAATCATTTATTATGATTTTACACAAATTATCGATATTTTTAATAATTTTATTAAGGCACGTACAGTCGATTTCCCTAAACGGCCATCGAACTGCACTTACAACGACCTTTTCCAAATTTGATTTGGACATAATTCCAAATCCAACCGTTATATTTCAAATCTCTAATATTAGTTAGAAAGCTCTTTTCGATACGAACCCAACGGTTCTAGTTTTAGGAGAATCCGATGGTCGGATCTCCCGTAATGTCCGTTCGAAGTCAATGGTTGAAATTCACGAACTACCGCGGCGCGGCGCGTACTATTCAGGCCATTATATATAATATATGTATTATATATATTTCGTCGATTTCCATTTTAAAACATATTTTATAAATCGTTTTAAATTCGTTTTTCAAAACGATTTCAACTTCATATTCAATTTCAAATCAAAATTGAATATTCCATATCATCAATATATAAATGATAATATTTTCAAAACATTATATTTTGAAATCAATTTTTTTTCAATATTCATTATAAAAATGAACAAAATCGATATAAATATTGTTCACGTCAAAATGACGTTAATCTAATCGACACGGCTTTATAAATTTAAATATTTTCGTGTCCATCCTAAATCGGACATCAAAATCAGATTTTGATCTTTTACTGAATATTATTTGAAAATATTCCTTATTTTAAAATAGTCGTTATTTTAAAAATTCCTTCTTTCTGAACTGGAATCAGACACAGTCAATTACCATATAATTTGATTTATATGGATTTCATACACATATGTACAACAACTATGAAACACAGTCAACCATCATCCAAAGTTCATTCTACACTGCATAAGCGTCAAATATAAATATTTAACGCTTACAACAACCTGACAATCCATCGATCGACATATAGCTAATTATTGGGACTAGTGTATGTCATATATCATCCCAATACCCGTGTGGGGTTTCAGTCAACAAATGCAGATTTATTTGTGCAGTTGGGCGATGTGTAAGTTTTATCGTCCCAATCAATACCAGTCAAATGTGTGTACATAAACAAATCGTCCAATTTGTTTATAAATATTTATTTTATATATATACACGTTAAAAATAATATTTTTTAACTATAAAATATTTATAACTATAAAATATTTTATTCCATTCCACATCACAATCAATTTTCACAACACAATCAAATCAAACAAACAAGTCATCCATGGTCTGTGGACGATGGCTGTCGGGTGCTGCTAAGCACCGTCTACATCCTAGTATATATATATTTTAACTAGAAAATAAAATTTAAAGTGAGAAACTCTCACCTTGGGGTTCCACAACTTCCGTCTATCCTGAATTTCTGTGCCGTTTGGATTCGCCCGAAATTGCAACGTAATATTTCACGCTGTTCATAGTAAAAATCACATTTTTAATATGATGTCTATATATTTAAAGATCGCTATATACATACATATATATATATATATATATATATACATAAGATCATATTTTTATACTGCTCTATGTATGTAAAAGATTATATTTTTGTTATGTTATGCATATATAAAAATCATATTTTATATTGCTATATTTTTATTTTTATTTGAAGAGCAAAGAAAATTTTATTTTGAAAAGCAAAGCAAATTTTATTTTGAAAGACAAAGCAAATTATATTTTGAAAATGATATATATATATTTAAAAAAAAATCAGATTTTGATTATTGTTCTTTACATTTTTGAAGCAAAGTATGTTTATATTTTCGAAGCAAAGTATGTTTATATTTTTGAAATAAAATAGATTTATATTTTTGAAATCAAATAGATTTATATTTTCAAATCAAAGAGATTTTAAAAACAAAGTTATATATAAAGAAAAATCATATTTTTATATTCAAACATTAATATATTAAAACCATATTTTATTTAGCTACATATATATATTTCCTATTTTTATTTTTATAAAACTATTGCATTTTTATTTTCAAAACAATGTGCTAATTTTATATTTATAAGCCAATGTAAATTTTATTTAGATAAAACAATATTAATTTTATTAATAAATTTCAGATTTTTAAACTATTAATTTAAAAAGAAAATAAAACAAGTTCTTCCTGGAATGCTCATAAACGCAGTCGCCCCCTAGGGTTCTAAACCGCGCTCAAACCAAAGCTGTTAAAGATGATCCATCCCCACCACGGTGAACCACCGACCTCCCTCCCTCTACACGTGCCACCTCACACAGCTCGGTGGGCCCCCTTCTATAGAGAACGGTTTGAAGTCGCGGCCTTTTAGAGGCAACATCCGACCATCTGAGAGCTTTGACGTTGATCACCTCCATTGAAAAGAGAGAACTCTTGACGCTCTTCATTTTCCTTTTGGGAATTTTCGTTAATTTTTGGAGTGGAGGGGGATAACGGAGGAGGAAGATGGGAGTGGGTTTATCGTCGGTTTGGAGGAAGAAGGCGGCTGGAGTAGTTTGACCGCATGGAAAATAATGAGCGGCTTTGACCTAGGGCATATATTTATATTTAATTATTTTTTTAATTCTCCATTTGATTTTATTTCGTTCAAACTCCCAAATCTAACCCAATGACTATCGCCCATAGCCAAATACCCCCATTCCGAACACAATGGGATATGTATCGCAAGCCAGTTCGGTTGTTTTGATAGGTTTTTATTTAAATTAAAATATATATCACAATATATTCAATTTAAACATACATTTTAATTTACCGGGGCCACATACTGACTCTGAAAATTCCATAAAAATTATTTCTAACTTCGTATTAACGATACGGTCCTAACAAAACAAACGTCGTCAAATTTGAAGACCGTTTGAAAAATGACCATTTTCTGGTCGATCCAAATTGACTGAAACTGTTCAAACACGTTTTCTTATGCCACGTTCACATATTAATCCCAAAAATTAAGAATTTTGGAATCTAGTAATAATTTGATATCCCGGATCCAACAAAAGTGGTTTCGTCGAAAACGGAGGTCGTTTGCAAAATTTCCATTTTTAAGGGCCCAAAATTCCATAGCGACTATTCTGAATTTTCAACTGGGTCGTTGGAAAGGTATTCTCAAATAGATTTTAAAATTATTGGTTTCGTTAAAATCCGGTTTATTTTGAATCTTATACATTCATTTGAAATTTGAAGTTGAATTTTCAAACTACCGCGCCATTTTCTATTCCTTTTATAATTAAAAATAAATATTTATATTCTAACGATGATCCAAATAAATATATACGTTCTAACTTCATCGAAAATAAATTTCTTGTCGCTATTATTTAAAATAATTCATTTTAAATATTCAAAATTCATTAAAATTGCCAAAATAAAAATTTTAAATTGGTTCAGATTTTCCGGCTTGTTACAATCTCCTCCACTTAAAATCTTTTCGTCCTCGAAAAGGAACGGAGCTGATAGTTGTTTTACGAACCAACTCAACTTTCATTATTTTCATTATGGCTTAAGTTCTTCAACTTTTCAGTTTCTAAGAACCTTTCAAATTTCTCAAAAAATTGGCTAACATCCTAAATTTTTGAATTTTTTTGCCATAACCTCCCCTGTACGGGAGCACCGGGAAAATCCTCAAACCACCACACAGGCCTCTCCAATCAAAAAGAAAAAGAAACAGCCAAACGACTCACAAAATCATCAAAAACCCAAGAAATACAATAAACATGTACCTATTTGTCGGGCATAAAATTTTACTCCTTTGCTCTAGCCTCCTTGCTATAGCCTGTTCATACATATATATGTACATATATGCATTTCCAAATAATTTTCAATACAGTTCAATATTTGGTTCAACTGGGCCTAAATTTACCTTTCATTCATATTTTGATCTAAATAAATAATCACACAACACAATCATCAATCAATTAGTTGATTAACTTTTCAAATTCATAACTTTGATATATAGTCAAAAAATCACATCTTTGGTGCCAAATCACAACAATAAGCCCTATCTTGTTTTGGTTCTCACACCAGTCAATTGGAAATATATAGATATCACACTTTTGAAACTCGAACACTAATTCTGATGATGTATCTACAATCATCAGAATCATCTCCAGGTGACTAGAGTGTGATTCTATATCTACCCAATATATTAAAACTTCGAATACACATTTGCAAGGCGTATATGCAAAATCTTTATATATTGGATTGTCCAAATTCAATATAAAATAAATATTCAAATACGTATAATATGTTTTAAATTTTCAAAACAAAACTTGTTTTCATATTTATATTAAAAATATCACTCTTCACACTCATTCTAGAATACTACTGATCCTATCTCTAATGAGCCATTCTCATTGGATATTACTAATCCAATCTCTGATGAATTCTTTCATTTGGTTCTAATGTGCCTTGTTCTCGAGCTCTGTAAACCAAATCTATGATACCAAACTGAAACGACCCGAACTTCCCCGTGAAGGAAAGAACGAATTTCTTTGAGAACAAGACGAATCAGAACACAAACAGAAGAATATTTCATTGCTTATTACAACAATTCCATCAGAATATAAGAATATACAGAGTATGAATAAATATTATATATCAGAAAAATATCAGGGATTTAAATTACATTACATAGCAGCGGAAAATAATACAAAACACAACTGAAAGAGATAAACGGATACAGAGCTTTCCGGATATCGTTCCAACTGTAAACCAGGATCTTGTGAATATAAAACTGCAAAATCAAAACTACTTGCTGCCCGTGTGGAAAATAGGGGCACCCAGAGTTTAGGTTAAAACAATAAACTCCAGGTCAGTCATGTGACTGGTGTGAGAACTAGAACAGTTATTTAAAACTTTACTTTAAATCAGATACATCAAGGGACCACGCCGTATAACACGGAATGGGTTTCCTCCCAAGAATACCAGTGCATATAACAAAACAGCGCAATGCTTTTTGAAAAAATGAAGCTATTATAAGACCTAGGTCCTATCACACAATGCAACGCAAGCCGGGGGATAGGATTTTCCCTTATAATAGCCAAACATGCTTGGTATGTTAAAGCAAATCATTTGATACTATTATAAGTGCATAGTGTATAAAACAACTTCAAATATAAATGTATCAATCCTAGACGGCATGGGTACCATATATCATGTCGCCAATACAAGGCTCTACAATCAAAACCGCAAATGTCACGTATTGGAAGTTGGATTTCCATCTGTGAACCAAGGCAAGGGATCGTCCTTACCGCTTCGAGACTATCTATCCCGAGCCTCAAGATCAGTGCTTGAGTGACCCTTGGATCGTCAGGGCTGGTCCACACGAAGTGGATTAATAATACCACAAACGATATGCTAGTCTGCCCTATGGGGCATAAATGAGCCAAATGACTCCATCGGCCGCGGATCGACCGATATAACCGAGGCGCCTCGCTATCCATCATCCACATAAGTAAAATGTCCGGACGTGTAAAACCCAAAACACCACTCCTAGCTAGAAACCAGCATATGTCCATTTCCCTAAGGTCCTTCTCCCGTTTTCGGTTCACACCAGGGTGTGAGGCTCGCGAATTAATGCTACACAAAGCTATGCTATATTAAAGCCGTGCTTTGATCATCAACCACAAGACTCTGCTTTTCAACAGAAGCCCTGATCATTTGCATCTCAGCATGCCACACAGGAAATTCACGCTATGCAACTGATGTCAATCAATCACACAGAATGAAATCCGATGTCAGACACACATCCATTTACAAGTTCGTTTTGGGTCTGAACGAAACCGGAGGCACCTAATTACTCTCCCATATGTCCAATACAAGGGAAAGTCCCTTGCATATCCGTTAATCTCCAAGTACGTCTAGACGATCACCACTTATTACCTTGTATTGGGTGTACAGCCCAATCAAGACATCAGTAATCATCCAAACGATGTGAAGACCTCCGGTCCTCGACCACCATCTTCATCCTCGACACATCATCGAATCAGTTATTTAGAATGGGATAAACCCGCTCTTTCTGAATAACTCGTGTATATAATAAACCGGTGTTATAAAAACACAACATACGCCTCATTCCAATCCAGAATATTCCTTTATTCAAATATTCTTATACTTTGGGAAAGGTTCCAATTAATTTTATCAAAGAAAAATTCTTTAAATTTATTCTTTAATCTTCCTTTGGATATCACTTCAATCTAATTAATGATGCATTAAAACTCCACTTGGTTTTAATCATCCCAAAAATAGTATTAACGATTGTTTAACTTGGGAAATCACATCCTGTCTTTAACTGGGTTAAAGAACCAATGTCATTTAAAACACGGTTCACGATAAACCCAAAATCACATTCCATTCCATCAGCCTCTAACCGTAAATTAGCAAGTGAACAATTCCCTAAGTATTAACCCCGAAGGCCGAAACCAACATCAGATCAATACCCAAGAAACCATTCAAATTAACTAATCTCCAGTTAGTTTCTGATTCTCTTAACTCTGTTGGGTTTAAGAATAGTATTATTAAAGATACCATTCACGACAACCCAAAATCTCATTCCACTGTTAATCGGGTTAAAGAACAAGTGTTATTTAAAACACCGTTCACTATAAACCCAAAGATCAATTTCAACTCAATTCCAGTTAAATATATTAAATTGGAAAACTTTATTAAATCAAAATAAAAAGTTTTAATTTTTTCTCAACTAGGTTTAAGAACAATGTTAATGAAGTATAACGGGCCGGACTTCCCCATGAAGGAAAGCACGGATAGAGTTGAGAACAAGCCACATCGGAACACACCCAGAAGAACATTTCAATGTTTATTACAACAATTCCATCAGAATACAAGGATATACAGAGTATAAATAAATATTACACATCAGAAAAATATCAGAGATTCAATTTACATTACATAGCAGCGGAAAATAATACAAAACACAACTGAACGAGATATACGGATACAGAGCTTTCCGGATATCATTCCAGCTGTAAACCAGGATCCTATGAATATAAATCTGCAAAACCAAAACTACTAGCAGCCCGTGTGGAAAATAGGGGCACAAAGAGTTTAGGTTAAAACAATAAACTCCAGGTCAGTCATGTGACTGGTGTGAGAACTAAAACAGTTATTAATCTTTATTTTAAAGTTCGGTAAATCAAGGGACCACGCCGTATAACACGGAATGGGTTTCCTCCCAAGGATACCAGTGCATAAAACAACAACGCAATGCTAAATAAAGAACAATGAAGCTATTATAAGACCCAGGTCCCATCACACAATGCAACACAAGCCGGAGGATAGGGTTTTTACCTTATAATAGCCAAGAATGCTTGATACGCTAAATTTCATCTTTTATTATTACTATAAGTGTATAGTGTTAAAAAAATTTCAATCATAAGTATTAATCATAGATGGCATAAGTGCCCCATACCACAATGTCACCATATATAGATTCTACAATCAAAACCGCAAAGTCACATACTGGAAGTTGGATTTCCATCTGTGAACTGAGGCAACGGATCGTCCTCACCGCTTCGAGACAATCTAGCCCATGTCTCATGTCAGAGCTCGAGTGACCTTTGGATCGTCAGGGCCGGTCCACCGATGTGGATTAAAATGCCTGAACACTGCGTTTCCCCGCCCTTTGGGGCATAAATAAGCCAAATGATTCCATCGGCTCCATATAGTCACTGATATATCCGAGACACCTCTCAATCCAACAACCACACAGGTGAAAATAATATAAATGTCAGAGCTGGTAGGTCACTGACACCACCCTAGCTAGAAGGAAACGCATGCCTTCCCTGATGTCCTCTCCCATTTCTGGTTCACAACCGGGGTGTGAGGCTCGTGAATTAATGCTACAAAAGCTATGCCACATAGGCGGTGCTTTGATCATCAACACAAGACTTTGCTTTTCAACAAAAGCCTTGATCATTTGCATCTTTGCATCCCACACAGGCAAACTACTCCATTCAATCGATATCCATCAATCACACAGAATGATATCCAATGTCAGACACACAATCCATTTACAAGTACGTTCTGGGTCTGAACGAAACCGGAGGCACCTTGTACCTCGCAAATCCATCGATCTCCAAGTACGTCTGGACGATCACCAACTGATTCCCTACTCTTGGGTGTACAGCCCAATCAAGATCATCAGTAATTATCCAAACGATGTGAAGACCTCCGGTCTTCGACCACCATCTTCATCCTTGACACATCGTCGAATCAGTTATTCAGAATGGGATAAACCCGGTCTTTCTGAATAACTCACGTATATAATAAACAAGTGTTACACAAACACAACATACGCCTCATTCCAATTCAGAATATTCTTTTATTCAAATATTCTTATACTTTGGGAAAGGTTCCCATTAATTTTATCAAAGATAAATTCTTTAAATTTATTCTTTAATCTTCTTTTGAATATCAATTCAAACCAAATTATGGTTTATCCAAACTAGTCGGGATTAGCGAACCTTGCCGAAGTAATCACTTATTAAATTTCCCACCTATTCATCCCATGAAGTAAAACTGGTAATACTTCATATCTAACACCACGGTGTTATTGGTAAATTCAATTACCATTTCACGTTCAAATCTAATTAAGATTTACCTATCGCCTGGAGCAAAACTGGTGATACTCCATTCTCGATCATTTCAATCTAATTAAAGATTCATTAAAACTCCACTTGGTTTTAACCATCCCAAAAATCAATATCAATGATTGTTTAACTTGGGAAATCATATCATGTCTTTAACTGGGTTAAAGAACCAATGTCATTTAAAACACGGTTCACTAACCCAAAATTACATTCCATTCCATCAGCCTTTAACTGTAAATTAGCAAGTGAACAATTCCCTAAGTAATAACCCCGAAGGACGAAACCAACATCAGATCAACGCCCAGGAAACCATTCAACTTAACTAATCTTCAGTTAGTTTCTGATTTTCTTAACTCCATTGGGTCTAAGAACAGTATTATTAAAGATACCATTCACGACAATCCAAAATCACATTCCATTAACAATGGAATCTTCATGGAAAACAAATCGATATATATATAATCGATATAAACTTCCATATCCGACTAATAATATAAATGGAATAATGGCAAAGCCTTTTAAATTCTAGATATATTAGTTGTCTTCCTCCATAGAAATTCACTTCGATAATTACCAAATCGAATTCCATTCCATTCCAATTTATTTTATTAAATTGGAAAACTTTACTTTAGAAAATCTCCTTTAAATCTTAACAAAAGATTTATAAATTCCAAACCACATTTCACTGTAAATCAGGTTAAAGAACAAATGTCGTTAAAACACAGTTCACGGTAAACCCAATTCACATTCCATTAATTATCGGGTTAAAGAACAAGTGTTATTTAAAACACCGTTCACGATAAACCCAAAAATCAATTCAAATTCAGTTCCACTTAAATACCATTTAATTGGTATACTTCTTTAAATCTAAATAAAAAGATTTAATCATTTTCTCAACTGGGTTTAAGAACAGTGTTAATGAAGGCACCATTCACGACAAACCCAAATCCCATTTGATATTAAATACAAGGCTCTGAATAGAAAATATATCGGCTTATATTCAATATCAAATTCAACGACTAACAAATATCGTATTGGAAATAACGATATAAATATATCTTTCAAATTTCCATAACAATATCTGTATAATCACGAAACCCAACATCGAAATATTCCAAAAGACAATTTCGATTCAAATCCATTCCAATTCAATTATTGGAAATTCTGGTTACTTTTAAAACCTTTTCAAATCCAATTTATTTATCTCAAAAATAAATGGATTATACTCCCAGTTCATTTCGATAAAAATCTATTTTTATCTTTTCAAATATGGAATTTTTCATCCCAATTCTTTCCAAATCATTTCTTACGATTTTACACAAATTATTTCTATTTTTAATAATTTTATCAAGGCCCGTACAGTCGATTTCCATCAACGGCCATCGAATTGCACTTACAGCGACCTTTTCCAAATTTGATTTGGACATAATTCCAAATCCAACCATTAGATTTCAAATCTCTAGTATTCGTTAGAAAGCTCTTTACGATACGAACCCAATGGTTCCGGTTTTAGAAGAATCCGATGGTCGGATCTCCCGTAATGTCCATTCGAAGTTAATGGTCGAAATTCGCGAACTGTCGCAGCATGGTGCGTTCTATTCAGGCCATTATATATATAATATATATTATATATATTTCGTCGATTTCCTTTTAAAACGTATTTTATAAATCGTTTTAAATTCGTTTTCAAAACGATTTCAACTTCATATTAAATTTCAAATCAAAATTGAATATTCCATATCATCGATATACAAATGATAGTATTTTCAAAATATTATATTTTGAAATAAATTCCTTTTCGATATTCATTATAAAAATGAATAAAATCGATATAAATATAATTCGCATCAAAATGGCGCATATCTAATCAACACGGCTTTATATATTTCAATAACTTCGTTATTCTATTCAACAAATGAATATTTATTTTATTCAACACATGAATTTTCTTTTATTCAACACATGAATTTTCTTTTATTCAACACATGAATTTTCTTTTATTCAACACATGAATAATATTTTATTCAATACATGAATTTTCTTTTATTCAACACATGAATATTATTTTATTCAACACATGAATTTTCTTTTATTCAACACATGAATTTTCTTTTATTCAACACATGAATTTTCTTTTATTCAACACATGAATATTGTGACGGCCTGGAATTTCGCTCGATCCGAATCAGTCGTTAAACCGATCTAGACCGTTCGAAACCCCTGATCGTTTTGAGAACAGGACAAATCAGAACACAAACAGAAGAACATTTCATTGCTATTACAACAATTCCATCAGATACAAGAATATACAGAGTATAAATGAATAAATTACATTCGATAAATATCAGAGATTACAATAAATTACATAGCAGCGGAAAATAATACAAAGCACAACTGAAGGTGATATACGGATACAGAGCTTTTCGGATATCATTCCA
The DNA here is from genome assembly GCA_030737875.1 of Allium sativum. Taxonomy (NCBI): domain Eukaryota; kingdom Viridiplantae; phylum Streptophyta; class Magnoliopsida; order Asparagales; family Amaryllidaceae; genus Allium; species Allium sativum. The sequence goes on from CM060915.1 coordinate 334,749,797, forward strand.
GCTGTAAACCAGGATCCTGTGAATATAAATCTGCAAAACCAAAACTACTAGCTGCCCGTGCGGAAAATAGGAGCACCCAGAGTTTAGGTTAAAACAATATACTCCAGGTCAGTCATGTGACTGGTGTGAGAACTAAAACAGTTATTTAGAACTTTACTTTAAAAGAGAGTAATTCAAGGGACCACGCCGTATAACACGGAACGGGCTTCCTCCCATAAATACCAGTGCATATAGATAAACAACGCAATGCTTTTTCGAAAAATGAAGCTATTATAAGACCCAGGTCCCATCACACAATGCAACGCAAGCCGGATGATAGGGTTTTCCCTTATAATAGCCAAACATGCTTGGTACGTTTAAAACAAATCATTTGATACTATAATAAGTGTATAGTGTCAAAACAATTTCAATCATAAATATAAATCATAGACGGCATGGGTACCATATATCATGTCGCCATACTAGTTCTACAATTAAAACCGCAATACACGTATTGGAAATTGGATTTCCGTCATGAGTCGAGGCAAGGGGCAAGCTCCTCTCCGCTTCGAGACACTCTAGCAAATGCCTCGGGACTACACACTCTGGGCAACCCCGGATGCGGCTGGGCCGGTCCTCTCTTACGTTTGAGGATTAATTATGCCTGAACACACATTTCCCGGTCCTTACAGACCTAATATCGAGGCGCCTCATTCCAACAACCACAAAGGTGAAAAGTATATAAATGTCAGGGCTGGTAAGTCACTGACACCACCAAAGCTAGAAAGAAACGTCGTGCTCTCCCAGCGGTCTGTATCCCGTTTTTGACTCATACCGAGGTGTGAGGCTCGCGAATTCACGTTATACACAAAGCTACGCCACAAAGGCCGTGCTTTGATCATCAACCACAAGACTTTGCTTTTCAACAGAAGCCTTGATCCATGCAACTCAGCGTGCCACACAGGCAATTCATGCCATGCGATTGATATCTATCGATATATAACCTCTAAGCTCGTACGTCTCAGAGAAGGGCGTTAAGCAAGAGAATAAATTCTCCGCCGCCAAACAGATATATATTTAACAGAAATCAATCAACACAGAATAAAATCCAATGTCAGACACACAATCCATTTGAAAGTTCGTTCTGGGTCTGAACGAAACCGGAGGCACTTTCCTCGCATATCCATCAATCTCCAAGTACGTCTGGACGACCACCGACTATTTCCATCCTCTTAGGTGTACAGCCCAATCAGGATCGTCAGTAATTATCCAAACGATGTGAAGACTTCCGGTCTTCGACCACCGTCTTCATCTTCGACTTATCGTCGAATCGGTTATTCAGAATGGGTATAAACACGGCCTTTCCGAACAACCCGCGTATATTAAAAACAAATGTTAGACAAACACAACATACGCCTCATTCCAATTCATATTCTCAGGGAAAGGTTCCCATTAATTTTATCCAAGATAAATTCTTTAAATTTATTCTTTGATCTTCCTTTGGATGTCATTTCAAACCAAATTATGGTTTTCTAAACTATTCGAGATTAGCGAACCACACCGAAGTAATTGTTTATTTTATTTCCCAATCCCAACCTATTCATCCCATGAAGCAAAACTGGTAATACTCCATATCTAACACCACGGTGTTATCGGTAAAATTAATTACCATTTCACGTTCAAATCTAATTAAAGATTTAACTATCGCTTTGGAGTAAAACTGGTGATACTCCATTCTCGCTCAATTTCTAAATTTAGTAATTTAAATTATCAATTCCCCATTTCAATCTAATTGCAGACTCATTAAAACTCCTTTTACTGGGTTAAAGAACTAATGTCATTTAAAACACGGTTCACGATAAACCCAAATCACATTCTATTTATTATCGGGTTAAAGAACTAGTGTAATTTAAAACACCGTTCACGATAAACCCACAAATCAATTCTATTAAAACTCGTTTCAAATCCAATTCATTTATTTAAAAATAAACGGGTTTAATTTTAGTTCAAAACTAGTTCATTTCGATAAAAATCTATTTTTATCTTTTCAAATATGGAGTTCTTCATCCCAATTTTTCCCAAATCATTTCTTATGATTTTACACAAATTATTACTATTTTTAATAATTTTATTAAGGCCCGTACAGTCGATTTCCATCAACGGCCATCGAACTGCACTTACAACGACCTTTTCCAAATTTGATTTGGATGTATCTCCAAATCCAACCATTAGATTTCAAATTTCTAATATTCGTTAGAAAGCTCTTTTCGATACGAACCCAACGGTTCCCGTTTTAGGAGAATCTGACGGTCGGATCTCCCGTAATGTCCGTTTGAAATAAATGGTCGAAATTCACGATCTGCTGCGGCGCGACGCGTTCTATTCAGGCCATTATATTATATATATATAATATATATTTCGTCGATTACTATTTAAAATGAATTATATAAATAATTTTAAATTCGTTTCAAAAACAATTTCAACTTCCATTTCAATTCAAATCAAAATTGAATTTTTCCTTATAAATTCGTTTTAAAATTCATTTCTATTCAATTCAAATTTCAATTTAATTTGAATTCATTTCAATTCGTTTTCAATTCAATTCGAATTCGTTTTCAATTCAATTCGAATTCGTTTTCAATTCAATTCGAATTCGTTTTCTATTCAATTCGAATTCGTTTTCTATTCAGTTTAATTCGAATTGGTTTTCTATTCGATTCAATTCAAATTGGTTTTCTATTCGATTCAATTCAAATTGGTTTTCTATTCGATTCAATTCAAATTGGTTTTCTATTCAGTTCAATTCAAATTGGTTTTCTATTCAGTTCAATTCAAATTGGTTTTCTATTCGATTCAATTCAAATTGGTTTTCTATTCAGTTCAATTCGAATTTCTTTATCTATTCAATTCAATTTGAATTCCTTTATCTATTCAATTTATAAAAAACGAATATAATCGATATAAATATCGTTCGCGTCAAAATAGCGCATCACTAATCAATACGGCTTTATATATATCAATAGTTCTGTTATTCTATTCAACAAATGAATCTATATTTTTGTCAACACACGACTAATCTCAACGAATGAGTACTGTCCATATGTTACTATTTTTGTTATTTAATATATTTTATAAAAATTATGGTATCTATCGTTTGATTTAAAATCAGACTCCAACCATAAATTAGTAAGAGAACGATTCCCTGAATATTAACCCCGAAGGCCGAGACCAACATCAGATCAATATCCAGGAGACCACTCATCTCATCTATTTTCCAGTTAGTTTCAAATTTTATATATGATAAAGATGTAGATTTTATTGTTAAAATATTTCGTTCAACACATGATCAATCTCAACGGATGAGTACAGTCAACACATGAACCTTTGCTTTATAGTGATAAAGATATAAATTTTATTGTTAAAATACTTCGTTCAACACATGACTAATCTCAACGAATGAGTACAGTCAACACATGAACCTTTATTTTATAATATTCTTTATTTTCCCGATTGGAATGAGGCCCAATCAATTACCATATAAAGTTAATTATATGGATTCCATACAACACATGTATATAATAGCAACGATAAATAATCAACCATCATCCAAAGTGCACTACACTGTATAAGCATCAAATATAGCTATCTAACGCTTATAACAGCCTGTCAATCAATCGATCGACATGCAACTAATTATTGGGATCAGTGTAGGCCGTATTTTATCCCAATACCCGTGTGGGGTTTCAAACAATCAAACACAGATTTTATTCGTGCAGTTGGGCGATTTGTAAAATTTATCGTCCCAATCAATGTCCTTCAAATAGGTGTACATAAACAAACCGTCCGGTTTGTAAATGAATATTTATTTATTCATATTCACGTTAAAAATTATATTTTTAACGATAAAATATTTTATTTTAACACATGAATTTTTATTCAGTTTATTTACAAAATAAAAATGCTATTTTTATTTTTCTAACTTATTTTAGAAAATTTCGGCGGCATAACGGCACGATACTAGAAACGGGACAAGACCTAGCCTTATCTCCGGTCTAGTGAAGGCCCACGCCATTCACACATCAATCAAATCCATTCCATTTCACCAAACAATTCAATTCAAACCAAATAATCTAACCAACTACACAACCAAACAATTAAACAAACAAGCCATCCATGGTCTGTGAATGACGGGTGTCGGGTGCTACTAAACACCGTCTGCATCCTAGTATATATATAACTAGAAAAAGATATTGAAGAGTGAGAAGTTCTCACCGAAAGCTATTCCAACTCCACGCCACTTCAAATGTAGAAGTCTTCGTCATTCTCGCCTTTTGTCGCTTTCGTTGCTCGTAGCCACTACATATATAAAAATCACATTTTTACTTCGCTATTCAATATATAAAAATCGAATTTTTACTTTGCTAGTCAATATATAAAAATCGAATTTTTACTTCGCTATTCAATATATAAAAATCAAATTTTTACTTCGCTATTCAATATATAAAAATCGAATTTTTACTTCGCTATTCAATATATAAAAATCGAATTTTTACTTCGCTATTCAATATATAAAAATCCTATTTTTATACCGCTATTATATAGATAAAAATTCTATTTTTATTCCGCTATTCACTATATAAAGATTTCGTCTTTTCAAATATAAATATTTCACTTTTAACTTCTACTCCTAATGTAAAGATTGAATTTTTATTCACTACACATATAAAGGTGATATTTTTACTATCTTACCTATATAAAAATTATATTTTTATACTTCTACAATATAAAAGATTATATTTTTATTATTTATATAATATGAAAATTATATTTTCAACCTCTACCTACGATAAAAATTATATTTTTAACTTCCTTATCATATAAAAATCATATCTTTAACTCTCCGATCGAATAAAAATTCTATCTCTAATTTTCCTATCGAATAAATTCAGTTTAAAATCAAATAAAATGATAACTGAAAATAGAAAAATAAAATAAAAACTTACATAGAAATAGAAGGGAGAAGAGCAGCGTTCACTGTCGGAGGGGGGGGGGGGGAAAGGGGGTCGGCGACAGGCGTTGGGGGGGGGGGGTCTTCGTGGATTGTCGGAAGAGGGGAAGAGGAGCAGGGGAAGAAGGGGAGGTTCGTGGTGCTCATCGGAGCTGGCGGAGGTGGTCAGGGGGTACGGTGGTTCAGGCGGCGGCTGCTACTCGCGGTGGAGGGTTCGGGCGATGAAATCGAGAGGTAGGGAGAAGCACAAGAGGGGGAAGGGGAAGGGAGATGGCGGCGACAGTCGAGGAGGTGGGTGGCGCGTTAGAAGGGGGAGCAACGGTGGCCAGAACGCGGGTGGCGGCTGGGTTCCTCCGCGATTTCCTTTTTCTATTTTTTTTTTGTGTTGAATGAGGGGGAGAGAGAGTTAGAGAGGTTTTATATATTTAATTATTTTATTTACTAAAAGTTGACTTTTTATTTCGACCTCGAAACGAGGCCCACCGCCTGTCGTCCATAGCTAATTACCCCCATTCCGAACACAATGAGATATGTATCGTAGGCTGATTCGGTCGTTACAATCAGTTTTCGTCAAAATCAACATATACTTCTATATATTGAATTTGAACACGCATTTCAATTTACCGGGGTCACATACTAACTAGAAAAATTCCAGAAAAATATTTTCTAGCTTCGTATTGATGATACGGTCCTAACAAAACTAGTTTCGTCGAATTCTGAGACCGTTGGAAAAATGGCCATTTTCCAGTCGATTAAAATCAACTAAAACAGGTCAAACGCGTTTTCCTTTGCCACGCTCACATATTGATTCGAAAAATTATGAAATTTGAAACCTGGCAATAATTTGACATCACGGACCCAACAAAAGTGGTTTCGTCGAAATCCGAGTTCGTTTGCAAAATTCCCATTTTTAAGGGCCTGAATTCCATAGCGACTATTCAGAATTTTCAACTGGACATATCTTTTGATTCCCGCTATGAAATTTCAATTTTTCAGATTTGTTGGAAAGATATTCCCAATTAGATCCTATTATTTTTGGTTTCGCTAAAATCTGGTTTGTTTTGCACCCGGTACATTCAATTGAAGTTTGAAATCGAATTATCGAACTACCGCGTCATTTTCAATTCTATTTATAATTATATATAATTATATATATTCTAACGACGACGCGTATAAATATATACGTTCGAATTATTTTCAAAATAAATTTCTCGTCGATATTATTTAAAATAATCTATTTTAAATGTTCAAACTTCGCTAAAATGTCCAAAATAAAATTTTTAAATTGGCCTAGATTTTCGGGTTGTTACAATCTCCCCCACTTAAAACTTTTCGTCCCCGAAAAGGAACAAAGTCGAAAGTGGTTTGATTATTCAACTCTACGTTCGATCTTGCTTCCATTCTCCAACTTTTCAGTTTCTGAGAATTTTCAAATTTTCAAAAATTTGGCTAACACCCTATATTTTCGAAAAATTTCGCCATAACCTCCCCTGCACCGGGAGCCACGGGAAAATCCCGAAATTGCCATATAGGCCTTCTGATCTCAAAAAGAAAAAGAAAAAGCCAAGCGGCTAGCCAATCGGCTCATAAAATCATCATCACCCAAACAAAACAGTAAATTATAGTAAATATGCACCTATTTGTCGGGCAAACAAATTTTATTCTCTGCTCTAGCCTCCTTGCTATGACCTGTTCAATGTAAGTATATGTATATGCAAGCAAATGCGACCAATTTTCAATACAGTTCAATATGTGATTCAATTAGACTAAATGGTTAAAAATTATCAAACAAATAAACAAACAACACAAACATCAATCAATTAGTGAATTAGAGTTTCAAATTCATAAATTTTGATACATATACAAAAATCTTGTTTTTGATGCCAAATCACAACAATAAATCTATCTATATAAGTTTTGGTTCTCACACCAGTCCGATGGAAATTTATAGATATCACACCTTCGTCACTCGAAAATAAATGCTGATGATGTTTCGAACCACCATCAGAACATCTCCGGGCTACTAGAGTGCGGTTCTACATCTATCCGGTATATTAAAACTTCGAATATACGTTCATGACGCGTATATGCAAAATCTTTATATAGCGGATTGTCCAAATTCAAAATAAATAAATATTCAAATACGTAGAATTGATTTAAATTTTCAAAACAAAAATTGTTTTCATTTGAAAAATATACTCTTCACACTCGTTCTAGGATACTACTGATCCTATCTCTAACGAGTCATTCTAATTGGATATTGCTAATCCAATATCTGATGAATTCTTTCGTATGGTTCTAATGTGTCTTGTTCTTGAGCTCTGTAAACCAAAGCTCTGATACCAACTGTGACGGCCTGGAATTTCTCTCGATCCGAATCAGTCGTTAAACCGATCTAGACCGTTCGAAACCCCTGATCGTTTTTTGAGAACAGGACAAAATAGAACGCAAACGGAAGAACATTTCATTGCTATTACAACAATTCCATCAGAATACAAGAATATAAAAAGTATAAATGAATAAATTACATTCGATAAACATCAGAGATTACAATAAATTACATAGCAGCGGAAAAATAATACAAAGCACAACTGAAGGTGATATATGGATACAGAGCTTTCCGGATATCATTCCAGCTGTAAACCAGGATCCTGTGAATATAAATCTGCAAAACCAAAACTACTAGCTGCCCGTGTCGAAAATAGGGGCACCCAGAGTTTAGGTTAAAACAATAAACTCCAGGTCAGTCATGTGACTGGTGTGAGAACTAAAACAGTTATTTAGAACTTTACTTTAAAAGAGAGTAATTCAAGGGACCACGCCGTATAACACGGAACGGGTTTCCTCCCATGAATACCAGTGCATAGAATAAACAACGCAATGCTTTTTCGAAAAATGAAGCTATTATAAGACCCAGGTCCCATCACACAATGCAACGCAAGCCGGAGGATAGGGTTTTCCCTTATAATAGCCAAACATGCTTGGTACGTTTAAAACAAATCATTTGATACTATAATAAGTGTATAGTGTCAAAACAATTTCAATCATAAATATAAATCATAGACGGCATGGGTACCATATATCATGTCACCATACTAGTTCTACAATTAAAACCGCAATACACGTATTGGAAATTGGATTTCCGTCATGAGTCGAGGCAAGGGGAAAGCTCCTCTCCGCTTCGAGACACTCTAGCAAATGCCTCGGGACTACACACTCTGGGCAACCCCGGATGCGGCTGGGCCGGTCCTCTCTTATGTTTGAGGATTAATTATGCCCGAACACACGTTTCCCGGTCCTTAAAGACCTAATATCGAGGCGCCTCATTCCAACAACCACAAAGGTGAAAAGTATATAAATGTCAGGGCTGGTAAGTCACTGACACCACCAAAGCTAGAAAGAAACGTCGTGCTCTCCCAGTGGTCCGTATCCCGTTTTTGACTCATACCGAGATGTGAGGCTCGCGAATTCACGTTATACACAAAGCTACGCCACAAAGGCCGTGCTTTGATCATCAACCACAAGACTTTGCTTTTCAACAGAAGCCTTGATCCATGCAACTCAGCGTGCCACACAGGCAATTCATGCCATGCGACTGATATCTATCGATATATAACCTCTAAGCTCGTACGTCTCAGAGAAGGGCGTTAAGCAAGATAATAAATTCTCCGCCGCCAAACAGATATATATTTAACAGAAATCAATCAACACAGAATAAAATCCAATGTCAGACACACAATCCATTTACAAGTTCGTTCTGGGTCTGAACGAAACCGGAGGCGCTTTCCTCGCATATCCATCGATCTCCAAGTACGTCTGGACGACCACCGACTATTTCCATCCTCTTGGGTGTACAGCCCAATCAGGATCGTCAGTAATTATCCAAACGATGTGAAGACTTCCGGTCTTCAACCACCATCTTCATCTTCGACTTATCGTCGAATCGGTTATTCAGAATGGGTATAAACCCGGCCTTTCCGAACAACCCGCGTATATTAAAAACAAATGTTAGACAAACACAACATACGCCTCATTCCAATTCATATTCTCAGGGAAAGGTTCCCATTAATTTTATCCAAGATAAATTCTTTAAATTTATTCTTTGATCTTCCTTTGGATGTCATTTCAAACCAAATTATGGTTTTCTAAACTAGTCGAGATTAGCGAACCACACCGAAGTAATTATTTATTTTATTTCCCAATCCCAACCTATTCATCCCATGAAGCAAAACTGGTAATACTCCATATCTAACACCACGGTGTTATCGGTAAAATTAATTACCATTTCACGTTCAAATCTAATTAAAGATTTAACTATCGCTTTGGAGTAAAACTGGTGATACTCCATTCTCGCTCAATTTCTAAATTTGGTAATTTAAGTTATCAATTCCCGATTTCAATCTAATTGCAGACTCATTAAAACTCCTTTTACTGGGTTAAAGAACTAATGTCATTTAAAACACGGTTCACGATAAACCCAAATCACATTCTATTTATTATCGGGTTAAAGAACTAGTGTTATTTAAAACACCGTTCACGATAAACCCACAAATCAATTCTATTAAAACTCGTTTCAAATCCAATTTATTTATTTAAAAATAAACGGGTTTAATTTTAGTTCAAAAGTAGTTCATTTCGATAAAAATCTATTTTTATCTTTTCAAATATGGAGTTCTTCATCCCAATTTTTCCCAAATCATTTCTTATGATTTTACACAAATTATTACTATTTTTAATAATTTTATTAAGGCCCGTACATTCGATTTCCATCAACGACTATCGAACTGCACTTACAGCGACCTTTTCCAAATTTGATTTGGACGTATCTCCAAATCCAACCGTTAGATTTCAAATTTCTAATATTCATTAGAAAGCTCTTTTTGATACGAACCCAACGGTTCCGGTTTTAGGAGAATCCGACGGTCGAATCTCCCGTAATGTCCGTTTGAAATAAATGGTCGAAATTCACGAACTGCCGCGGCGCGGCGCGTTCTATTCAGGCCATTATATTATATTATATATAATATATATAATATATATTTCGTCGATTACTATTTAAAACGAATTATATAAATAATTTTAAATTCGTTTCAAAAACAATTTCAACTTCCATTTCAATTCAAATCAAAATTGAATTTTTCCTTATAAATTCGTTTTAAAATTCATTTCTATTCAATTCAAATTTCAATTTAATTTGAATTCATTTCAATTCGTTTTCAATTCAATTCAATTCGAATTCGTTTTCAATTCAATTCGAATTCGTTTTCAATTCAATTCGAATTCGTTTTCTATTCGATTCAATTCAAATTGGTTTTCTATTCAGTTCAATTCGAATTGGTTTTCTATTCGATTCAATTCAATTCAAATTGGTTTTCTATTCGATTCAATTCAAATTGGTTTTCTATTCAGTTCAATTCAAATTGGTTTTCTATTCAGTTCAATTCAAATTGGTTTTCTATTCGATTCAATTCAAATTGGTTTTCTATTCAGTTCAATTCGAATTTCTTTATCTATTCAATTCAATTTGAATTCCTTTGTCTATTCAATTTATAAAAAACGAATATAATCGATATAAATATCGTTCGCGTCAAAATAGCGCATCACTAATCAATACGGCTTTATATATATCAATAGTTCCGTTATTCTATTCAACAAATGAATCTATATTTTTGTCAACACACGACTAATCTCAACGAATGAGTATTGTCCATATGTGACTATTTTTGTTATTTAATATATTTTATAAAAATTATGGTATCTATCGTTTGATTTAAAATCAGACTCCAACCGTAAATTAGTAAGAGAACGATTCCCTAAATATTAACCCCGAAGGCCGAGACCAACATCAAATCAATATCCAGGAGACCACTCATCTCATCTATTTTCCAGTTAGTTTCAAATTTTATATATAATAAAGATGTAGATTTTATTGTTAAAATATTTCGTTCAACACATGACCAATCTCAACGGATGAGTACAGTCAACACATGAACCTTTGCTTTATAGTGATAAAGATATAAATTTTATTGTTAAAATACTTCGTTCAACACATGACTAATCTCAACGAATGAGTACAGTCAACACATGAACCTTTATTTTATAATATTCTTTATTTTCCCGATTGGAATGAGGCCCAATCAATTACCATATAAAGTTAATTATATGGATTCCATACAACACATGTATATAATAGCAACGATAAATAATCAACCATCATCCAAAGTGCACTACACTGTATAAGCATCAAATATAGCTATCTAACGCTTATAACAGCCTGTCAATCAATCGATCGACATGCAACTAATTATTGGGATCAGTGTAGGCCGTATTTTATCCCAATACCCGTGTGGGGTTTCAAACAATCAAACACAGATTTTATTCGTGCAGTTGGGCGATTTGTAAAATTTATCGTCCCAATCAATGTCCTTCAAATAGGTGTACATAAACAAACCGTCCGGTTTGTAAATGAATATTTATTTATTCACATTCACGTTAAAAATTATATTTTTAACGATAAAATATTTTATTTTAACACATGAATTTCTATTCAGTTTATTTACAAAATAAAAATGATATTTTTATTTTTCTAACTTATTTTAGAAAATTTCGGCGGCATAATGGCACGATACTAGAAACGGGACAAGGCCTAGCCTTATCCCCGGTCTAGTGAAGGCCCACGCCATTCACACATCAATCAAATCCATTCCATTTCACCAAACAATTCAATTCAAACCAAATAATCTAACCAACTACACAACCAAACAATTAAACAAACAAGCCATCCATGGTCTGTGGATGACGGGTGTCGGGTGCTACTAAACATCATCTGCATCCTAGTATATATATATAACTAGAAAAAGAAATTGAAGAGTGTGAAGTTCTCACTGAAAGCTATTCCAACTCCATGCCACTTCAAATGTAGAAGTCTTCATCATTCTCGCCTTTTGTCGCTTTCGTTGCTCGTAGCCACTACATATATAAAAATCACATTTTTACTTCGCTATTCAATATATAAAAATCGAATTTTTACTTTGCTATTCAATATATAAAAATCGAATTTTTACTTCGCTATTCAATATATAAAAATCAAATTTTTACTTCGCTATTCAATATATAAAAATCGAATTTTTACTTTGCTATTCAATATATAAAAATCGAATTTTTACTTCGCTATTCAATATATAAAAATCCTATTTTTATACCGCTGTTATATAGATAAAAATTCTATTTTTATTCCGCTATTCACTATATAAAGATTTCGTCTTTTCAAATATAAATATTTCACTTTTAACTTCTACTCCTAATGTAAAGATTGAATTTTTATTCACTACACATATAAAGGTGATATTTTTACTATCTTACCTATATAAAAATTATATTTTTATACTTCTACAATATAAAAGATTATATTTTTATTATTTATATAATATGAAAATTATATTTTCAACCTCTACCTACGATAAAAATTATATTTTTAACTTCCTTATCATATAAAAATCATATCTTTAACTCTCCGATCGAATAAAAATTCTATCTCTAATTTTCCTATCGAATAAATTCAGTTTAAAATCAAATAAAATGATAACTGAAAATAGAAAAATAAAATAAAAACTTACATAGAAATGGAAGGGAGAAGAGCAGCGTTCACTGTCGGAGGGGGGGGGGGGGGTTTCAGGGGAGAAAAGGGGGTCGGCGACAGGCGTTTGGGGGGGGGGGGGGGAGGGTCTTCGCGGATTGTCGGAAGAGGGGAAGAGGAGCAGGGGAAGAAGGGGAGGTTCGTGGTGCTCGTCGGAGCTGGCGGAGGTGGTCAGGGGGTACGGTGGTTCAGGCGGCGGCTGCTACTTGCGGTGGAGGGTTCGGGCGATGAAATCGAGAGGGAGAGAGAAGCGCGAGAGGGGGAAGGGGAAGGGAGATGGCGGCGGCAGTCGAGGAGGTGGGTTGCGCGTTAGAAGGGGGAGCGACGGTGGCCAGAACGCGGGTGGCGGCTGGGTTCCTCCGCGATTTCCTTTTTCTATTTTTTTTTGTTTTGTGTTGAATGAGGGGGAGAGAGAGAGTCAGAGAGGTTTTATATATTTAATTATTTTATTTACTAAAAGTTGACTTTTTATTTCGACCTCGAAACGAGGCCCACCGCCTGTCGTCCATAGCTAATTACCCTCATTCCGAACACAATGGGATATGTATCGTAGGCTGATTCGGTCGTTACAATCAGTTTTCGTCAAAATCAACATATACTTCTATATATTGAATTTGAACACGCATTTCAATTTACCGGGGTCACATACTAACTAGAAAAATTCCAGAAAAATATTTTCTAGCTTCGTATTGACGATACGGTCCTAACAAAACTAGTTTTGTCGAATTCTGAGACCGTTGGAAAAATGGCCATTTTCCAGTCGATTAAAATCAACTAAAACTGGTCAAACGCGTTTTCCTTTGCCACGCTCACATATTGATTCGAAAAATTATGAAATTTGAAACCTGGCAATAATTTGACATCACGGACCCAACAAAAGTGGTTTCGTCGAAATCCGAGGTCGTTTGCAAAATTCCCATTTTTAAGGGTCTGAATTCCATAGCGACTATTCAGAATTTTCAACTGGACATATCTTTTGATTCCCGCTATGAAATTTCAATTTTTCAGATTTGTTGGAAAGATATTCCCAATTAGATCCTATTATTTTTGGTTTTGCTAAAATCCGTTTTGTTTTGCACCTGGTACATTTAATTGAAGTTTGAAATCGAATTATCGAACTACCGCGCCATTTTCAATTCTATTTATAATTATATATAATTATATATATTCTAACGACGACGCGTATAAATATATACGTTCGAATTATATTCAAAATAAATTTCTCGTCGATATTATTTAAAATAATCTATTTTAAATGTTCAAACTTAGCTAAAATTGCCAAAATAAAAATTTTAAACTGGCCCAGATTTTCGGGTTGTTACAAATATTATTATTTTTATTCAACACATGAATTTTCTTTTATTCAACACATGAATTTTCTTTTATTCAACAAATGAATATTATTTTAAAATATTCTTTATCTTCCAAATTGGAATGGGGCCCAATCAAATACCATATAATGTTACTTATATGGGTTCCATACAACACATGTATATAAGAGCAACGATAAATAATCAACCATCATCCAGAGTACAGCACACAACGACATAAGCATTAAATATAAATAATTAACGCTTACACAGTTTGTCAACCCATCGATCGACATACAACTAAATAATTGGGATTAGTGTACGCCAGATATCATCCCAACACCTGTGTGTGGTTTCAATCCACAAACACTGAATATTATTTATGCAGTTGGGCGACGTGTAAAATTTATCCTCCCAATCAATATCAGTCGAATGGGTGTACATAAACAAACTGTCCGATTTGTTTATAATTATTTATTTTATATACATGTTAAAAATTATATTTTTAACTATAAAATATTTTATACCATTCCACATCACACAATCAACTTTCACAACACATCAATTAAACAAACAAGTCATCCATGGTCTGTGGACGACGGGTGTTGGGTGCTACTAAGCACCGTCTGCATCCTAATATATATTTTAACTAGAAAATAAAATAAAAGTGAGGAGTTCTCACCGAGGGTTCCACTCCTCTTGCATTCCTTCTGAACTGTTTGGGTTTCGTTTTGATTTCAGTCGATACCATCACCATCTTTTCCCGTTGTTCACAGTAAAAATCATATTTTAACCGCTTTATCCCAATAAATAAAAATCATATTTTTATTTCAATTTATTATATTTTACAATGTGTCTTTCTATATAAAAATTATATTTCTATAATTCTACTTCTTATATTATGATCGAATTTTTATCGCTATTTTATATATATATAAATCGAATTTTTATCGCTATTCTATATATATAAAACTCGAATTTTTATCGCTATTCTATATATATATATCGAATTTTTATTTCAAATTCATATATATATAAATTGAATTTTTATGTTCTCTACATAATAAAGACTATGTTTTTATTATCTCTATAATATAAAAATCATATTTTTATCTTGCAAATGAACAAATAAAAATCATTACTTTTCTCTTGTAAATGAACAAATAAAAATGTTAACTTTCTCTTGTAAATGAACAAATAAAAATGTTAACTTTCTCTTGTAAATTATCAAATAAAAATGTTAACTTTCTCTTGTAAATGAACAAATAAAAATGTTAACTTTCTCTTGTAAATGAACAAATAAAAATGTTAACATTCTAACAAAGCAAAAAAAAATGATTTTTATATAAAAAAACTAATTATATAAATAAATCAAGATACAAAAGATCTCACATCATTTTCCAGCAAAGTGGAGTCCACGGCATCAGAGAGGCGATGGCCAACGTCGGAGGGCGGCGGCTCCTACACGGCGGCGCAGGGCTGGGTGCCGCGGCGGTGTTCATCGACGGGAGGGGGTGCTGATTAGGGCGTCGGGCTTTTAGGGGTTTGGGGATCGGGTTCCGCCGCTGGGTGGAGGCAGAGACGAGGAGGGGCGATCCATGGAGCGGCGGCGGCGTTCGGTGGGTGGCGAAGGCGTGGGCGGCGAGATCAAGATCATCGCTGTCTTTTTTTTCTTTTTCTTTTTTTCTCTGTACGATAATATTTGGGGGGGGGCGTTGACTAGGAATAGGAGGATATAGGGGGTTAATATTATATATATATAATTTATTTTCAAAAAGCAACTTTTTATTTCGAACTCGAACCCACCGACTGTCATCCCTATCTAATTACCCCCATTCCGAACACAATAGGATATGTTTCATAAGCCAGTTCGGCCGTTGAGATCAGTTTTCGTCAAAATAAAAATATAACTCTATATATTGAATTTGAACGCACATTTTAATTTACCGGGGCCACATGCTGACTCTAAAAATTCCAAAAAAATATTTTCTAGCTTCGTATTGACGATACGGTTCTAACGAAACTAATTTCGCCAAATTCCGAGACCATTTGAAAAAAGGCCCTTTTCTGGTCGATCAAAATTGACTTAAACTATTAAAACACGTTTTACTTCGCCACGCTCACATATTGATTCAGAAATTTGTGAATTTTGAATCCTAGCAATAACTTGACATCCCGGATCCAACAAAAGTGGTTTCATCGAAAACGAAGGTCGTTCGCAAAATTTCCATTTTTAAGGGCCAAAATTCCATAGCGACTATTCTGAATTTTCAACTGGGCATAACTTTTTATTCCCGCTATGAAATTTCAATTTTTCGGATTCGTTGGAAAGATATATTCAAATAGATTCTAATATTTTTGGTTTCGCTAAAATCCAATTTATTTTGAATCCTGTAGATTCATTTGAAATTTGAAATCGATTTTTCGAACAACCTCGCCATTTTCAATTCCTTTTGTAATTAAAATAAAATATTTATATTCTAACGACGATCTATGTATACGTTCTAATTCTATTCAATATAAATTTTGCGTCATTATTATTTAAAATAATTCATTTTAAATACGCAAAATTCGCTAAAATTGCCAAAATAAAAATGTTAAATTGGCTCGGATTTTCCGCGTTATTACAATCTCCCCCACTTAAAACTTTTCATCCCCGAAAAGGAACGAAGCTGAAAGTTGTTTTACAAACCAACTCAACTTTCATTATTTTCATTACGGCTTAAGTTCTTCAACTTTTCAGTTTCTAAGAACCTTTCAAATTTTTCAAAATTTTTGCTAACACCCTAAATTTTAGAAAAATTTCGCCATAACCTCCCCTGCACAGGAGCACTGGGAAAATCCCGAAAATGCCATACAGGCCTCTCCAATCCAAAAAGAAAAAGAAATAGCCAAGCGGCTAGCCAATCGGCTCATAAAATCATCAAAAACCCTAAGAAATACAATAAACATGTACCTATTTGTCGGGCAAACGATTTTATTCCTCTTCTCTAGCCTCCTTGCTATGACCTGTTCAATGTATATGCATGTACATGTATGCAAATTCAAACAATTTGCAATACAATTCAGTATTAGATACAATTTGGCCTAAATGGTTAAAAATATCAAATCAATAATCAAATAAAACAACCAGTAATCAATTAGTTGATTATCATTTCAAACACATAATTTGACATATGGCCAAAATCACATTTTTGATGCCAAATCACAACAATAGACCCTATCTAGTTTTGGTTCTCACACCAGTCAATTGGAAATATATAAATATCACACCTTCAAAACTCGAACACAAATACTAATGATGTCGCGACATCACCAGAATTATCCCCGAGTGACTAGAGCGTGATTCTATATCTATCCAGTATATTAAAACTTCGAATACCCGTGGATTAGATATATATGCAAAATCTTTATACATTGGAGTGTCCAAATTCAATACAAATAAATATTCAAATACGAATAATAAAGTTTAAATTTTCAAAACAAAATTTGTTTTCAATTTTATTTTTCAAAACAACACTCTTTACACTCGTTCTTGGATACTACTGATCCTATCTCTAACGAGTCATTCTTTGGATATTACTAACCCAATCTCTGATGAATTCTTTCATTCGGTTCTAATGTCTCTTGTTCTCCGAGCTCTGTAAACCAAAGCTCTGATACCAAACTATAAAGCATGGATAGAGTTGAGAACAAGCCACATCGGAACACAAACAGAAGAACATTTCATTGTTTATTACAACAATTCCATCAGAATACAAGAATATACAGAGTATAAATAAATATTACACATCAGAAAAATATCAGAGATTCAATTTACATTACATAGCAGCAGAAAATAATATAAAACACAACTGAACAAGATATACGGATACAGAGCTTTCTGGATATCATTCCAGGTGTAAACCAAGATCCTGTGAATATAAATCTGCAAAACCAAAACTACTAGCTGTCCGTGTGGAAAATAGAGGAACCCAGAGTTTAGGTTAAAACAATAAACTCCAGGTCAGTCATGTGACTGGTGTGAGAACTAAAACAGTTATTAATCTTTATTTTAAAGTTCAGTAAATCAAGGGACCACGCTGTATAACATGGAACGGGTTTCCTCCCAAGGATACCAGTGCATAAAACAACAGCACAATGCTAAATAAAGAACAATGAAGCTATTATAAGACCCAAGTCTCATCACATAATGCAACACAAGCCGGAGGATAGGGTTTTTACCTTATAATAGCCAAGAATGCTTGATACGCTAAATTTCATCTTTTATTATTACTATAAGTGTTTAATGTCAAAACAATTTCAATCATAAGTATCAATCATAGACGGCATAAGTGCCCCCATACCGCTATGTCGCCATGTATAGGTTCTACAATCAAAACTGCAAAGTCACGTATTGGAAGTTGGATTTCCATCTGTGAACCGAGGCAAGGGATCGTCCTCACCGCTTCGAGACAATCTAGCCCATGTCTCAGGTCAGAGCTCGAGTGACCTTTGGATCGTCAGGGCCGGTCCATCGATGTGGATTAAAATGCCTGAACACTGCGTTTCCCCGCCCTTTGGGGCATAAATGAGCCAAATGACTCCATCGGCTTCACATAGTCACTGATATATTCGAGGCGCCTCTCAATCCAACAACCACACAGGTGAAAATAATATAAATGTCAGGTTGGTAGGTCAGTGACACCACCTTAGCTAGAAGGAAATGCATGCCCCTCTAATGTCCTCTCCCGTTTCTGGTTCACAACCGGGGTGTGAGGCTCGCGAATTAACGCTACACAAAGCTATGCCACACAGGCTGTGCTTTTATCATCAACCACAAGACTTTACTTTTCAACAAAAGCCTTGATCATTTGCATCTTAGCATGCCACACAGGCAAACCACTCTATGCAACCGATATCCATCAATCACATGGAATGATATCAAATGTCACACACACAGTCCATTTACAAGTCCGTTCTGGGTTTGAACGAAACCAGGGGCACCTTGTACCTCGCATATCCATCGATCCCCAAATACGTCTGGACGATCACCAACTGATTCCCTCCTCTTGGGTGTACAGCCCAATCAAGATCATCAGTAATTATTCAAACGATGTGAAGACCTCCGGTCTTCGACCACCGTCTTCATCCTCGACACATCGTCGAATCAGTTATTCAGAATGGGATAAACCCGGTCTTTCTGAATAACTCGCGTATATAATAAACAAGTGTTACACAAACACAACATCCGCCTCATTCCAATTCAGAATATTCTTTTATTCAAATATTCTTATACTTTAGGAAATGTTCCTATTAATTTTATCAAAGATAAATTCTTTAAATTTATTCTTTAATCTTCTTCTGAATATCAATTCAAACCAAATTATGGTTTATCCAAACTAGTCGGGATTAGCGAACCTTACCGAGGTAATCACTTGTTAAATTTCCCAACCCCAACCTATTTGTTTGCGAACAAATTATGCAGTTGTAAACAACTGTAAAATCCGTTCGGCTTTCCTAAACAACAAGGATTGTTGTAGAGGGTGTCGAACTCTTGGACCAAATTAATTTATTAATAAATCCAATCAAGTTATCCCTAACTTTTGATTGGTGGAAAACAAAGAAATTAGCAGAAATTAAATAAAAGAGAGTTTTAACACTAAGTGTAACACCCCACTTCCATTAATGTCACTCACAAAGGGAATGCATTAACTTCCATGGAGGTTAATAGTGGATATAGAACATAAAAACTACAACAAGACAGATAATTAGCAGTACTTGGAAATCTAAAACTTCATTTTATTGCAGCGGAAATTAAATATGTTTATTACATCACAAAATCATTAAACAGGGTCAAGTACATTATCCATCTTGATAAAAACAAAATACATAATCCCATTATACAAAAAGCCATGAAAAAGATAACAAGCTGGACTTTACTTCAACGGTCCAAGCTTTCCAAGAGAGATAAAGCAATACAATCAAACTCCACTAGAGTTGGGTCCAACCTGAGGACCTGGAGGGGGAAAAGGATAGAAATGGAGGGGGTCAGACATAAAGTCTGGCGAGTATGATAATTCTAACAATACTATTATCAAAATAACTAGACTAAGGCATAAGCTGGAAGACAAGTAAATGTCTATGAACTATTAGGTGTGGCAGAACAGGCAAAGGAAATGAGATGAACCAAGATAACGTTAAAGATAATGGTAAAGGCACACCTAATTACTAACGAATAATTACTACACTGCACCACGCCCGTCCACTAACACTAACGTTAATGGCGCTTCCTAATCAACATAGGATAATTACTGTACTCTACCGTACTGTACCATACCGTACTGTACTAGCACTAACTGCACCCCTACTAGTCACTCTTGGAATTTGATCCCCCTTGGCTAAATAGAATGATGATAGCTTCGTGTACTACTAGATGTACCCACTATCCTCCACGTTTGACTGTGTATCTCTAGTTGCTATCCTAGGTACCCAACGTGTACCTATCCCTACTAGACGTACCCCTTAATAATGGTAATTCCACGTACTCCTAGCTGACGTCATAGGTGCCGTCTGCCCCTATCTCCACTAGGTGTACCGTTTTAATACTTAATTAATAATGGTAGCTTCGTGTACTACTAGGTGTACCCACTACCCTGCCCCATTCGATCGGCTCCCTAACTCGTAGATACCCGTGCTGGCCCCACAGTGGGGTGTATCACTCCCCTAAAGTGGCAACCCGATACAACTTAAGGATGCACGGCTTATACCTACACGATGCAACAACGTCTTACCTACCAACCCGGGTCCACTCACGCATATGAACCCGTTGGACTTGCGTTGCCACCGCTAACCCGTTTTGGCCTCTTATAGTCAAGCCCAGTATGCGTGTCCCGTCCTCGACTTGGGTCGAGCTCACAAAGATACGTTTGGGATACTGGTTGAAATGGGCCTCCCACCAAGCTTCCCACCTAGGCTTGGTCCCCTCTAACACATTCCACTTAACCCCCTTCATGTCCACTTACATGTTTTAAATTTGGTTAAGGGTTTCTATTAGTAATTCCACATGCCACCCAAGGCACCCACTTAACCCCTATGTCCCACTTACATATTTAATTTGGTTAAGTGTTACTAATCGTATTTTTCTCATGCCACCCAAGGCACCTACTTAACCCTCTTCTTAGTCATGTTCATTTGCATGTGTGTTTGGTTAAGTCTTACTAATCGTATTTCAAATGCCACTAAAGGCAACCACTAGATTCCTCATGCCACCCAAAGCACCCACTAGATTCCCATGTCCCACCACATGTTTTCTTTCTAAATTCAAGACCATCCCGTTCATTGGGTCAGTTAGGGATAGCCAGGGAGGGCAGGAAACTTGTTTTCCAAACCCAAGCCTAGACACTATCCTCTCTGTCACCCTAGAACCTTCTGGTGTATGTAGATAGAAAGAATGTTAATTATCTTAAGTGATTAATTAATTAATTAATCTTTCCCAAATTTGAATTAACTTCCCTATCCAAATTAATAATTTATTCAAATTTTAATGATGTCCATAATTGACTCAATTATGTCCATCCATTTATGGTATGATAAATCATACCCTTTTTCACCACAAATTCATTATATGCCATTAAGGCATTTTATACCAATTTCTCAATCCCTATTCAAATTCAAATTAATCCATAATTAACTTATGACCATTTCTACACATTAATTTTCCAATTAATGTCTTAATTCCATTTTTCGCCTTTTAAGGCAATTCACATATCTCAAATTTGTTATATGCCTTTTAAGGCTATTTCGTGCAAATTCTCAATATTAATTCTTTTAATATCACCCCTATCCCACGTTGTACGTTCATACGTTAAACGTAAAATATATGTTAGACTCGAATAGTCTAACTCATAGCACAAAGATAAATTATCACAACAACAACATATATGTATATGACTAAAATAGATCTACTCATAAAAAGGGGTGAAACTTGCATATGTGATAGAGGTCCAACACTTAAACTTGCATAGGCTAAGACTATAACTTGCATAAGCTACACATGTTAAAGGTGTCAACTTGTTTGGTTAAATGTCACATTCTACATAATATAACACAAATTCATGTATAAACTTGCAACATAATGGTGGTGTGAACTAGTATAGAACTCACACATGTCATGGATCTAATTTTAGATCTAAAATAAGTGTCATGAAACCTACACAATTTTTATTAATCAGGGCCAAAACTTGCATAGGTACATGTATGAATCATCATAGCCCAAACATATATAATATCATGATTTGACTAACATGAACTAACCAACATGGATACTAACATCATGACTATGTAACATATGTGACATCATTTACAACATATCATCATCTAACTTAATAACATAGGTTCATGTATATGGGTACATCTAACTTAATAGACAAATTCCCATTATCAAAATCCAAGGATAATTAAGAATCATGTATATGGGTACATCTAACTTAATAGACAAATTCCCATAATAAAAATTCATTTAGTCATAGATTCATGCCTATGGGTACACCTAAATTAATAGGCAAATTCCCATAATCTGATCCATTTAATCTTTAGAAAAAAAAAACATAAACTTTAAAACATGATCCAATTTGCATAAATAACAACATCATGATTTTACAACTTGTACGATTCAACACAACTTAACATGATATCATAATCATATAACTTATGGATTTCCAACATATGTGTTAACATGAGATCTACAACATATATAAGATTTATGACATAACATAGCATGATTTACACATAGCATAGCATGATAGCATAACATAGCATAGCATGATTTTCATCATAGCATGGCATGATAGCATAACATAGCATAGCATGATTTTCATCATAGCATAACAAAACATTTTGAACATACACGATAACATAAGATTTTACAATAACATATATGACAATTCACATCATTTTCTTATGTTCCATTTACATCTTAATCAAATTAGTTTGCTAATAATCTTGTGAGAATCATCATACTCACAATTTAAGAAGAAAGAGAGAGTCTAGATTGCTTTTAGAATTGATTAGAATTGGATTAGATTAGCTTTCTTCTACTTTGATTTGCGGCGGCTACTCGGAGTTCCATGGCGACGGCATGACGGCGACTTCTCTAATTTTTCATATGAATTAGAATGAGAGACTACCCACTTATTTATAGAATTTAGGATTCATTTAGGCCATTAGATTTAACCTAGAAATAACCGCAGCCGTTCAGACAAGATGGGGTTTACCTTATTGACTCAGCAATGAGTCAGAAGTGACTCAGCAAACACTCAGCAAATTAATAAACTTCTATTCATGTTTACATTAATTGCCCATATATATATAAATATATATATACACACGCACCTATTCATGAATTCAAATAATGCAAATTAATTGCTTGCCTGAAAAAAAGGAAATCGAGCATATAATTTAATTTCCCTTTTTTTTCTACTTTCCTTGCAACATGCAAAATCAATGCATAATGAAGTTACCTACATACATACATATCTACTTATGCATAAATCTTTCCCTCCAAATAAATTGACTGTATTTATCTTCTCAATTATATATATATACATATATATATATTCAATATATATATATATATATATTTAATTATTTTTTTGAACCGCGTTCACACTAAGCCGCTTTTTAGCCATTCCCCTAAAACAAAAATATGGCGTTGGCGGGGATCGAACTCTGCACCTCTTGTATGCAAGTCACATGTTCCAACCAAATGAGCTATTATGTCTTTTGCTTACAATTCTTAGAACAATGCTAAACATTATTCTTTTCTCATTCCTCTTTTTCCATGTTTTGCTGCAATATTTAATTTAAGGATATCTTTTTCATACGGAGTCCAATTTACGCAAACTCAGACTCTATCTCAAGCAAAATTCCGAGACGAACGCAACGGCGCAACCCGTTTCACCTAATTATTTTTCTAAAAATTAATTATATCTTGATTTTTTTTATGTTCACAGAAAATATACGGGGTGTTACATTCTCCCCTCCTTAAAGGATTTCGTCCCCGAAATCTTCAAGTTAGGAAGAATGTGTCCTACCATCCAATCATCCATCTACTTAACCATCAGGCACAGGCATCCATTGTCCTTAAGAGACTTCTAATGCTTTCATGTTTATATGCATAGTGTGTGTACATGTCCTTATCCAATGCAAAAATCAGGCGATCTACTGATTCAGTTGACCTCCTTAATGCGAACCATGATAGTGCCATGCGTCCATTATGTATGCAAAAGATTCCTAATGATACATATTATTTCTATATGCGTGCACAACCATTCATCTTAATGCAGCATCCATATGATAATACAACCACTATTCATTCATTAATTTAAATATGCACACATATTTATATGCAATATGAGAGTGACTGAGCCGATCTAGTGCCTAAAGTGTGTGTATATGCATCCACGAGCAACCACTAGCAAACACTTGCATCCACTTGCATCCATCAAACATAACATGTCTCAAACACATGTTTTAACCATAGGACTACCCTTCTAAAGGTCAAAGACTTAAACGAGAGGATGTACTAAAGATAGGACAAGTGTAAGCTAGGCGATAAAGGAGAATATAAAAGACATAACCCCGAAAAGGAAGGGGTACAACAAACAAATCTTCTCTTCCGTCTCCCAAGTAGCGTCTCCTTGATCTTCTTCCCATTGCACTTTGACTAGCTTGACCTCTCGGTTTCTCAACTTCTTAATCTCCGACCCAAGAATGCATGTAGGAGCTAGTCTGATCGTGGCATCTCGCTCTACTTCCACTTCCTTAAGCGTGTTCGGCTCCACCACTTTCGCCGTATCATGTAAACACTTCCTCAAACTTTCGTCCCGTAATATACAAAGTTTACCGTCACTACGCAACCAACCCTTATCATCTAGGGTATACCTACTAAGATGGCTTGATGACTCCCCTCTTGTGAGATTCTCTACTAACTCAACCAACTGTGGGTCAGCTCGCTGTGCCTCCCCAATCCATCCCAAAAGCATAGGTCTGACCTCTAAGGATGCTAGCGAACCAAGTACAAAATCAATGGATGGTCTAAAGTCAAAGGTAGAGATAAACTCTAAGCTACGCCGCTCAACAGACCATGGACTCAGTGTCAGCCCTTTTCTACTTAAGTCCCCCACCACAACGTTACCCTTGCCAGGGGTATATGCTATTTCGAAATCGTAGGACGCCAAGAACTCCATCCACCTTTGCTGCCTCAAGTTCAGATCTTTCTGAGAGAACAAATACCTTAGCAACTTATGGTCTGAAAGCAACTCCTAAGTCGTGGGTAGGGTAATTCCCCTCATGGACTTTCGATAGTCTTCCTCCATAACACATCACCCTTCCCCAGAGGCTTCCCTAAGATGTAGGGCATGCTCTTCTCCACTTCTAGAGAAAACCAGGATATTATTCCATGCAAAATTTGTCACAACTGTCCATCTCTCACGCAGACCATCCTAGTCGAACTCGACATCCCCCAAGTGCAAGCCCCAAAGGCCTAAACCAATATCAGACAAACACCCAAGGGATACCTCCTTCGAATTCAGTTGACATACATGGGATGATACTAGTAAAATGGCCAAATAACTGAGCACTTAACGGACTCTGGCTGTCCTTGCCAGTCTTGCTCCAAAACCATCGTTGATCTCATAACTGGCTTTGCATTATCCACTAGGCACACACGAAAGCTTACTTCGCTCCTCTAGGTAAACCCCGCTCTACATCGAAGACATCCCCATACTCACGGACCACACAAACAGATCCCAAATCATCGTTGGATACATCAGAAGATTCTAGGCAACTAAGCATCACTAAACTCCTATGGTCACAAGAAATATGAGGGTCTTTCCATAACGAACCAATAGTCTAACTACCCTCCTTCCCCAATCTAGGATGGCACCACGCCTGGCTAGCCAATCCATCCCTAGAATCAAACTATAGACCGTGAAACCAAGAATGAAGGCGCTGCATTCAAACCCAACGCCCAAGATAGACACTCTCAAATCCCGACAAACCAATGAAGGATGAGCCGAACCACCAACAGGATTTGAGACTAGGATGGGATCCTTAACTAGACTAGTATTTAGGTGCAGTGTTTCAACTAACGAAGCAGATACTAACGAGTATGAAGCGCCCGAATCAAACAAGGTTCGAACAGGATGATAAAGAAAACCAAATTTCAACCTAGACGGTCCTACCCCCATCAGGTATACCAGCCGTGAGGGAATACAACAACCCTCCAGAAGATCCTGTACTTTATTCTTGCCTCTTTGGACAATCCTAATAAGGTGTCCTATTTCTCCAAAACAACTAGCCTTCTTCTTCACATTCTCCATTCGTGATCTCCCACCAAGATGAGGTTTCGTCGTTTATTAACTTAACAGCTATTTGAACCTTCCTCCCATCGTCCATCTTAAAGGTTCCCACAACCCTCCACATCCTTGGACTAACTTCTAGCCCGACAAACGTCTAAGTCCCTTGAAGTGGTTCTTCCGTCCTTCGTACGGAAGTCCTTATTTATCTTAGAAAAAGCATCTATACGCGGAGGGAAAATTCAAAAAGAGAAAGAGGAAGAGATTCAAAACGGAGAATCGAAGGAAGGATATATGGCTCTTGGGGATTATGTTCTCAAAATAAACCTTTCTTTCAAAAATACTCTTCTACAAACATATTTTTGAAAGTATTCTTTATAAAAATGCTTTTGAAAAATAGTTTTTCAAAATATCTTATCTGTTCTGGTAACCTTAAGCTCTGATACCACGTGTAACACCCCACTTCCATTAATGTCACTCACAAAGGGAATGCATTAACTTCCATGGAGGTTAATAGTGAATATAGAACATAAAAACTACAACAAGACAGATAATTAGCAGTACTTGGAAATCTAAAACTTCATTTTATTGCAGCGGAAATTAAATATGTTTATTACATCACAAAATCATTAAACAGGGTCAAGTACATTATCCATCTTGATAAAAACAAAATACATAATCCCATTATACAAATAGCCATGAAAAAGATAACAAGTTGGACTTTACTTCAACGGTCCAAGCTTTCCAAGAGAGATAAAGCAATACAATCAAACTCCACTAGAGTTGGGTCCAACCTGAGGACCTGGAGGGGGAAAAGGATAGAAATGGAGGGGGTCAGACATAAAGTCTGGCGAGTATGATAATTCTAACAATACTATTATCAAAATAACTAGACTAAGGCATAAGCTGGAAGACAAGTAAATGTCTATGAACTATTAGGTGTGGCAGAACAGGCAAAGGAAATGAGATGAACCAAGATAACGTTAAAGATAATGGTAAAGGCACACCTAATTACTAACGAATAATTACTACACTGCACCACGCCCGTCCACTAACACTAACGTTAATGGCGCTTCCTAATCAACATAGGATAATTACTGTACTCTACCGTACTGTACCATACCGTACTGTACTAGCACTAACTGCACCCCTACTAGTCACTCTTGGAATTTGATCCCCCTTGGCTAAATAGAATGATGATAGCTTCGTGTACTACTAGATGTACCCACTATCCTCCACGTTTGACTGTGTATCTCTAGTTGCTATCCTAGGTACCCAACGTGTACCTATCCCTACTAGACGTACCCCCTTAATAATGGTAATTCCACGTACTCCTAGCTGACGTCATAGGTGCCGTCTGCCCCTATCTCCACTAGGTGTACCCTTTTAATACTTAATTAATAATGGTAGCTTCGTGTACTACTAGGTGTACCCACTACCCTGCCCCATTCGATCGGCTCCCTAACTCGTAGATACCCGTGCTGGCCCCACAGTGGGGTGTATCACTCCCCTAAAGTGGCAACCCGATACAACTTAAGGATGCACGGCTTATACCTACACGATGCAACAACGTCTTACCTACCAACCCGGGTCCACTCACGCATATGAACCCGTTGGACTTGCGTTGCCACCGCTAACCCGTTTTGGCCTCTTATAGTCAAGCCCAGTATGCGTGTCCCGTCCTCGACTTGGGTCGAGCTCACAAAGATATGTTTGGAATACTGGTTGAAATGGGCCTCCCACCAAGCTTCCCACCTAGGCTTGGTCCCCTCTAACACATTCCACTTAACCCCCTTCATGTCCACTTACATGTTTTAAATTTGGTTAAGGGTTTCTATTAGTAATTCCACATGCCACCCAAGGCACCCACTTAACCCCTATGTCCCACTTACATATTTAATTTGGTTAAGTGTTACTAATCGTATTTTTCTCATGCCACCCAAGGCACCTACTTAACCCTCTTCTTAGTCATGTTCATTTGCATGTGTGTTTGGTTAAGTCTTACTAATCGTATTTCAAATGCCACTAAAGGCAACCACTAGATTCCTCATGCCACCCAAAGCACCCACTAGATTCCCATGTCCCACCACATGTTTTCTTTCTAAATTCAAGACCATCCCGTTCATTGGGTCAGTTAGGGATAGCCAGGGAGGGCAGGAAACTTGTTTTCCAAACCCAAGCCTAGACACTATCCTCTCTGTCACCCTAGAACCTTCTGGTGTATGTAGATAGAAAGAATGTTAATTATCTTAAGTGATTAATTAATTAATTAATCTTTCCCAAATTTGAATTAACTTCCCTATCCAAATTAATAATTTATTCAAATTTTAATGATGTCCATAATTGACTCAATTATGTCCATCCATTTATGGTATGATAAATCATACCCTTTTTCACCACAAATTCATTATATGCCATTAAGGCATTTTATACCAATTTCTCAATCCCTATTCAAATTCAAATTAATCCATAATTAACTTATGACCATTTCTACACATTAATTTTCCAATTAATGTCTTAATTCCATTTTTCGCCTTTTAAGGCAATTCACATATCTCAAATTTGTTATATGCCTTTTAAGGCTATTTCGTGCAAATTCTCAATATTAATTCTTTTAATATCACCCCTATCCCACGTTGTACGTTCATACGTTAAACGTAAAATATATGTTAGACTCGAATAGTCTAACTCATAGCACAAAGATAAATTATCATAACAACAACATATATGTATATGACTAAAATAGATCTACTCATAAAAAGGGGTGAAACTTGCATATGTGATAGAGGTCCAACACTTAAACTTGCATAGGCTAAGACTATAACTTGCATAAGCTACACATGTTAAAGGTGTCAACTTGTTTGGTTAAATGTCACATTCTACATAATATAACACAAATTCATGTATAAACTTGCAACATAATGGTGGTGTGAACTAGTATAGAACTCACACATGTCATGGATCTAATTTTAGATCTAAAATAAGTGTCATGAAACCTACACAATTTTTATTAATCAGGGCCAAAACTTGCATAGGTACATGTATGAATCATCATAGCCCAAACATATATAATATCATGATTTGACTAACATGAACTGACCAACATGGATACTAACATCATGACTATGTAACATATGTGACATCATTTACAACATATCATCATCTAACTTAATAACATAGGTTCATGTATATGGGTACATCTAACTTAATAGACAAATTCCCATTATCAAAATCCAAGGATAATTAAGAATCATGTATATGGGTACATCTAACTTAATAGACAAATTCCCATAATAAAAATTCATTTAGTCATAGATTCATGCCTATGGGTACACCTAAATTAATAGGCAAATTCCCATAATCTGATCCATTTAATCTTTAGAAAAAAAACATAAACTTTAAAACATGATCCAATTTGCATAAATAACAACATCATGATTTTACAACTTGTACGATTCAACACAACTTAACATGATATCATAATCATATAACTTATGGATTTCCAACATATGTGTTAACATGAGATCTACAACATATATAAGATTTATGACATAACATAGCATGATTTACACATAGCATAGCATGATAGCATAACATAGCATAGCATGATTTTCATCATAGCATGGCATGATAGCATAACATAGCATAGCATGATTTTCATCATAGCATAACAAAACATTTTGAACATACACGATAACATAAGATTTTACAATAACATATATGACAATTCACATCATTTTCTTATGTTCCATTTACATCTTAATCAAATTAGTTTGCTAATAATCTTGTGAGAATCATCATACTCACAATTTAAGAAGAAAGAGAGAGTCTAGATTGCTTTTAGAATTGATTAGAATTGGATTAGATTAGCTTTCTTCTACTTTGATTTGCGGCGGCTACTCGGAGTTCCATGGCGACGGCATGACGACGACTTCTCTAATTTTTCATATGAATTAGAATGAGAGACTACCCACTTATTTATAGAATTTAGGATTCATTTAGGCCATTAGATTTAACCTAGAAATAACCGCAGCCGTTCAGACAAGATGGGGTTTACCTTATTGACTCAGCAATGAGTCAGAAGTGACTCAGCAAACACTCAGCAAATTAATAAACTTCTATTCATGTTTACATTAATTGCCCATATAAATATAAATATATATATACACACGCACCTATTCATGAATTCAAATAATGCAAATTAATTGCTTGCCTGAAAAAAAGGAAATCGAGCATATAATTTAATTTCCCTTTTTTTTCTACTTTCCTTGCAACATGCAAAATCAATGCATAATGAAGTTACCTACATACATACATATCTACTTATGCATAAATCTTTCCCTCCAAATAAATTGACTGTATTTATCTTCTCAATTATATATATATACATATATATATATTCAATATATATATATATATATTTAATTATTTTTTTGAACCGCGTTCACACTAAGCCGCTTTTTAGCCATTCCCCTAAAACAAAAATATGGCGTTGGCGGG
Source organism: Allium sativum (assembly GCA_030737875.1). NCBI lineage: Eukaryota > Viridiplantae > Streptophyta > Magnoliopsida > Asparagales > Amaryllidaceae > Allium > Allium sativum. The sequence goes on from CM060915.1 coordinate 334,780,568, forward strand.
GATCGAACTCTGCACCTCTTGTATGCAAGTCACATGTTCCAACCAAATGAGCTATTATGTCTTTTGCTTACAATTCTTAGAACAATGCTAAACATTATTCTTTTCTCATTCCTCTTTTTCCATGTTTTGCTACAATATTTAATTTAAGGATATCTTTTTCATACGGAGTCCAATTTACGCAAACTCAGACTCTATCTCAAGCAAAATTCCGAGACGAACGCAACGGCGCAACCCGTTTCACCTAATTATTTTTCTAAAAATTAATTATATCTTGATTTTTTTTATGTTCACAGAAAATATACGGGGTGTTACACTAAGTGAAAGCAATTAGGGGATAATGACATAGATCAGATTCATAATCATCAATAGCCAAAAGATAAACCAGATCTAATACATGTTTCTGTCACAAACATGAATCAACGATAATAGGTTTTTAGAAACAAATATGTAAATAACGACAAGCATAGCCTATGCAGGAGATCAGCTCTACAACCATAGACTATCAGGACAGATTCACTAATTAATTTCTAAAACCCTAAAATTAGATCTAGATCTGATAAACGTTAGATCGAACACGAATATATCCTGTGAAGGAGCAGAGCTCTTAAACGACACAAAATATGAAGGTTCAGATCTAACCCTTAATTCAGATCCAGATCTACATGTATACGGTCCTCATCTTTTGGCTATGTGATTCATATTGAATCATACTATCAGCGTCATCACCCCCTAATCAAAGGGGATTAGCTAGACATAGCTACAGAAGAAAAGAAAATAAATAACATGAACATAAATAAAATAAACAAAAAGTAAAAAGAAAGGGAGAGAATGATTTTATTCCAAGAAGAGAATTACAGAATAAAACCTAATGTGTTTCTCACAAGACTAAGATACAATGTATTTATAGCTGATATGACAAAGGCTAGCTAGCTAATTACATAATGTGGGACTAAAGAAATAACCCAAATAACACATAAGCCAGTGTGAACGCAGCTTTAGAGTGAGTGGTCTAGCAAATAGGCTAGTGTGAACGCAACATGGGTAAGAGGCCTTCCAAATGAGCTAATGTGAATGCAGTTTGAGTCTTTATTGAGCCAAATCTTCTTAACTGAAATATAATTGCAACCGTTCTTCAAGCTTTAGACTCTTCAAGCTTTAGCAATTTTAAACTTCACTCTTTTTAAGCAAATTCTTCATGCTTTATCCATCAAATGCTCTAAACCATGCTTCTTGTCAACAATCTGAAAATACAGCTATAAATACAAAGTATCAATTATTTTAAAGGGAAAATAAGATAAATAAGCGGATAAAATATACACATTTACGTGTATATCACTATTCATCCCATGAAGTAAAACTGGTAATACTTTAATCTAACACCACGGTGTTATCGGTAAATTCAATTACCATTTCACGTTCAAACCTAATTAAAGATTTAACTATCGTCTGGAGCAAAACTGGTGATACTCCATTCTCGATCATTTCAATCTAATTAAAAATTCATTAAAACTCCACTTGGTTTTAACCTTCCCAAAAATCAATATCAATGATTGTTTAACTTGGGAAATCATATCCTGTCTTTAACTGGGTTAAAGAACCAATGTCATTTAAAATACGGTTCACTATAAACCCAAAATCACATTCCATTCCATCGGCCTTTAACTGTAAATTAGCAAGTGAACAATCACCTAATTAATAACCCTGAAGGCCGAAACCAACATCAGATCAATGCCCAGGAAACCATTCAACTTAACTAATCTTTAGTTAGTTTCTGATTTTCTTAATTTGGATTTTGGTTTTTCCGCACCATATTTAGATCTACCTCTTCTTCGATCCGGAATTCCCAGAAAATCCTTGGCTCCTCGAATATAATGGGATTTCACACCCGGCGAATCTTTCACTCTACCTCCTCTGACTAAGACTATAGGATGTTCCTGCGAATTATGAAAACCCAAAATCACATTTCATTAATGATGGAATCTTCATGAAAACAAATCGATATATATAATCGATATAAACTTCCATATCCGACTAATAATATAAATAGAATAACGACAAAGCCTTTTAAATTCCAGATATATTAGTTGTCTTCCACCACAGAAATTCACTTCGATTATTACCAAATCGAATTCCATTCCAATTTATTTTATTAAATTGCAAAACTTTACTTTAGAAAATCTCCTTTAAATCTTAATAAAAGTTTTATAAATTCCAAACCACATTTCATTGTAAATCGAGTTAAAGAACAAATGTCGTTAAAACACAGTTCACGGTAAACCCAATTCACATTCCATTAATTATCGGGTTAAAGAACAAGTGTTATTTAAAACACCGTTCACGATAAAGCCAAAAATCAATTCAAATTCAATTCCAGTTAAATACCATTTAATTGGTATACTTCTTTAAATCTATATAAAAAGATTTAATCTTTTTCTCAACTGGGCTTAAGAACAGTGTTAATGAAGACACCATTCACGACAAACCCAAATCCCGTTTGATATTAAATACAAGGCTCTGAATAGAAAATATATCGGCTTATATTCAATATCAAATTCTACAACCAACAAATATCGTATTCCAAATAACGATATAAATATATCTTTCAGATTTCCGTAACAATATCTGTATAATCACGAAATCCAACATCGAAATATTCCAAAGACAATTTCGATCCAAATCCGTTCCAATTCAATTATTGGAAATTCTGGTTACTTTTAAAACCCTTTCAAATCCAATTTATTATCTCAAAAATAAATGGATTATAATTCTAGTTCAAAACAAGTTCATTTCGATAAAAATCTATTTTTATCTTTTCAAACATGGAATTTTTCATCCCAATTCTTTCCAAATCATTTCTTATGATTTTACACAAATTATTGCTATTTTTAATAATTTTATCAAGGCACGTACAGTCGATTTCCATCAACGGCCATCGAACTGCACTTACAGCGACCTTTTCCAAATCTGATTTGGACATAATTCCAAATCCAACTGTTAGATTTCAAATCTCTAATATTCGTTAGAAAGCTCTTTTCGATACGAACCCAACGGTTCCGGTTTTAGGAGAATCCGACGGTCGGATCTCCCGTAATGTCCATTCGAAGTCAATGGTCGAAATTCGTGAGCTGCCGCAGCGCGACGTATTCTATTCAGGCCATTATATATATAATATACATATATATATTATATATTTTGTCGATTTCCTTTTAAAACGTATTTTATAAATCGTTTTAAATTCGTTTTCAAAATGATTTCAACTTCATATTCAATTTCAAATCAAAATTAAATATTCCATATCATCGGTATATAAATGATAGTATTTTCAAAATATTATATTTTGAAATCAATTCCTTTTCGATATTCATTATAAAAATGAATAAAATTGATATAAATATCGTTTGCATCAAAATGGCGCATATCTAATCAACACGACTTTATATATTTCAATAACTTCATTATTCTATTCAACAAATGAATATTTATTTTATTCAACACATAAATATTCTTTTATTGAACACATAAATATTCTTTTATTCAACACATGAATTTTCTTTTATTCAACACATGAATTTTCTTTTATTCAACATATGAATTTTCTTTTATTCAACACATGAATATTATTTTTTATTCAACACATGAATTTTCTTTTATTCAACAAATGAATTTTCTTTTATTCAACACATGAATATTATTTTAAAATATTTTTTATCATTCAAACTGGAATGGGGCCCAATCAAATACCATATAATGTTACTTATATGGGTTCCATACAACACATGTATATAATAGCAACGATAAATAATCAACCATCATCCAGAGTGCACCACACAACTGCATAAGCATTAAATATAAAGAATTAACGCTTACACAGTCTGTCAACCCATAGATCGACATACAACTAAATAATTGGGATTAGTGTATGCCAGATATCATCCCAACACCCGTGTGGGGTTTCAATCCACGAACACTGAATATTATTTGTGCAGTCGGGCAATGTGTAAAATTTATCGTCCCAATCAATATCAGTCGAATGGGTGTACATAAACAAACAGTCCGATGTGTTTATAATTATTTATTTTATATACACGTTAAAAATTATATTTTTAACTATAAAATATTTTATACCATTCCACATCACACAATCAACTTTCACAACACATCAATTAAACAAACAAGTCATCCATGGTCTGTGGACGACGGGTGTCGGGGGCTACTAAGCACCATCTGCATCCTAGTATATATTTTAACTAGAAAATAAAATAAAAGTGAGGAGTTATCACTGAGGGTTTCCCTCCTCTTGCTTTCCTTCTAAACTGTTCGGGTTTCGTTTTGATTTCAGTCGATACCATCGCCATCTTTTCCCGCCGTTCACAGTAAAAATCATATTTTTACCGCTTTATCCCAATAAATAAAAATCATATTTTTATTTCAATTTCTTATATTTTACAACGTGTCTTTCTATATAAAAAATATATTTCTATATTTCTACTTCTTATATAAAGATCGAATTTTTATCGCTATTCTATATATATAAAAATCGAATTTTTATCGCTATTCTGTATATATAAAAATCGAATTTTTATTTTAAATTCATATATATATAAATTGATTTTTTATATTCTCTACATAATAAAGACTATATTTTTATTATCTCTATAATACAATAATCATATTTTTATCTTGCAAATGAACAAATAAAAATCACTACTTTTCTCTTGTAAATGAACAAATAAAAGTGTTAACTTTCTCTTGTAAATGAACAAATAAAAATGTTAACTTTCTCTTGTAAATGATCAAATAAAAATGTTAACTTTCTCTTGTAAATGAAGAAATAAAAACGTTAACTTTTTAACAAAGCAAAAAAAATTGATTTTTATATAAAAAAACTAATTAGATAAATAAATCAAGATACAAAAGAAATCACACCATTTTCCAGCGAGGGGGGTCCACGGCGTCAGAGAGGCGGTGGCCAACGTAGGAGGGTGGCGGCTCTTGCACGGTGGCATAGGGCTGGGTGGTGCAGCGGTGTTCATCGACGGGAGGGGGTGCTGATTAGGGCGTCGGGCTTTTAGGGGTTTGGGGATCGGGTTCCGCCGCTGGGTGGAGGCAGAGACGAGGAGGGGCGATCCATGGATCGACGGCGGCGGCGTCCGGTGGGTGGCGAAGGCATGGGAGGCGAGATCAAGATCATCGCTGTCTTTTTTTTCTTTTTCGTTTTTCTCTGTACGATAATATTGGGGAGCCGTTGATTAGGAATAGGAGGATATAGCGGGTTAATATTATATATATTTAACTAATTTATTTTCAAAAAGCAACTTTTTATTTCGAACTCGAAATCGAACCCACCGACTGTCGTGCCCAGCTAATTACCCCCATTCCGAACACAATGGGATATGTTTCGTAAGCCAGTTCGGCCATTTCGATCAGTTTTCGTCAAAATCAAAATATAACTCTATATATTGAATTTGAACGCACATTTAAATTTACCAGGGCCACATACGGACTCTAAAAATTCCCGAAAAATATTTTCTAGCTTCATATTGACGATATGGTACTAACAAAACTAATTTCGTCAAATTCCGAGACCGTTTAAAAATGGCCATTTTCTAGTCGATCGAAATTGACTGAAATTGTTAAAACACGTTTTACTTCGCCACGCTCACATATTGATTCATAAAGTTATGAATTTTGAAACCTAGCAATAACTTGACATCCCGGATCCAATAAAAGTGGTTTCGTCGAAAACGAAGGTCGTTTGCAAAGTTTCCATTTTTAAGGGCCAGATTTCCATAGCGACTAGCATAACTTTTTATTCCCGCTATGAAATTTCAATTTTTCGGATTCGTTGGAAAGATATTTTCAAATAGATTCTAATATTTTTGGTTTCGCTAAAATCTGGTTTATTTTGAATCCTATACATTCATTTGAAATTTGATTCGAATTTTCGAACTATTGCCCCATTTTCAATTCCTTTTATAATTAAAATGAAATATTTATATTCTAACGACGATCTATATAAAAATATAAGTTCTAATTCTATTCAAAATAAATTTCTTGTTGTTATTGTTTAAAATAATTCATTTTAGATACTCAAAATTGCCAAAATAAAAATTTTAAATTGGCTCGGATTTTCTGGGCTATTACATAAAGACACCATTCACGACAAACTCAAATCCCATCAGTCTCTAACCGTAAATTAGTAAGAGAAAAATTCCCTAAGTATTAATCCCGAAGGCCGAAACCAACATCAGATCAATACCCAAGAAACCATTCAACTTAGCTAATCTCTAGTCAGTTTCTAATTTTCTTAACTCCATTGGGTTTAAGAACAGTATTATTAAAGATACCATTCACGACAAACCCAAAATCCAATTTTATATTAAATATAAGGCTCTGAATAGAAAATATATCGGCTTATATTCAATATCAAATTCTAAAATCAACAAATATCGTATTGGAATAACGATATATAAATATATATATATCCCAAATTCCTTCACAATATCCGTACAATCACGAAATCTAATATCGAAATATTCCGAAGGCAATTTTGATTCAAATCCATTCCAATTCATATATTGGAAATTTCAGTTATTTTTAAAACCATTTGAAATCCAATTTATTTATTTTAAAAATATTGGATTTATTACCCTATTTCAAAGCTAGTTTATTTCGATAAAATATATTTTTGTCTTTTCAAATATGGAATTTTTATCTTTTCAAATATGGAATTTTTCATCCTAATTCTTTGAAAATCATTTATTATGATTTTACACAATTTATTGATATTTTTAATAATTTTATCAAGGCCCATATAGTCAATTTCCGTAAACGGCCATCGAACTGCACTTACAGCGACCTTTTCCAAATTTGATTTGGACATAAATCAAAATCCAACTATTAGATTTCAAATCTCTAACATTGATTAGAAATCTCTTTTCGATATGAACCCAACGGTTCTGGTTTTAGGAGAATCCGACGGTCGGATCTCCCGTAATGTCCGTTCAAAGTCAATGGTCGAAATTCACGAGCTACCGCGATGCGACGCGTTCTATTCAGGCCATTATATATATGTATTATATATATTTCTTCAATTTCCATTTTAAAACGTATTTTATAAAACGTTTTAAATTCGTTTTCAAAACGATTTCAACTTCATATTTAATTTCAAATCAAAATTGAATATTCCATATCATCGATATATAAATGATAATATTTTCAAAACATTATATTTTGAAATCAATTCTTTTTCGATATTCATTATAAAAATGAATAAAATTGATATAAATATCGTTCACGTCAAAATGGCGTTAATCTAACCGACACAACTTTATATATTTAAATATTTTCGTGTCTATCCCAAATCGGACATCAAAATCCGATTTTGATCTTTTACTGAATATTATTTGAAAATATTCCTTATTTTAAAATAATCGTTATTTTAAAATATTCCTTCTTTCTGAACTGGAATCAGACACAGTCAATTACCATATAATTTGATTTATATGGATTTCATACACACATGTACAACAACCATGAAACACAGTCAACCATCATCCAAAGTGCATTCTACACTGTATAAGCATCAAATATAAATATTTAACGCTTACAATAGCCTGTCAATCCATCGATCGACTTACAACTAATTATTGGGATTAGTGTATGTCATATATCATCACAATACCCGTGTGGGGTTTCAATCTACAAATACAGATTTATTTGTGCAGTTGGGCGATGTGTAAAATTTATCGTCCCAATCAATACCAGTCAAATGTGTGTACATAAACAAATCGTCCAATTTGTTTATAAATATTTATTTTATTTATACACACATTAAAGTTAATATTTTTAACTATAAAATATTTATAACTATAAAATATTTTATTCCATTCCACATCACAATCAATTTTCACAACACAATCAAATTAAACAAACAAGTCATCCATGGTCTGTGGACGACGGGTGTCGGGTGCTGCTAAGCACCGTCTACATCCTAGTATATATATTTTAACTAGAAAATAAAATTTAAAGTGAGAAATTCTCACCTTGGGGTTCCACTCCTTCCGTCTATCCTGAATTTCTGAGCCGTTTGGATTCGCCCGAAATTCCAACGCAATATTTCGTGCTGTTCATAGTAAAAATCACATTTTTAATATGATGTCTATATATTTAAAGAATGCTATATATATAAGATCATATTTTTATACTGCTCTATGTATATAAAAGATTATATTTTTGTTTATGTTATGCATATATAAAAATAATATTTTTATATTGCTATATTTTTATTTTATTTTGGAGAGCAAAGCAAATTTTATTTTGAAAAGCAAAGCAAATTTTATTTTGAAAGACAAAGCAAATTATATTTTGAAAATGGTATATATATTTAAAAAACATTCAAATTTTGATTATTGTTCTTTATATTTTTGAAGCAAAGTATGTTTATATTTTCGAAGCAAAGTATGTTTATATTTTTGAAATCAAATAGATTTATATTTTTGAAATCAAATATATTTATATTTTCAAATCAAAGAGATTTTAAAAACAAAGTTATATATAAAGAAAAATCATATTTTTATATTCAAACATTAATATATAAAAACCATATTTTATTTAGCTACATATATATTTTATTTTTATTTTTACAAAACTATTGCATTTTTATTTTTAAAACAATATGCTAATTTTATTTTTATAAGCCAATGTAAATTTTATTTAGATAAAACAATGTTAATTTTATTAATAAATTTCATATTTTTAAACTATGAATTTAAAAAGAAAATAAAACAAAGAGAGCTCACTGTTCTTCGTGGAATGCTCAAAAACGCAGTCGTGGAATGCTCAAAAACGCAGTCGCCTCCTAGGGTTCTAAACGCCCTCAAACCAAAGCTGTTGACGATGATCCATCCCTACCACGGTGAACCATCGACCTCCCTCCATCTAAACCTGCCACCTCACAAGTTCGGTGGGCCCCCTTCTACAGAGAATGGTTCGAAGTCACGGCCTTTTAGAGGCAACATCCGGCCCTCTGAGAGCTTTGATGTTGATCACCTCCGTTGAAAAGAGGGAACTCTCGACGCTCTTCATTTTCCTTCTGGTAATTTTCGTTAATTCTTGGAGTGGAGGGAGATAACGGAGGAGGAAGATGGGAGTGGGTTTATCGTTGGTTTGGGGGAAGAAGGTGGCTGGAGTAGTTTGACCGCGTGGAAAATAATGAGGGGCTTTGACCTAGGGCATATATTTATATTTAATTATTTTTTAAATTCTCCATTTGATTTTATTTTGTTCAAACTCCCAAATCTAACCTAACGATTAACGCCCCTAGCCAAATACCCCCATTCCTAACACAATGGGATATGTATCGCAAGCCAGTTCGGCTGTTTCGATAGGTTTTTATTTAAATTAAAATATATATCAGTATATATTCAATTTAAACGTACATTTTAATTTACCAGGCCCACATACTGACTCTAAAAATTCCAAAAAATATATTTCTACCTTTGTATTGACGATATGGTCCTAACAAAACTAACGTCATCAAATTTGAAGACCATTTGAAAAATGGTCATTTTCTGGTCGATCCAAATTGACTTAAACTGTTCAAACACGTTTTCTTATGCCACGCTCACATATTAATCCTAAAAATTTCGAATTTTGGAATATAGCAATAATTTGACATCCCGGATCCAGCAAAAGTGGTTTCGTCGAAAACGGAAGTCGTTTGCAAAATTTCCGTTTTTAAGGGCAAAAAATTCCATAGCAACTATTATGAATTTTCAACTGGGCATAACTTTTTATTCCCGCTATGAAATTTTGATTTTTCGGATTCGTTGGAAATATATTCTCAAATAGATTCTAATATTTTTGGTTTCGCTAAAATCCGGTTTATTTTGAATCATATACATTCATTTGAAATTTGAAATTGAAATTTGAAATCGAATTTTCAAACTACCGCGCCATTTTCAATTCCTTTTATAATTAAAAATAAATATTTATATTCTAACGACGATTCAAATAAATATATACATTCTAACTTCGTTGAAAATAACTTTCTTGTCGCTATTATTTAAAATAATTCATTTAAAATATTCAAAATTCATTAAAACTGCCAAAATAAAAATTATAAATTGGTTCAGATTTTCCGGGTTGTTACAATATAGGTTTTAATTTGATTCTTGTCGTATATTTTTGTTTCTTTTCGTTAATTCAATGTATAATATGTACATGTAACATTGTTTGTAAAAACAACTGTTAAATATATTGATTTTTTTGTATAACATAAGTTTTCTATTACTTTGTTACATAGGCAAGAATTAAAGGGGAGTATAAAAGATTTATTAATGTAAATACTCTACTTAGGGGGAGTAACTTACTTCGGTACAGGAATTATTTAGGTCATTATAGAATTTAGGGGGAGTAGTTTTAGAATTTCTTTTTAATAATGCCAAAGGGGGAGAAATTATAAAATATAGAATTAGTTTATAAGATATCTATAGACATGGGGAGTATTAGAAAGATCATCATCACAGGTATGTACAGGTATGATATTTTATAAACTAATATTGTCATCATAAAAAAGGGCGAGATTGTTAGAGAATGGAGTTTTGATGACAACAACCTTATTTCAATATTAATTGATTATAAAATATATTTACTAACACTTTTATCTAGAATATATATACACACACACACATATGCAGGAGTTATATATAGGAATTAAGACTGAAGACTGTACAATTTAAAGATAATAGAGATTCAGAATTCAGAGATGATTCAAGAGTCATGAGTATTCAACATTTCAAGAGTTTAAGATAAATATAGTAATAGAGTCTAGATTATGTAAGACTCTGAATAAAACTCTTGCTTCAAATTCAAAATCAAAATCAGTTTTTCAATTTCTAATTTCAAAATTTTGTTTTCAATTTCTATCTTTAATCTCTATCTTCTCTCTTTTACTTTCCTTACTTTATTCTTGATTTTAAACTCAAGTTTTATAGATTATAAGTTTTATATATTATACACTTTATATTTATATAGTTTAAACCTATAATTTTATAAATTTGTTTATAAAGTTTATATTTGTGTTTTCATATGATTTCCTACTTTATAATATTCATTTATAACACTATGTTTTCAAGAATTTCCAGAATTATATATATGTATGTGTGTGTGTGTGTATATATATATATATATATATATATATATCAAAACACTTCAAAAATGCTCGAAATTTAGTTTTACACATGCATATGTCGACATACATTTATATACATGTTGACATATCACTGCATTTTTTCAAAATTAAAAGGAAGTGCCTTTTCACTATTTGTGACGCTCTAGAAACGTTGCAACCTTTCAAATGTTATAAATAGGGGGTGATTTCGAATTTTTTTTATAGTTCTTCTTCTCCATCTTCATCCTCTTTCTTTACACCATTATATCTTCTCATTTTTTTTGATTTCTACACTTATACTCTGTCTAATTCAATTCTATTTTCATAAAACTTTTTCTTTTTTCACTCTCTACTCATTACTCTCTGAGTCAAAGTGCTATTGAAGAGTTATAGGGCTATTGTAATTGTTTGGATAGTGTATGTAATCAGTGGTATCCCTTGTAACCGTTACATCAAGGAGAGCGGAATTGGTGGTATCCTTTGTAGCCATTAAATCAAGGAGAGTATACTAGATCAAGTGTGTGGAATCGGTGGTATCCCTTATGGGCGTGAAATCAAGGAGGTTGTACTTGGAAATTGATATAATAATTAAACTCTGCGCAATCGAGCGCTGTGTGGGACTGGACGTAGGAGCAATTTCAAACCAGTATAAAATCCGGTGTGTTCTTTCCTTTTCTGCATTTTATTTCTATTTATCTTTGTGTTTGTGTTTGTGTTTGATTCTGTGTCTATGATTATTTCTATGGTAGTTGATTCATACAGTAGTTCATATAAGTTTTAGATTTTGTTTAAATTCTCAGGAACACTATCCACCCCCTCTAGTGTTAGTTTTTCCTAAACGATCCGTTCCGAAATCCCTAACAGATAGAACGAATTTAGATTCCTATTAAGGAATGATATTCATATTTGAAAGTGAATAACGGTTTGAAAGCAAATGTTTTGTGAATGGAAGTAATTATAAGAAAAATAGAGTTTACCTGAAATAATAGATTTATTCCGAAGTTTGGAATATTAATCGAATCTAGATTATTCGAATGAGAGTTATTTATTAAAATTCGATTATATCGAATTTAGGAAAGTACATTTTAATTTCCATTGAAATAAAGATTTAATTATTTATTTGTTTAGTTATTTTTTATTTAATTTAATGGATAAAAGTTATATTTTAAAATTTAATATTCCAGAAATAGGGATTGTAATACTATCGTTATAATTGGTTTTTTCTGTAAGAAGAAGTGGATTCTTAAACTGAATCCGAGAGTGCATAAGCAAAGTTTTGTTGGAATTTGAAGTTGTGAGCATTCTCTATTTTGGCATTGAGAATGTCGTCCAGTTAAGGTCTGAGAGGTAATTATAACCCAACTTGATTAAGAAATGCTTAAGGTTTGGTTGCGAGGGTTGGTTTGTGATACGGTTAGTTAATGAAAAATTAATGGGTTGAGTTATAATAACGATGTTTTATATAATATAGGTTAAATTCAAGTAAATGGATTTTGGAAACATTTACCAAATAAAATTAGAGATGTTTTCTAAGTATAGAAAACAAAATGATGTGGTTAATGAGAAGTTTAAAAATGGAAATGGGAAATGTTTTCCAATGCTAATAAAGTATATCCTCTGAATATAGAAAAAAATGGGAATGTGAAGATATGGAAATGTTTTCCGACGTCAATAGCATATATTTTTGGAATATGGAAAAATAAGAGTTATAATATTTGTAAATGTTTTCCAAGGATTGTGATAGGCTAAAACGGGTTTTGAGAAATATCTAGAAAGACATGGGAAGTTGGGAAATTAGTAATTTAATAGGAAATTGATTCAAAAAGAGGACAATGTTGTTTGATGGTTAATCAGTAGAATTTCCATTGGGAAATAGGATCGTTGGTTGTATGGATGTTTCCTTTGATAGTTAAGTCACTGTCTATCAAAGTTTGGTTTATTTTATACCTCATTGTCGATAAGGAGAGACCGTGATAAGATTTATTATCTGAAAACCACTCCATACAGGCAAAATCGTTGCGAATCGAAATATGTTCAAGAAACTGAAGACGAAGTAAAATGCAAGGGTTTTTATGTTAATCCTAGTAGAAATTATCCCAGATGGATTAATACAATGGTGCCTTCGGTTTGTCCAGTCCTAGGACAATGTATATGGACAAATGTCTGATAGAGTATTTCTAGATGGTCACGCATGTTGATTTCTTCAAATATACCAAGTTTGGTGGTGGAGAAGGAAACTTCTCTCATCTTTACACCTAGAGTGTATTTGTGGACGTCAATTAGTGATTTGACAGATCTAACGATGTGGCATTCAAAGTAAACAATGACAAGATGCTCTAAAAAGAAAATCGTGACCTCAAGCCTCATCAATTGGGAATTGACAGAAATCGAGTAGGCAATCTGGCCAAGTGGGTCATTCCCATTAGGGGTATTATCATCTGATCTAGAAAAATTTCATTTGCTTCTTATTCTATTCGTTGGTGTATGCTTTCGGTAACGGTTGCTGATCACAACCATTGGTGATAATATGATCGGTACACTCAAGTTAAATGAGTGAACCGTCATGTGTGGCCGGGTTGCAAGAAGTTCTTGTTGAACCCAGTGTATTCCTCTCTAGAGATACACTACCGGAAGTTGGTCCCATACCTTGTTATAGTTGGAAATCCATTCCCAAATATGCACCCTACGGTTTTTGATTTTATATTAAATATGGGGCGTGAGATGCAAGCGTTCCGCTAGGTTGCTATTTATTTGATTTAGACACTATTATAATATCATCGGATTTTGACATCAAAAATGTTTTGGTCATCATAAGGTAAAAACCATCTGTATTTATGTGTGGACTGGTCTTACGATTATCTTTTCTTTCGAAAGGATTTTTAAAAGTTAAACCAATGGTTGGAGTTTACTGACACCAGTCCTATGATTGACCCAGAGTTTATTTTGTTTTGTTTTACCCTTAACTCTTGGGTTACCAAATTTATACGGGCAGTCAAGTAGTCAGGATTTTACAAATTCACTTGGAGGAGCTTGAAGTAGGAGGCTTCACCAGTTAGCTATAAACTACCATATTTTCCACTATGTACTATATTTGTATATGGAAACAAGTGTTTATAACTGTTCCAGAAATAGTTGTTGTGCTATGATGATCGTATGTAGATACAGTTATTGATTTGCATTTCAAAAGTTATGTTATTTAATATATTTTATTCATTCCACTGTGAGATTTGTGATCTTCATTTCTTCTATTCTAACTTTTCTTTCTTTTTATTTCTCATCCTCTAGATTCTTTCTATTAATGATCCATTTTTCTTTGCTTTTGAGTTAGACATGAGTAGTTAAATGTCAGCTTAAATAGTACAGAAAAATTGGTTCGTTACAAGCATAAGTGAGATTCATTTTTACCCTTACGCTGTTTATAATGTCGTAGTCTATACAGTATCGTAGACACACTATAAACTAGCGGCATCAGAGAACACTCCGAAAGCATGACACAAATCAAAATCATAGGGTGCTCGATCTGGATAACATGACAAGGCACATGAGGTAGTACCCATCGTAGGAATCTACCAGTTGCACACCCAGACTAGTAGTTTGAATAGTAGCAACTACTGCCCGCCTCAAATAACACTCCCAAAATCATGGATGCACATCAAATCAAACTGAGGAACTATAATAATCAAGGAAGAATAGCTAACCCACTTGGTCATAGTATAGCTCATGTTGTAGTCATTTTAATTATGATCTGAAGGTCAAGGATGTAACAACCTAATTTTTTTTTGATGATTTTAAATAAGGTTGCAACTGAAATTTAACTATAAAATTTAAAATATAATTTATTTTTATCATTTGTCTTCAGTTTATGAACATAAATTTAAATTGAATATGTTTAAGTTGAATAAAATTTAAGATGATCATTAATTCTGAACATAATCGTTTTGAACTGACATGAAATCGATTATTAATTAGATGTTGAAATATTGATTCTTTTAATATAATATTTTCATATAAAATTGATCATGTGAATTTTATACTAAAAATGTCAATTTCGGTTTGCACCTTTTAAATCAACTTATATGATCGATTTACGGTAGCGACAACCAATTTATTGTAATTAATGTTAAAAACGTAAAAATTTAATTAAAATCCGAAATTTTATATCACTATGACAAAATACCCTTTTTGCAACTGGAAATTTCTGTTGTTGTAGGCCAATTGCAACAGACGTGCTTCCGCCTAGATATCCGCAGTTGCAATAGGTTGGTCACTTTTCGCAACTGTTATTGGCAGATGCAATAAGAAGTTGCAGTAGATTATTTTGCAACTCATGTTTGTAGTTGCAATTGATCCTTTTGCAACAACAAACGATAGTTGTAAATCTATAATCGGCATTCGACAAACAAGATACTACAACTATTTTTGACAGTTGCACTAAGTCCAAGCACAACGGTTATTGATCGTTGCAAAATCTTTTGCAACTATCTTAAGTTGTTGCAACAGGTCATTTTGCAACAACAAACGCTAGTTGTAAATGTTGAAATTTTTCGGCACCACAAAGCGTCTTCAAGTGCGCGCACTTTGTCCAACGTAGACACACTACAAACCACTGAGCGAAGCCCTTTTGGTGCCAACATCATGATTGGATATTTCTATATCCCCCAAGGACACACATTTGTTTATGGCAATAATTAATTTTAACAAAAGGAATACCTTGTTCTTGTTACACATTTGTTCAATAAGATATCTTGTGACGTGGAACTAATTGCAAATCCAATCTACACACCCACTCTCATAGAATGTGATCCACACCTAACAGATCTCCACCTTGGTGAGCATTTTTCAACTGAATTTGATGTTAAACAGAGTCCTCAAACACTTAAAAAGGTCGCTAACACCTCCAACAGTTTGGCTTAGGTCGCTACCACCTCTAAGAAGTTTCGCCAAGTTGTTTCTACAAAGAGTCTCCCTTTCCACGGTTGGGCTAGACCATGATCTAATGTATAAGTCCACCTTAATGAGAATTTGGAGCTCAACCTACATATTGGAGCAAACTTAGGCCAATGCTGCATCATATTGGGTCCCCTCGAACCATCGGCTCTAATACCATGTTGAAATTTTTCGGCACCCCAAAGCATATTTATATGCGCACACTTCGTCCAGCCTAGAGGCAGTACAAACCGCTGAACAAAGCCCTTCTGGTGCCAATGTCATGATTGGATATTCCTACATCCCCCTAGGGGACACATATGTTCATGGCAGCAATTAATTATAACAAACGGCATCCTTTGTTGTTACATGCCACCAATCTTATATATATACCCGTCATCTTTAAGATTACTTTGATATGGCACTAATTTGTTGAGATTGTCAACATTCTAGATTATTATGTGTTTTGATTCTGCTGCCCAAACCACTGATTTTTCACTATAATTTGGTACTAGAGCTACTTAGCGCCATAGGTGATGACCCAATAACCATTTTTTTGTTAATTGATGAATGTATTTAAAATGAGGTTGAATGTTAAATTTGCACGTTTTAAATATATTAATGAGGAGATAATATCTAAATCAAGTCAAATTATGAAGATAATATATTAATATGGAGAAGGTATATGTTTGAAGAGAAGGTAGATCATCAGACTTCCATACGAGTAAATATCATGATTCCGACGACCCCGTGGTTAATAAGGAGAGAACAGAGGATCAATCTCAAGTGGAGCTCAAATTGAGACTCTACCAACTAGAGAGAAGAAAAAACCTACATGGTTTGATGAGTTTGTGGGATTAAGTGTTAAAGACATTGACTTTGATGACATGGCAGCTTATGCATTAAGCATATTTCATGATGAACCCAAAGACTACAAAGATGCCATTAGTTCAGTTTATAGTTCCAGCTGGTTAGTTGCTACGGAAGAGGAAATTTAGTCTTTGCACAAAAATCACACTTGGGATTTAGTGCCACTTCCTTCCAGCAAGAGAGTAATTGGATGTAAATGGATCTATAAGGTGAAAGACGGCAACAATGGTGACTTAAGGTACAAGGAAAGGTTACTGGTGAAAGGTTATGTTTAGAAGAAAGGTGTGGAGTTCCATGATATTTTTTCTTCAGTTATTATACATACTTCCATTCACATTCTTTCGGTATTGGTTGCTCACTTCGACATGGATTTGGAACAATTATATGTCAAGACAACAATCTTGCATTGGTGACCTTGTGGAGGGCATTTACCAACTATAGCCAGAGGTGTTCATTGATAGTAGCCGACCAATTAGGTCTACAAACTTAACAAATCTCTTTAAGATTTAAAACAGTCTCCTAGACAGTGGTATAAGCAATTTTATAAGTTTACGATTTCACAAGGTTACTCTAGAAGCTTTAAGGACTTACCGGGAAAGGTGCAAAGGTGAACGGACAACTCACAGGTAACTCTAGCTTCTCTTCCCACCAACCGGCTAGCAACATTAGCTCCCTTAGCTTAACTGCCACATCCCGAACTCTCCACTCTCGCTTCTCTCGGTACGCTTTGCTTCCCACTTGTCTATTATAAGAAATGTAATGATGACATAATATATTTGTTGCTTTATGTTGATAGCTTCTAAGAGCATGACTAGAATTTCCGAGTTGAAGATGGAGCTCATCAAGGAGTTTAAGATGAAAGATTTGGGAAAGGCATAGATAATTTTTGGGATGGAGATCCAAAGGAATAGAAAGAAAAGGGTTTTTAGGCTCACTCAAACTCAATATGTCGAGAAAGTCCTATCTCGATTTGGTATGGAGAATGCTAAATCAGCGTTTACTCCATTAGGCTATCAATTTAAGTTATCCAAAGACATGTGTCCTACATCTGATAAAGATAAAAGGGATATTTGTAATATTCCTTACTATAGTGCGATTGGAACTCTTATGTATGCTATGGTATGAATAAGGCTTGATTTAGCTCATGAAGTCGGTGTTGTTAGCAGATACATGTCTAACCTAGGATAAACTCATTGCAATAAAGTGGATTCTAAGATATTTGAGAGGCACTTCTGACATTGGCTTATTGTTTGGAGGTAGTGACATAACTCTAAGGGGTTATTGTGATTTAGATTATGCTGGGGATAGAGATGGTATGTAGGAAATCGATTTTGGGCTATGTTTATACACTTGACATAGGCCCAATTTCTTGGAAGTCTAACTGATGCAAATCTCATTTCTATTATGGAAGTGACTAGGCAAGGATTGTATTTGTTGTAGCTTTTGGATGATTTATTAATGATGCAGAAGACCGTGGAGTTGTTTTCAGATAGTCAAAGAGTCATTGATCTTGCAAAAAATGAAGCCTACATCTTACGAACAAAGCACATTGATATTAGGAGTTTCTTTTTTCATGCTTGAAGAAGAGAGAAACAAGATAAAGTTGTCAAAGATTCACAAAAATGAAAATCCAGCTAATATGCTAACCAAGTCGGTTCCAAAAGACAAGTTTGAGCAGTGCTCAAACTTGATTGGTGTGGTATGAGCTACTTAGCGCCATAGGGCGCTGACCCAACAACCATTTTTTTATTGATGAATGTAGTTAAATCGAGGTAGAGTGTTAAATTTGGACGTTTTCAATATAGTAATAATGATATATTAATTGATTCTCGTAATCAAGTCAAATCAGGAAGATAATATATTAATATAGGAGATATATATTTGATTTAAGGAACCAATCAAATATTGGTATAGGTGAAAACAAATAAAAATGTGCTAGATTTGTGGTGGAATCAATCTGGAAATATTTGATCATTATCTATGAAGCATTCTTCATCCTTCCTCGTATATATACATAGGCATTTGCTCATATTTTCAACACACATAAGAAGAATCTCTATCCATATATTATCTTCAATAAGATCCCTATTTCTATGTATATTATAGCGAGAGAAAGTTGTATTGAGTTGTGTATTTCTTCTCATATTGTACCTCCTCTTGAAGTGAAGAAATAAAAGTTGTTGGGTCCGAGGACGTAGGCATGCCGAACCTCGTTATGTTGGTGTGTTCTTTCCCTTTTCTATTTCTAGTTTTCTCTATAATTTGAGCCAATTATTTTTATTTATCTCTTTGTTGGATTGGAATTGTTAAGATTTTCAATAGGCTAGATTATTGGGTGTTCTGCTTTTGCTTCCCAAACTACTGATTTTTCACTACATTAAACCCGTAGTAGGCAACGATAGTACAACTATTATTTAATTGCAATAAGTCTACGTACAATGGTTATTGACAGTTGCAAATGACTCAACTACAACTGACCGTTGCGAATGTTATATGCAATTCACCATTACCTTCATTCAATAATTTACTGTAATAACCAACAGATGTATTACGAAGAAATAAGCATACATACCAAAAGGCATTGACAAGATAATAGATTCACTAGCTTCTAACAAATTTCAAAAGATTTGAAGTTACATACAAAGTTTTACCATAATAACAAACATAACCCATACATATAATATAAACACGTACCGTACTGACAATTCCAAAATATAGTACAACACAACACCTAAAAGCTAAAAAGCACATACTACTCTAGTGAAACGAAGTCTTTGGGCCAAGCCATAATTTTTCCAATGTGGTTAAATCAAAAATGGTTCAAATATCAAAGGTGTGAAATCACACTTCACCAAATGGTATGCAAAATGAAAATGGGGCCACAAATGCAAAGGCAAGTAAAAAGCGGGAAAAAGAAAGTAAGAGACACGGGATTTTTATACTGGTTCGATCTAGAGAAGATCAACATCCACTTTGGAAGCCATTTCATTATCATGTGAGAGATTTACAAAATTCATCATCTCGTACATCTCATTTTTGCCCATTCTCTTTTTGTACAATGATTTTTCTCTCTTTAATGACTTGATTCTCCCTCATCCACTATGGAAATGGATAGATCCTTAAGAATGCAATGAACGTGAGTATGTATGTTCCACGGTCCGAGCACTTAGAGGATCAACGGTGATTCCATGGCGGTTGAGGCGCGAATCGAAGTTTGGAGGAAGATTAATGGTAGAGAAGTGATTTGGGTAGTCCTTCGGGGGTGAAGGAATCGGTCCCTATGATGGTTGTGAAAGGAGGTATTTATAGGAGAAGTTTGGACCAGGTGGCAAAGTTGTAATTATGGTAAATTGAGTTTGGGTCGCACGCTCCTGTATTTACAGAAATGCCACCGGACAGCTGGCAGCATTCTCTTTATTGTTGGTGATAGGCTGTCGATTGGTTGTATTAGCAGGCCTCAAAACAGCGCATGAATGACTCCTCATATACAAAAGTGAACAAGCGATCTGGACGTCATTGCGCGAGCGAGCTGTACAAAGCGTGAGCGAGCAACTTGTCTGCTCCAAAGTGTATGTATCTTTAATTAATCCTCTCTGACCGGCTTCTATATTTACAAAATATGCCATTCACTTCTTTCATCTAGCTACTCTTTATTTCAAATATAAGCCTCTTTCACCATTTGGAGATAATACTTCAGCCTCCTATTTCCATCGTACAAAATAAGCTCGATCCTTCCTTTCAGTGACGCTCGATCGAGCAACAAGGTACTCAACCTCAAGACACACCCATGCTCGAGTCCTTATGCAAGCGATGCTCTACCCTTCATAGATGGATACCGCTCGAGCAGGGGTTGGAGATGGTGCTCAACCAATGTTGTTCCTTGCTCGACCCACATGGTATGAGAGTGTTCGTCTTTGGGTGCTTGAGCATGATGCTCGACCCATGCTGGATGGATATGAGCAGGCGAGTTGGGCTTTGCAGATGCGATGATTAAGTTAGGATTTGTTTGGATGACTGTGTTAGCACACGGGAAAGATTATGGTTTAAGAGCTATTGTTGTTGGTCCCAAATTTGCTGAGCTAGGTACTCGCACTCGAGATGTTCGACAGAATGACTGTGTGGGTTTCTGGTTAGTTAACATTTTCCCCTCGAAGCTTGTATTTTTTGCTTATGGAAAATGCAGGCTTCGAAATGAACACAATTTGCATTGAGATCCAACTGTAGCTTTTTTATTTGTTGTGGCAGTCATGCTTTGCATTTGTATTCTCCGGTACTTGTTCTGTAATTAAAACAAGCGAATGCACAATTTTCAACTTATATTCACCATCGACCATACATATTGATAGTGGATTAGTTAATCATTAAGAAATGAATTATAGCGAATTTTATTTGGAATTAAATAAAGTGTTTGCAGTTGATTTGCTTCATTCAATAGTTTACAACCCGTCGAATATTTTTCAAATTCATGTTAACACTTAAGATCAACTTAATCGACTAAAGCTGACTGGTTTGAGACTTCTACTTAGAGAAGATTTTATATTATTGTGCCCCTGCTTGGGAAGGTTTTATGTTTGGTGCCCCCGCTAAGGGAGGACTTTGAGTTTTGTGCCCCCGCTTGGGAAGGACTTGGGATTTAATGCCCCAGCTCGAAGAGGTCTTATATTTAGTGCCCCCGCTTGGGGAGGACTTATATTTAGTTCCCCCGCTTGGGGAGGACTTATATTTAGTACCCCGCTTGGGGAGGACTTATATTTAATGCCCCCGCTTGCGGAGGACTTATATTTAGTGCCCCGGTGCTTGTTCATTGTTTGACTCTTCCTGACTCCCACTCACTCCATTGTCTTTTCAAAGCAGTGCTCTTTATTTTTGCAACTGTGCATGTTGATGTTTAAAGCACTTAGCACTTGGATGAATGTTGTTGGGGTCATGAAGTAGTGCCAAATTCCAATGGGCCAAGCGCTTGGCGGAGGACCTGCAATATGAAGTAACTCTTAAGCACATTTTTGATTTGACACAATTTTTGCAAGTAAGAGATTCATTCAAGCAGGTATGCTGTTAAGCTAATGTTCAGAACAATGTCCATAAAATATTACAGACTCGGTTATAAGAATTCTGAAAATATCAGTAAGTAAAGCGTGAAGTAAAAATAGGAAATAAAGAAAAAAGCAGAGCAGTGGCGAAGATGATCGCTTATCCTTGGGCCGTTGAAATTGGAGTGCCAATTAATGGTCATTAGTTGATTATCGGCCTTGCATCAGCTTGGGCTGGAGTTTCATTACTTGGACCGGATCGACCGTTTGATTCTCCTTGCCCCTGGAGAGTTGGAGCAATATTTGAGGATTGTGGATTCTTGACATACTGTTGTAGTCTGTTGTTAGGAATTAGCTCCTAAATCAAGCTTTTAAAATGTCTACATTCATTTGTATCATGACCTACTTGATTATGGAATCGACAGAATTTTCCAGAGTTTACAGCCTTCTATGAGACCTTCAGCGTCAGTGGTTCTCGATAGTGTTCTGTATCTTTTATGATAGAGAAAATATTTTCCTAAGTATCATTTAGAGGAGTGAGCTCTGATAGGTTATGAAAGTGAAGCTTCTTGTTAGACTTGTTGTCTTTCCCATCATTGGCTCTCGCTTCAGTCCCTGATTATCCTTTTGATTGTATTGGGTAGGAGTACTTTTGGGAGCTTCAAGAAGCGGGTTAGCATCAATAATCTAAAGAAGCACAGGATTATTGTCCACTCTCATATACTCCTCTGCTTTTGTATAGAATTTCTCAAGTGTGTTCGGCTCTTTCATTTTATCCATCTGCCAAATTCGCTCTTATCATCTATAGCGCCGATTAGTGACATTAAGATCATGCGGGGCTCAGGATTCCCTACTTCGGACGCAGCAGCATTGAATCTTTTGAGAAAAGCTTTAACTGACTCTCCCGAACTCTGCTTCACCGGTGTAAGAGAAATGACGTCCTTAGCCTTCGTAGCTTGCAGCCTGAACTGCTCTTTGAATTTCAAAGTCAAATCATCGAATCAGTCGATGGATTTGGGTGGCAATCTCGTGAGCCATAACGATGTGACGCCTTCAAGATAGAGAGGGAAGCACAAGCATTTGATTCCGTTCATTGCCCTGGCTGCATTGATATGTCACTCGTATATGTATAGGAAGTGATTCGGATTATAAGTTCCGTTGTACAGAGGAAGAGTAGGATGAGTGAATTTTTTGGGAAATTCTGCTTTGCGGATCCTCTTTGTGAATGGATATTTGCTGAGGGAGAAGTCCCATTCCTTTCACTATCCTTGCAAGCCATGTTATCTTCCATGATTTGCTTTACCATATCCGTGATATATTCCTTCGAGTTGTGTCGCTTCGAAGAGCGGACTTCGATCTCTTTTCTGGATGCTCGTCGTGGCGAGCCATCGTGATTAGAGGATCTAGGTCCTTCACTTCCACCATGCTCCCATAATGGGACTTGCAACTCGTCAGTTATTTCGATTGGAATGATTTTTTATCTTCCACCTTGAGTCGTCGATATTAGCATTGCTTTTGTCAATAAGCCCTTCCAATTTGTCATTGTGATGATGATCGAAGGTTGATGAATTTGCATTCTCTTCAAGGTTGACATGCATCTTCGGAGGAGGAGCGGAATTCGCTTGAGCATTTAGGAGAGCACTCATTTTTTGGAGGCTTCCATTCGTTGGCTCAAGTTAGCGATGGTGACATCTAATTTGGCTCTAGTTACTCTGGCTCCACTTATTGAGTTTTCACCAACTTCGAAACGGTTAGTTAGTGGCGTAGCTTCGTTGATAGCAACGTCGTTGGGTGCTTCAACGGTTTTCCTTGTAGTCTTTTTTGATTTAGCCATTATCTTGGACATGGATTTGAATTTGAAAGAGAGCTCATCGATTGGGCTAGATCTTAGACTTGTAAATCTATGGTAGAAGTAGGCTTAGAACTTCAATGCAAAGCTCTTGAATTGGAGAGGAATGTGAACGCAGCCCCATGGTCGGCGCCAAATGTTTGAATCAAAAATGGTTCAAACACCAAAGGTGTGAAATCATACTTCACCAAATGATATGCAAAATGAAAATGGGGCCACAAATGCAAAGGCAAGTAAAAAAGCAGGAAAAAGCAAGTAAGAGACATGAGATTTTTATAGTGGTTCGATATAGAGAAGATCTACGTCCACTTTGGAAGCTATTTCATTATCATGTGAGAGATTTACAAAATTCATCATCTCATACATCTCCTTTTGCGCATCTCTTTTTGTACAATAATTTTTCTCTCTTTAATGACTTGATTCTCCCTAATCCACCATGGAAATGGTTGGATCCTTATGAATGTGATGAACGTGAGTATGTATGTTCAACGGTTTGAGCACTTAGAGGATCAACGGTGAGTCTATGGCTGTTGAGGTTCGAATCAAAGCTTGGAGGAAGATTAATGGTGGTAGGAGAGAAGTAGAATGGAGCTTGAGACGATGGAAATGACGGATCTCGGTTTGTAATGGATGGAGAGAGCTTGAATCGATCTCTAATGGAGGAAAGAGGAGACTTGGTCCATTTGGTGATGGAGGAAAATGAAGTGAGCTTTGGCGGCCATTAATGGGATTTAGAGAGAGCTTAGAGTGCTTAATAATGGTAGAGAGGTGATTTGGGTAGTCCTTCGGGGGTGAAGGAATCGGTCCCTTTGATGGTTGTGAAAGGGGGTATTTATAGGAGAAGTTTGGACCAGGTGGCAAAGTCGTAATTATGGTACATTGAGTTTGGGTCGCACGCTCCTGTATTTACAGAAATGCCACCGGACAGCTGGCAGCGTTCACTTTATGGTTGGTGATAGGTTGTCGATCGGTTGTAATAGCAGGCCTCAAAACAACGCATGAACGACTCCTCATATGTAAAGTGAACGAGTGATCTGAACGTTGTTGCGCGAGCGAGCAACACAAAGCGTGAGAGAGCGACTTGTCTTCTCCAAAGTGTATGTGGCTTTAATTAATCCTCTCTCTGACCGGCTTCAATATTTACAAAATATGCCATTCACTTCTTTTATCCAGCTACTCTTTATTTCAATATAATCCCCTTTTGCCATTTGGAGAGAATACTTCAGCCTCCTCTTTCCATCGTACAAAATAAGCTCGATCCTTCCTCTCAGTGACGCTCGATCGAGCAGCAAGGTACTCGACCTCAAGATAGACCCATGCTCGAGTCCTTATGCAAGCGGTTCTCGACCCTTTATGGATGGATACCGCTCGAGCGGGGGTTGGAGATGAAGCTCGACCGATTCTGTTGTTCCTTGCTCGAGCGGGGGTTGGGGTTGGTGATGGGCTTTGCAGATGCGAACAATCGAGCTAGGATTTGTTTGGATGAGTGTGTCAGCACATCGGAATGATTATGGTTTAAGAGATACTGTTGTTGGTCCCAAATTTGCTGAGCTGGATACTCGCACTCGAGTTGTTCGATAGAATGACTGTGTGGGTTTTCGGTTAGTTAACACAATGGCCTCTTGAATGATGTACATCTATGAATTTGGCCTTAATAGAAAATCTTCACGATCCATGTCTACGTTAACCCATACTGTCTAAAAGTCTGACCCAAGTTTCACAAAGTGTACCAAAGCACTTAGATCTGTGCTTGCAATCGTTCCTTCTGCAACTACGTTCTTATGCAAACCCAGTAGCGTGCACTTTTCTTTCACTAAACTTTTAGGACTTCTACTATTTTGATGATCTTTAATTTGCATGTTATTACTTTCAAGGTGTGGCTACAAAAAAAAAGACATATTGTTAAACAAAAATGGATATAGAAAAAACAAGAGATATAGAAAATGGGTACATAAAATAATATTACAAGCAACAATGCATATAGTTATAGTTGATACTAAATTATAGTTGATATACACAACATATTTGCACATATATTGGATTTTGGAATGAGATATAATTACAAGGAACCATGTAGTAAACGTTTCGACTATTGAATTCAGATTGAACTATACAGTGACCTAAAATTAACTATTCAAAGCAAGCATGTCTTCAACTTCACACAACAACATATACTTAGTATAAGTTGATTATAACATTTAATTTTTATATTAATTGGACTGTAGTATTTAGGCATTGGACTGCAGTTACATTTATATTTTATACCAATGTGTAAGTTGGGTTAACTTTAACTATAAATAAATTTCCACACTTCATCCCCCAACTGTAGTAGTTTCATACCCTACATGCATGCATGAAACCTACGTGCATGCACAAAAATTGTAATCAAACCTCCATCAAAAATTGTAAATTTGGTATTTCATGTCATTAAGTTAAAGACCAATAGATTGTTTAAGTTGCTCAAAAATAGCCTTGCTTTCTTGAGTTCTTTGTACAGTTGCTTCTACAAAGAACATAACATTGTCCGCAAATAGCAGATGAGAAATAATAGGCTATAACTTTGAAATATATTTCAGAACCACCTTCAGTTTCATTGTCTTCTCATTTTAATGATAACGAGTTACTGCATATTGAACTTAAGATGATGAGATAAAATCTGCATCAAATTTTCATATGCATTGACATTTTCTGGATCTTCGTCAGTATTGGCAAATACATAATTGTAGGCTTCTTGTAATTTATTAACTTCACTTTGAAAATGTATGCCCAATCTTTTTTTTTTTTTTTGTTAACAAACAATCTTCAATCTGCACTTTAATCTTGAAGTGATTACAAATAAAAAGTCCAATTGAATGGCAGATAAATACAAAAACTAGGTAATGCTGCAGTCCAACCATGTTATTTAAAGTTCTGGTACACTTGGGTATGGTCAGCATGGACCTTCAAATACAAAAAAACTAAGTAGAAGGAGTAACCTTACTCTTCTTGGGCATCCTATACCCACTTACAACACAAGCATGATCACGCTCGAAAGGCTTGAGGGTATCCCGTACCTCGGGCATACATATGATTGTAACCAAGGTTTAAGAACTCAATTTCGGTCTTCTCTCCGTTCAATTGAATTTTTCATAGTTTCGATCAGTTTTGGAAATTTTGGAAGTTTTAGTTCAAATTAGTTTAATTCTCTAAATTTGTTATATTAATTTAAATTTTATCTCAAATCAGCCAAACTCTTCAGTATTTTATCTAATTAAACCCCATACAACTTAATCCTATACTACTAGCCCAAGCTAGCCCATTAATAAGCATGAATTGATGAGTTAGGCTCTGCTCAACTAGCCACAATACACACAACTATATCTCACCCCATGTAACTATATGTTAGCCTATAATATGAGTTATATCTCATCCCACAACACATCCAAATACTTAAAAGGCCTATTTAATCTTATTTACTTTTGACGCGTTCAATCCTATCTTCCGCTTGCCGCTCTTATGTTAGGCCTGAACTTATTTCACTATAGATAGATTTTATCATGATTTCAAAAAAAGAATCGAGATTTTTGAAATCAATAAGGAGTCAATTTCTAAGTGAATCTCAAATTCTCTTTATGTGAAGAGATCCAAATTGATAGAACGACTATTAGAGGCAATTTTGTGTTTTAAATTTTGCTGAATTCAAGTATTTGTATTTG
This sequence comes from Allium sativum, assembly GCA_030737875.1. Lineage (NCBI taxonomy): Eukaryota > Viridiplantae > Streptophyta > Magnoliopsida > Asparagales > Amaryllidaceae > Allium > Allium sativum. The sequence goes on from CM060915.1 coordinate 334,808,111, forward strand.
CCTTTTCTTTCTTTTGGTTACTTCTCAGCCCTTCATTCTACAACTAGAAGAAGAAAAAAGAATTTTCGACCGAAAACAGGATTGTTGCCCTAATCTGTTTCGGTTCAAGCAGAAATGGAAGCGGGATAGCCGGAATCCCAGTGTTCAGGCCGAAACCTAGCACCATGATTGTAACATATTAATTAGGTTTATTTTTTATCTTCTTTCAACATACATTGACATATAAAAATAGATTCTCCACCAACGATATCATCAATTTGCCACTTCTATTATGCATATGACTATCAAGGAAAGCATTTTTATGTGCATGCAATCACTACAAAAACTTGATTGATTACTAACATGACGTGTTAACTTAATACCCACTCAGTGTAGCATTCCAGAATGGAAATACAAAAGATGAAAATCATAAAAACTACAAAAAGTAAATCAAACACAAACAATAAAGTCACCCATTAAACTAAATAGGAGAAGGTACCATGGACATACTCATGGTTTTGGATTTTCACAGAAAACATCGTCAGGGTAGATACTCAATGTTACTCATGTTTTGGATAACAAGTAAATTTTGTAAAATGTATGTATATAGTACCTGTGGCGTATGAGCATGAGGAGTCTCCGGATCTAGTGCATTATCGATCTTCTTTCCATTCGCATTCTGTAAAATGTATAATGTTGGATAAGCACCCGATAATTCATTAGCACATATCATACATCCATAAATAGGGCTAACTAATTATAACTTACTGTAATGACAAAAACAGTTAGCTCTTCTACTTTAGACGTCAAGCTAGAAACTTGGTTTTCCAATGCAGACGCCTCTTGAATTACTTACATGAATACCAATTTGAGACGGTACAATGCCAAAGCCTAGTCCTCTCACTCTTCCCTTACGCTCTGTGCTAAAAATCTTCGACACTCCATCTTCACCTATCGATGCCAATTCCCGAGGGCTATAAGTGCTACTGCTATGCTCTTTTATCTTAGCCTACAGATTTTTTTTTAAATATCCAATTTTAATAAATCAAATATATACCAAATTAGGAACACTCACCTGTTAATTGCAATCGTGAATGGGTAGACCTACATTGTTATAAAGCATATTGATTTAATTGATTTCAGGAAGTAATTTAAAATGAGTACAATAATCCTACCTTTATTGACATAAACTCTACTCAGATATCTTAGCTATGAGCATCAAAAATCTCAATTTAAGAAGTACTACGTCACTACAAGAAAATTGGTTATCTACAATACTAGAAGACAACGTTTTCTTCTCTTTGTCGTGGAACATGGTTTTACGTGAGAAATGCTGGGATAAAATCAAGCACGAAATCATTTTACTTCCCTCCACTTTTGCTTATTTCAGCCGCTAAAAATCCCTAAAATTTAATCACTAATTGATTTCCCTCTTCGTCTATTTTCATTTTCTCTCCTCTCAATTTTAATTTCAATTCGCCTGCTCTAAAAACCACAACTTCCTTCGTCCTTCGCTTCTGATTTCAATTGTGCATCTCCTTTTTATGAGCGTCAAAGTGCTTGAATTGTTTTCGTGGGTCTGGAATGGGAGAATTGACGAAGGTTAGGCTTGAAATTAGTTTCGAGATTCAGAAATGGGGAAAGAAATTACGAAGGTAAAGACTTTGAATTGCTTTCGGTTTGTTTCAGAAAGGAGATAAACATGAAGGCTTTGAATCGTCGAAATTGGTGAGTTTTTTATTCCTAACCCTAGTTTTTAGTTGAGTTCAAAACTACGAAGTACCTTGTCCAGTCGAACCTATAGTTTAGCCTAAATTTATTTCAATTTATGGCTGATTGCTTGTCAAATAGGAGGAAGGATTTTTGTCCTCTAGGTTTGTTCAGTATAGGATATTATTGGATACTATATGTGCCTGTGGAATCAAACCCAAGTTCCTTATCAACTATGTTACTATCATTAACTATCGTCGTTGATTGTGTTGATTTTTTTTTATTGCAACATTTAATAATGTCTTGCACCAACTCCTTAAGCATGGTGTGATATTTTTAAGTTCAATGTTGAAAAAGCATGGTCTATGTAAGCTGTGATATGTGTGACTCAACATGGTAGTATTCTTATAAAATGTTACCAACGAATGATAAAGCGTGATAGTTAATCCTTTCTTTTGAAAGGTAAAGCTCTTTTAGACATTAATTATTCCTTGTCCATGTGAGAATGATGTAGATGAAATCACTTAGAAATGAGTTATCTCAACTTGAATTGTTAAATAATTTTTGATACTTGAATTGTTAAAACATGAAAATAGTTTAATAAAAGCAGCTCTTGCATTTTTTCAACTAATGTTCTGTGTAATATACATGTTTTGAAACTATTTAGTAATCTTTTTAATATTCTATTTCTAAACAAATATTTCTAAAAAACTTAAATTAGAAAATACATGCTAGATAGTAGAATTATCAGGATTGATAAATTTTACAGTATAAGGTTTATATTTGATGTGATGCTTCTGGGCATTATTATTATAAATTTATCATTGATTTTTGTGAGGCACATGTACATGTGTTTGAATATCAGTATATGTGTACATATGCATATGTATGTATGCATATGCGAGTATTACTTTGGTTTTAGTTTTGGTTTTTTAATACTTGTTGAATTTTTATCTTAGAGCTTATTTGATTATCAATTAAGAATATCAACACCACTACAAGTCGGTCTGTGTTGAGAAATGAGAAATATTTTACATACATCTGATGACTTAGCATATTATGATTATTTCGTCTAGTAGCCTTTAATACTAGTAGCCTTTAATACTTTTTTTCATATTATGTAAGTATTGCAATTATGAAATATAAATTATATGTATTGACTATTTCATTTCAATTTGTTCTAATCAGGCTCAGGAGCAAGAAGAAAAAAGCCAACAGGACAAGTATTATTTATTCGAACCAGGTGGGTGTTTTTTACACTCATGTCTTCCAAATTCTTGCTTATTTCAATTGCAAGTTTGAAAGATGAATCAAATATATGTGCATTGTTATAGGGGATTAACGTTTTTTATATTTGTCTTTTGGATTCCAACTTAGACTTTGTTTTTATCCAAAACAATTAACTTTTGATTCCAGGTCCTGTAATAGTTCGACTTTGTAGTGCTTAAATTTAACTCTAACATAGTTTCTAATTTAAGTATTACAAGCCCTGTATGCGTCGTTCCCTTGCTTAGTCAACTTCATCACTGGAAATAGCTTATGCAGCGGATCTGAAATGCGCAAATAGGGGTCAAGCCGAGTCTATCTTGTGGAACCATTCCAATCAATTGGCCTTTCTTTAGCATCCCACTTCAAAGGTACTTTTTCTATGAAAAAATATTTTGTTGTTTCATTGTGGCACATATTGAAACGGAATCATGATTCTGACACACATGCTAATGGGAACATCAAACTTAACTTTCAATGGTTTCTCTACTATACTTATCTTCTTTAGCGTCAAACTTTATATCACACGGTGCGCGCGCACATGTATTGTGATTATTTGAGCATTGGGGTTTATAATTTATCAATCCTAGTAATTCCGATCTAAAGTGACAAAGTCTTTGAAAAAGTAATAAATGTTGTTAGTGAAGCTAATATAAGAAGAGATCTGGTAGAAAAGAAGTTAACTGGAAAACTGACATGATTATGTGGAGTTACAATGAATGCGAGTCTAGTTTTTACAGTGTTAAGAATGTGGAGCAGTGTAGTCTTGTTTCAGCTGTTGATCATGTCATTGAGTGATATGTTAATACATGGGGTTTTATCAAGGTTTATTTTAAAATGTAATCAATGAAAATGCTAATTGTTGACAGCAAATCAATGTCAGCGCCCTACTGTGCGTTAAACAAAATATATTTAATGTAGGAACTTAGCTTCATAAGTAAATTTTAAATATGTACATTTGATGCTAACTTACATATGGACTATGTATTTATAATACGTGTTCTCAGTTCTAACTCCACCACGCCTTGCTTCTTGAATTTGATAATTTCTTTTAAACCTATTTAGGGTAATTTTATATGCAGATTGTTGAAACAAGTCCCACATTGGGGAATTTGTAAAACAATTCCTGTATAACTATTAAGAGTCCGCCCTTCACATTGCCAATTGGTTTTGTGATAACTTGGGGTTCTCTAACATGGTATCAGAGCGGGTTTAATTCGTGCGCACATTGCCACACTTATCCACGTCACCAAATAAGATCCACGTGTTAGGCTCAAGATATGCCACATGTGCGAGGGCGTGTTGAAACAAGTCCCACATTGGGGAATTTGTAAAACAATTCATGTATAACTATTAAGAGTCCGCCCTTCACATTGCCAATTGGTTTTGCAATAACTTGGGGTTCTCTAACACAGATGAGCAAATAGAGTCATTCAGATGCTACTGTCACATTAAAAGGCCAAGATCTAAGTTTTTTTGCATGATTTCCTTCAGGCTAGTTATTCATTTTAGCATCAAAATTTATTAAATGAATTCAACCTCAAATGGTCATTCTTGCATGCATGATAAAGTGAAAGTTTTTCCCAGTTTCTTGAACATATCAATGTCATTGAACAACATGTGATTACAACTTAATACATAGATATATGTCTACTAGGAATACAATATTCTAATTTATTTTTTTGTCAGTTAACAATCGTTGGTATCAAGTATGCTGGAATGTATAGTCGGATGCATTCAATCAAGAAGGTATGTAGCAACATGAACAAACAAAATGTTTAGTATTCCCTTCATTAGCAGGTATATATATCAAAGCCCAATGGGAAACAATAACAAAAAAAGTTAGATGTCTGAAATAAGTTTCAGATGTCGGTACCAAGCCTAGGAATTGCCCGAGAACATTTTCAAACATCGCAAATAAATTTCAGACGTCTGTACCAAGCCTAGGAATTTCCCGAGAACATTTTCAGACGTTTGAAATAAATCTCAAATGTCTGAAATGGTCTCAGGGTATTGGCTGAAATCCATTTCAAACGTGTGGAACTTATTTTCAGACGTCTGAACTAGGTCAGACATCTGAAAATAGTTTTAGACATCTGAAATTTACTATTGGTTCTAGTTTTCCTTCTATCAACCAGTTCGTTGTATGCGATGTCAACTTATTACTTGTTTTTCTTGTGCAGCTTATGACCATTTTGTTAATGAGACATGCCTTGAGCTTTTCCAATGACGGTGATGATTACGATGCTTCTGCATATTTTTCTGTAAGTAATTATATTCATCACACTACATGTTCATAGCATTCATGTAGGATTAACAAAGTACATGAAAATACAAAACATAAGTAAACTTTTATAATATTAATGACAATAAGATTTATAATTGTAGTAAATTAACTAAGATTTATAAAAACGAAGAAGTAGTTTATAAAAGTTAACTAAGTATACAAAAATATAAAATATTACCAAGTATTCTATAATAATAATAGCAAGAATTAAAAATTATCTAAGTATTATAAAATTAACTAACAATTATAAAAAATTAAATATGTTTACTAATTTTATAAAAATTAAGAAGTTTAGTTTATAAAAGTTAACTAAGTATATAAAAATATAAAATATCACCAAGTATTATATAATAATAATAGTAATAATTAAAAACTAGCTAGGTATTATAAAAATTAACTAACTATTATAAAAAATTAACTAAGTTTACTAATTTTATAAAAATTAACTAAGTATTATAAAAATTAACTTAGTTTATTAATTTTATAAAAAATAAACTAACTATTATAAAAATTAACTAAGTATTAACTAAGTATTATAAAATTAACTAAGTATTATAAAATTAACTAAGTATTATAAAAATTAACTAACTATTATAAAAAAATAATTAAGTTTACTAATTTTATAAAAATTAACTAACTATTATAAAATTTAACTAAGTATTATAAAAATTAACTAAGTATTATAAAATTAACTAAGTATTATTAAATTAACTAAGTATTATAAAATTGACTAAGTATTATAAAAATTAACAAACTATTATAAAAAATTAATTAAGTTTAGTAATTTTATAAAAATTAACTAAATATTATAAAAAATAACTAACTATCATAAAAATTAACTAAGTATTATAAAAATTAACTAAGTTTACTAAGTTTACCAAGTTTATGTAACGATACGGATTTCGCTCGGACCTAATCGATCGCTAAATCGACCAATATCGTTCGAAGTTCGGATAGGCTAACTCTGGGCATACAACCCATCAGAACAAATAACAGAGGACTTTTATAAACATCATATTAATGTTACATCAGAGTACACCGAAAAATAATATTACAGCGAAAGATTAATTTACAATGAATTTAATACAATGCAGCGGAACCAATAAACTAACACAGCGGAACCCTATCAATGCTCCGGACGCAGCTTTAAGCTTCAATCCAGAATCCGGCTCAATAAATAAATATCTGCAAAACAAACCACTCGACTGCCCATGTGGAAATAGGGGCACCCGAGTTTGCAAGTGAAACAAACTACGACTTAATCATGGGACTGGTATGAGAAGTCTACTTAACTTATTTAATAATAAAGCTAATCACGGGACCACGCCACTAACGCGGAACGGGTTTACTCCATTGGATTACCAGTGCATAAAATAAATCTTTTAAACAACGCAATGCTTTTTAGAAAAATGAAACCATTATAAGACTCAAGTCCCATCACATAATGCAACGCAAACCGGAGGATAGAGTTTTACCTTATAATGGTCAAATATGATTGATACGTATAAAACAAAAATCATTTGATATTATTACTAGCGTCTAGTCAGTTTAAAACACTTTTCAATATAAATGTATCAATCCTAGATGGCATAGCTACCATATACTATATCGTCATATATAGGTTTACAATCAAATCTGTAATGTCATATTGGAAATTGGGTTTCCATCATGAGTCAAGGCAAGGGATGGTCTCCTTACCGATTTGAGTCACCCTGTAACAACCCGGGAAATCAGAACTAATTTAATTTTTTATTTTAGCAATTTTAAAGAATTTTGAATATTTAAAATGAATTATTTTAAATAATAACGACTAGAAATTTATTTTTAATAGAATTAGAACGTATAAATTTATTTAAATCAAAGTTAGAATATAAATATTTATTTTAATTATAAAAGGAATTGGAAATGGCATGGTAGTTTGAAAATTCGGTTTCAAATTTCAAATGAATGTACAGGATTCAAAATAAACCGGATTTTCGTGCAACTAGAAATATTTGAATTGGTTTGAAAATGTCTTTCCAACAAATGTGAAAAATCCAGATTTCATAGCGGGAATAAAAAGTTATGTCCAGTTGAAAATTCAGGATAGTCGCTATGGAATTTAGCTGTTAAAATAGAGATTTTGCAAATGACCTCTGTTTTCGACGAGACCACTTTTGTTGAATCCGGAATGTCAAATTATTGCTAGATTCCAATTTTCATAATTTTTGGAATTAATATGTGAGCATGGCGCATTTAAACTTGTTTGGTAATTTCAGTTTGAATTTAATCGACTGGAAAATGACCGTTTTTCAAATGGTCTCCAAATTCGACGAAATTTGTTTTGTTAGGACCGTATCATCAAAACATAGCCAAATTCATTTTTCTGGAATTTTCGGAGTCAGTATGTAGCCCCGGTAAATTAAAATGTGCATTCAAATTAAATATATACTGATTTATATTTTAATTTTGATGAAAACTGATCGAAACAGTAGAACTGTGTTACGAAACATATCCCATTGTGTTCGGAATGAGGGTAATTAGCTGGGGGCGACAGTCATTGGGTTTGATTTGGAGTTGGATGAAAATATCACTTTTAAATGGAAAAAATATAATAAAATAATATATAAGGGCATAAGCGGTCAACCCTAAACCTATCTCCATTCATAAAACCCATCGCCCCTTTTCTTGCCTCCAATCGCACCTTCGATCCATCGCCACCCTCCCCCATGGTCGACGCGTCGTCGCCGCCTACACACCACGCCGTCCCTCCGATCGTCGCACCCCCTCCACCACTTCCTCTCTCCGTTCACTTCCTCCCTCCTTCTAAAACCACCCAAACCGCAAACCCAGTCCACCGTGGCCCCACTCTGACCACCCACTGCCAGCTGTCGACCACCAGTGCCATCCCCGACCCCCTGCGCACCACCCCGCCACCTCAGCATCGCTGTGGGCCCCCATCAGCTGGAAACCCCCTGGAAACCCTAGAAGATGAAGACTGTGGATATGTGATGCTTCGACATGTGATTCAACGACCGAAAATACGTGAGTTTTCCCACTTTAAATTCTTCGATTAAAATGGTTATTTTAACAAGATAAAGTTTTGATTTTTAGTAAGTTAAAAAATACAATTTTTAGAAATAAAAAGATACGACTTTTAGTGATGTAAAAGAATTATTTTAAGTTTATAAAAATGATATTTTTAGTTATATAAAAATCTGATTTTTATTTTATAAAAATGTGATCTTTTATATTTATATATAGTAAAATTAAAAATATGGTTTTTGTATATATATTATAATATAAAAATATAATTTTTATATATATGTAGCAAAGTAAAAATATAATTTTTATATATATGTAGCAAAGTAAAAATATGTAGCAAAGTAAAAACATATTTATTATATATATGTAGCAAAGTAAAAATATAATTTTTATATATATGTAGCAAAGTAAAAATATAAATTTTACATATGGAGCGAAGTAAAAATATGATTTCTATCCACATAACTTCGAAATAAAAGTATGATTTTTATAATATGAAGAACATTATAAAAATATGATTTTTATATATTCAATAGCGGAATAAAAATATGATTTTTTTATTATATAGATAGCGAATTAAAAATATAATTTTTATAATGAAGTACCGATGTAAAGATATGATTTTTATATATAAAACTGAATTATAAAAATGTGATTTTTATGTATGAAGTAGCAGTATAAAAATATGATTTTTATAAAGGAAGCGTTGAAATAAAAATGTGATTTTTTTTATAAACATCATTGTTTAGAAATGTGATTTTTAACAAAAACCCACGTGAAATAGATTGCGATGGAACTGACTGGAATAATCCAAATCCGAACCATTCAGAAATAAAGAATGGAGGAGTGGATCCCAAAGGTGAGAATCTCTCACTTTAATTTATTTTTTAGTTAAATATATATATACTTGGATGCAGATGGTGCTTAATAGCACCCGAGACCTTTGTTTGAAACCATGTTTGTTTGGTTGTTTGGTTGATGGGATTATTTGTTTTAATTTAGTTGTTTGGTTGAATGAATTGATTGGAATTGGTATGTACATGGCGCGAGCCATTATTAGGTGAGGGATAAGGCTAGACCTTATTTCGGTTCTAGTATCGCGCCGTTATACTCCCGAAATTTTCTAAAAATATTAGAATAATAATAATATAATTTTTATTGTATAAATGAATTGTATAAAATATTCATGAGATGAAATAAATATTTTATAGTTAAAAATATAATTTTTAATGTGTATATGAATAAAATAAATATTCATTTACAAATCGGACGATTTGTTCATGTACACACATTTGACTGATATTGATTGGGACGATATATTTTACACATCGCCCAACTGCACAAATAATAATCAGTGGTTGTTGTTTGAAAACCCCACACGGGTATTGGGATGATATTGGACATATACTAATCCCAATATTTATTTGTATGTCGATCGATAGGTTGACAAGCTGTTGTAAGCGTTAATTATTTATATTCAACGCTTATGCGGTCGTGTAATGCACTCTGGATGATGGTTGACTGTGTTTGATTATTGTTGTGTACATGTGTGTATGAAATCCATATAAATAAAATTATATGGTAATTGACTGTGTTTGATTCCAATTCGGAAAGAACGAATATTTTAAATTAAAGAATATTTTAAAATGTTGAGTAATGAATATTTTAAAATAACTAATATTTTAAAATAATATTCAGTAATGGATCAAAATATGATTTTAATGTCCGATTTGAGATGGACACGAAAATATTTAAATATATGAAGCCGTGCTGATTAGATTAACGCCATTTTGACTTGAACGATATTTATATCAATTTTATTCATTTTTATAATGAATATCGAAATAGAAGTGATTTCAAAATCTAATGTTTTGAAAATATTATCATTTATATATTAATGATATGGAATATTCAATTTTGATTTGAAATTGAATATGAAGTTGAAATCGTTATGAAAACGAATTTAAAATGATTTATAAAATATCTTTTAAATGGAAATCGATGAAATATAATATATATATATTATATATATTTAATGGCCTAAATAGAACGCACCGCGGCAGTTCACGAATTTCGACCATTGACTTCGAGTGGACATTACAGGAGATCCGACCGTCAGATTCTCCTAAAACCAGAACGGTTAGGTTCGTATCGAAAAGAGATTTCCAACGAATATAAGGAATTTGAAATCTAATGGTTGGATTGGGAATTATATCCAAATCAAATTTGGAAAAAGTCGTTGTAAGTGCAGTTCGATGACCGTTTACGGAAATCGACTGTACGGGCCTTGATAAAATTATTAAAAATATCAATAATTTGTGTAAAATCATAATAAATGATTTGGAAAGAATCTGGGTGAAAAATTCCATGTTTGTAAAGATAAAAATATATTTTTATCAAAATTAACTAGTTATGAACTAGAATTATAAATCCAATATTTTTAAATAAATAAATTGGATTTGAAATGGTTTTAAAAATAACCAGAATATCCAATATATGAATTGGAATGGATTTGAATCGAAATTATCATCGGAATATTTCGATATTGGATTTCGTGATTATACGGATATTGTGGAGGAATTTGGAAGATATACATCGTTATTCCCAATACGATATTTGTTGATTTCATAATTTGATATTGAATATAAAACGATATAATTTCTATTCAGAGCTTTGTATTTAATATTGAATTGGATTTTGGGTTTGTCGTGTACTGTGTTTTAAATGACACCATTCTTAAACCTCGTGTGAAAAGAACAAATCTTTTAATTAAGATTTAAAGAAGAATTACCAATTAATTAACATTTAATTGGAATTGAAAATGGAATGTGAATTGGGTTTGTTGTGAACTGTGTTTTTAACGATATTCGTTCTTTAACCCGATTTACAGTGAAATGTGATTTGGAATTTATAAATCTTTTTGTTAAGATTTAGCGCGAATTTTCCAAAGTAAACTTTTCCAATTTAATATATTAAATTGGATTGTAATTCGATATGATAATACTCGAAATGAGCTTTTGTGGAGGAAGATTGTTAATATATATGTAATTTAAAAGGCTTTGTCATTATTCCATTTATATTATTAGTCGGACACTGAAATTGATATCGATTATATATTGATCTGTTTTTCTGTGAATATTCCATTTTTGCTGAAGAGGATTTGGATTTATCGTGAACTGTGTTTTAAATGACATTAGTTCTTTGACCCAGTTAAAGACAGTATTACATGTCTAACATTGTATTTCAAACTGTATGGTTGATCTCTACTAAATATATATCTGTTTGGTGGCGGAGAATTTATTCTCTTGCTTAACACCCTTCTCTAAAACGAACGAGCTTAGAGGTCATATATCAGCAGAAATCAATAGTATGGTATAGATTGTCGATGTGACATGTTAGTGTTTCCAAAGTTAAATAATCATTAATAGTGATTTTTGGGAAGATTAAAACTAAGTGGAGTTTTAATAAATCTTTAATTAGATTGAAAAGAGAATGTGATAATTTAAATTATCAAATTCGGGAAATGATCGAGAATGGAGTAGCACCAGTTTTGCTCCATGCGATAGTTAAATTTTTAATTCGATTTGAATGGGAAATGGTAATTAATTTTACCGATAACACCGTGTTAGTTATGGGGTAATACAAGTTTTGCTCCATAGGGTGAATAGGTTGGGATTGGGAAATTAAACAAGTGATTACTTCGGTAAGGTGCGCTAATCCCGACTAGTTTGGAAAACCTTAATATGGTTTAAATTGATATCCAAAGGAGGATTAAAGAATAAATTTAAAGAATTTATCTTTGATAAAATTAATGGGAAACTTTCCCAAAGGATGTGAATATTTAAATAAAAGAATATTCAGAATTGGAATGAGGCGTATGTTGTGTTTTATAGCATTTGTTTATAATATACGCGAGTTGTTCGGAAAGGCCAGGTTTATACCCATTCTGAATAACCGATTCGACGATAAGTCGACATGAAGGCGGTGGTTGAAGACCGGAGGTCTTCACATCATTTGGATGATTACTGATGTCTTTATTGGGTCATACACCCAAGACAAGGTAATATGTGGTGATCGTCTAGACATATTTGGAGATCAACCGGATATGCGAGGACCTCTCTCCTGTATTGGACATACGGGACGAGGAATAAGGTGCCTCTGGTTTCATTCAGATCCAGAACGAACTTGTAAATGGATATGTTATTTTGTGTTGATTGATCTTTATTAAATATATATCTGTTTGGCGACGGAGAATTTATTCTCTTGCTTAATGCCCTTCTCTGAGACGTACGAGCTCAAAGGTTATATATCGATAGACATCAGTCGCATGGCGTGAAATGCCTGTGTGGCATGCAGAGATGCAAATGATCAAGGCTTCTATTGAAAAGCAGAGTCTTATGGTTGATGATCAAAGCACGGCTTTAATATAGCATAGCTTTGTCTATAGCATTAATTCGCGAGCCTCACACCTCGGTATGAGTTAAAATGGGGATAAGGGACCCAAGAAGGACAAGACGTTTCTTTCTAGCTATGGGTGGTGTCAGGGTTTTGCAAGTCTCGACATTTTTATATTTTTACCTATGTGGTTGTTGGAATGCGAGGCACCTCGGATATATCGGTCCCTACGGAGCCGATGGATATTGAGCATCTGGCTCGTAGACGCCCTACAGGGCGGGGAAGCGTGTGTTCAGGAATACTAATCCTCAAACGTAAGGGAGGACCGGCCTTGGAGGATCCAAGGGTACTGCGGGAGATCCTGAGGCATTTGCTAGAGTGTCTCGAAGCCGGTGATGAGTACATCCCTTTCCTCGACTCATGACAGAAATCCAATTTCCAATACATGACATTTCGGTTTTGATTGTAGAGCCTAGTGCTGGCGACATGATAGATGGTACCCATGCCGCCTATGATTGATACATTTATATTTGAAATTATTTTATACACTATGCACTTATAATAGTATCAAAAGGATTTGTTTTAAACGTACCAAGCATGTTTGTCTATTATAAGGTAAAACTCTATCCTCCGGCTTGCGTTGCATTGTGCGATGGGACCTGAGTCTTATAATAGCTTCATTTTTCCAAAAAGCATTGCGTTGTTTATTCTATGCACTAGTATTCTTGGGAGGAAACCCATTCCGTGTTATACGTCGTGGTCCCTTGATTTACTCTCTTTTAAAGTAAAGTTTTAAATAATTGTTTTAGTTCTCACACCAGTCACGACTGACCCGGAGTTTATTATTTTAACCTAAACTGTGGGTGCCCCTATTTTCCACAAGGGCAGCTAGTAGTTTTGGTTCTGCAGATTTATATTCACAGGATCCTGTTTTACAGCTGGAATGATATTCGAAAAGCTCTGTATCCGTGTATCTCTTTCAGTTGTGTTTTGTATAATTTTCTGCTGCATTGTAAATTTTTAAATCACTGATATTTATCAAATGTATTTTATTTGTTCATACTCTATATATTCTTGTACTCTGATGTAAATTGTTGTAATAAGCAATGAAATGTTCTTATGTTTGTGTTCTGATTTGTCGTGTTCTCAGACAATCAGTTCTTTCTCTTCTCTTTGGAGACTGGGGAAGTTCGGGTCATGTCATCACCTTTAGCAAAATGACTCAGGGCTCGGGCGCTGGCGAACCCTTGGATCCTGCAGCGCCGGTCCACACATACTTTAGTGGATTAGTTATTCCTGAACACACGTTTCCCGGTCCGGACCTACCACTTGGCCAGTAGCGACCAATATATCGAGGTACCTCGAAATCCATCATCCACATAAGTAAAAATGTCTGGGCTCCATACCATAACACCACTTCTAGCTAGAAACAAATGTCGTGCACTCTCTTCGTTCCCTTATCCCGTTTCTGACTCTTACCAGGGTGTGAGGCTCGCTAAGTAATGCTACACACAAAGCTATGCTAATTTAAGTTGTGCTTTGATCATCAACCACATGACTATGCTTTTCAACAAAAGTCTTGATCATTTGTATCTTAGCATGCCACATTGCAAATCCACGCCATGCAACTGATGTCTATGAATATATAACCTCTAAGCTCGTATGTCTTAGAGAAGGGTGTTAAGCAAGAGAATAAATTCTCTGTCACCAAACAGATATATATTTAATAAAAATCAATTAACATAGAACAAAATCCAATGTCAGACACACATCGATTTACAAGTTCGTTCTGGGTCTGAACGAACCGGAGACACCTTATTCCTCGTCCCATATGTTATGTAACGACGGTCGGAACAAAGTCCCCCTTGCATGCATATGAACTGGCACACAACTCCTATATAACATAAGGAATCCCTGATGTTACATGCCTACCAGCTCATATTTATACACAATTCCTTCAATATATTTTATGATGTGGGACTATTGTATCCAAACCATCGTTCCTCCTTAACAACTTGCGAGACAATACCAACAGTCTCCCTCTTGACTCGCATCCTAAGAGTATTTTTCGAGAGCACTGCCTTGCCTGCATGGCCCAGTCTGTAACCTTCGGCTCTGATACCATTGTTATGTAACGACGGTCGGAATAAAGTCCCCCTTCCTTGCACGCATATGAACTGGCACACAACTCCCATATAACGAAGGGAATCCCTGATGCTACGTGCCTACCAGCTCATATTTGTACACAATTCCTTCAATATATTCTGTGATATGGGACTATTGTATCCAAACCATCGTTCCTCCTTAATAACATGTGAGACAATCCTAAGACCGTATGTCCAATACGGAAGAGATGTTCTCGCATATCCGGACAATCGACAAGTACGTCCGAACAACTACCAGTTTAACCCTTTCCTAGGAGCTAACCAATCCAGGGCATCAGTAGTCATCCATTCGATGTACAGATCTCCGGTATTTAACCACCGTCTTCAATGTCTTCGACTTTTAATCGTTGTATAATTATTTGGAATGATATTTTAACTCGACCTTTTCAAATAATTCTCGAATATATATATATATATATAATTCAAAACACTTCTTTCTTTGGTTAAATTTAATTCAATTTGATAAATTAACGTCAAATAAATCTAACCGTCCACATTAATTTATAAACCAAGGGAAATTGATTTATTTTCATTCCATATCGTTTATAATATTTTATAACGATTTATCACTAAAAAATAGCCCATTTAATTCGAACGACGCTTCAGGTCATTAAGCGGCCCTGGCGTGTTTTTATTCGGATTTGAATTACACATTTCTCGAAATCTAACCGTTGGATCTTAACAAATTTAATATCGTTGGAAAGATCTTTCCAAAGCAAACCCAACGGTTCCCGTTCTGGAAGACGGTCGGATCTCTCGGTATAATTGTTTAAAGTTACGATTCCAAAACACGAACTATCGCGTGCGATTTGTTTTATTTTAATTTATATATATACATATATATATATATATAATTCATTCGATGGTTTCAAAACCATTTATTTTATTTCATGTAAATTTTGTACAATTCATATTCATGTTAAAAATTATATTTTTAACATACAAACAAATATTTCAAGACATGAATTTTTTTGTATAATTACTATTTATGTTAAAAACTATATTTTTAACATACAAACATATATTACAAGACATGGCTATTTAATTCACTTCATTAACATGTTAAAAATAATATTTTTATCTAACAAAAATATTTTAACATTTGATTCTTTAATACTACTTCACTAACATGTTAAAAACGATGTTTTTATCTAACAAAACATTTTTAACATATGATTCTTTTATTTTAACTTAACATGATAAAAATGAAATTTTTAATGACAAACATGTTTTAACACAAAATTCTTTTATTCTAACTTAACATGGTAAAAATGGCATTTTTAATGATAAACATGTTTGAGCACATAATTTTTTTTCTCACTTAACATGATAAAAATGACATTTTTAATGACAAACATGTTTTAACACATAATTCTTTTTAACTTCACTAACATGTTGAAAATGACATTATTTTAATGAATCAAAACATGTTTAACAAATGATCTTTTTTATTATTAACATCGCTAATATGTAAATGACATTATTTTGATATTAAAACATTTTTATCAACCTTGAATCTTTTAATGAATCAAACATACAATAAAAATGTAATTTTTATTCTAAAAACATTTTATTTAAAACATGAATCTTTTTAATGATTTGAACATACAATAAAAATGTAATTTTTATTGTAAGTACATTTTATTTAAAACATGAATCGTTTTAATGATTTGAACATACAATAAAAATTTAATTTTATTGTTAAAGCATTTTATTTAAAACATGAACATTTTTTGATGATTCTACATACAATAAAAATATACTTTTATTGTTAAAACATTTCTTTCTACTAAACATGTTTAACAAATGATTATTTTTCCATTCAATCAAACATATTTAACAAATGATCCTTTTTCTATTCAACTAAACATATTTAACAAATGATTATTTTTCCATTCAACTAAACATGTTTAACAAATGATATTTCTCTATTTAACTAAACATGTTTAACAAATGATTATTTTTCTAACATCGCGAACATGATAATATTTTAATCAAACAAAATCATATTTTTCTAATATCGCTAACATGATAATATTTTAATCAAACAAAAGCATATTTTTCTAACATCGCTAACATGATAATATTTTAATCAAACAAGATCATATTTTTCTAATATCGCTAACATGATAATATTTTAATCAAACAAGGTTAGCCGAAAGATGGTTATCGGTTCAAGTGTGGCCATCGTGGAATCTTTAACCAATGGGAGGGCTCCACTCTGCCCCGAAGAGTAACTAAGATCAATTCATTCACGTTTTCATGTTCCAATTAAACACTTTCCGTTTAGGATCAAAGAAGAAGATTATTATTTTTACCAAACATAGTTTACTAGTTTAGGAGCTATATTCTCGAGACTTCCCTTCCCGCTTCGCTAAGGAAGCTTCAATAGAGATCGCGGGTACCTTATGAACCCCACAAATAACTCTCAAAACAAAAGTAGTTTTAGATCTTCCAATTCATTCCCACAGTGGATCCGGACAATTAGTGAATTAGGCAAGGTTCTTTTGCGCAGAATAAGAAAGAGTGGGGTCAAGTCAATCTCTAACTAGTTCAATGTGCTCATCAGCGCCTGACCCGGAGATGTGGATCATCCAAGGCACATTAGCATGGCGTACTCCTCCTGTTCGAATCGGAGTTTGAAACCAGGCTTCTCCTCAGGGTCATTTCTTCTTTTTGGTTTCTTATATTTCATATAATAAATAATCAAAAATTATATACATTTGATAAAAAAGAATGAATATTTATTAAAATGCTTAAAAAAAAGCTTTCATTTTCGTGCTTATCCCAATTGTTGGTTCAATTTATGCATGGAGAAAAGGAGCATTAGAATGGTCTTAACTAAATATTCAAACAAAAAAAAAAAAAAAAAGGAAGGAAAAGCTCGGCTCGGTGGGTCCCTTCCTCCGTGATGAACCGTTGGCACTAGTCCTACATTTTGTCTCTTCTGATGAAAAATGAGCAGTTCTAGTAAGATTTGTAATATGTATACCTTTACGCTTAGCAAAAATGTAAGAGGCCATTCTAGGATTCCATTTCTTAGTAACATGATCAAAGCAAACTCCTGACTCTAGAGTTGTAAGCAAAGATGAACTTTCCACTGAACTATTTCGAGGAATGTCTCATTATAATTTTTATCATTCTATCTTTGGACTGATTTGCTATAATATGAATCCTTATTTCTTATAACTATTCTCAAATCTAAAAAAGGAATTACTGTGGATATAGATAAAGTTAATAAAATTATCGGCCAATCTTTTCTTTTTTCTTTTAGAGATTCTAATTTTTTAATATTTTTAAATAATTAAGAAAACACATATTCAATAATATAATTCCTACCTAATTGGTATTATGAGATATAACTGAAGTTGTTGTTAGCTCCTTGCCTGATCAGTTATAGTACATCCCTGACGGCTTTGCTAGTTTTTTCGCCCCTCAATTCTATAGGGGGAAAGAAAGTTCTAAAAAAGAAAAAAGAAATGTAAATACATTTCTTTAAATCTAATTAAAATCTTCAACAGATAATTCGGGATGTTCTATTAAATTATGGAAAAAATTCTTCTCAAAAAAATAAACTCTAAATCTTTAATGTAGTTAAATCTTAATATGGATGGATTACTGTGGATATAGATAAAGTTATTAAAATTATCGGCCAGTCTTTTCTTTTTCCTTTTAGAGATTCTAATTTTTTAATATTTTTAAATAATTAAGAAAACACATATTCACAGGCCACTTGCTTTCTAGATGTTCCTTCTAGAGAAGGGGGATTCTATTATTTCAAATCCGTCTAATCTAGTTACTTCATAGCCTATTTCCACTCAAGGGATCCCGAGGAAGATCTTTTCTCGGAGCGCAATGGGTTTTTAGGATAACTTCCGGATCTAGGTATTTTACTAGTTAAACCTGGTAAAGCCCCCAGACGGCGTAGTTTTTTGAAACGAGGTCCTCGGTAACGAGACATGAAGTAAAAACTCCCTTTTAGCCCTTCTTACCCTACAAAGAATGACTTCCAGAAGGCACTTCGATCCAAGTAGTTTATGTACCTGCGTTTGACCGACCCTGTTCCAGCCATGACATTTGCACATTTAGATGCTACTACCGTATTATACTATCGAGAGGATTAGCAAAGAAAGTTCCAAAAAAGAAAAGTAAATCCATTTCTTTAAATCTAAATAAAATCTTCAATAGATAATTCGGGATGTTTTATCAAATTACGGAAAAAATTCTTCTCGAACAAATAAACTCTAAATCTAAAATGAATTTCTTGGTCCCTTCTGATGAACAGATTTATAAAAATTTTGATTCTTAAGATTTTTTTTTTGATACATATTGATTCATCTGGTTTCTATATATCCGTAGAGTACATTGAATGTACAGAAATGGCTATAACCGAGTTTCTGTTATTCGTATTTACTTGAAATAATAATAGTCAATTCATATTGAATTGTCCAGATGTAGATTCTAGAATCCGATATTGTTATACTTTAGGAAATGGATGAATAAGGGTTCTTTTAAACCCTTTTGTTTTGTTTAAACTAAAGTATTCTTTTCATTTTTAATGACACTTTAAAAACAAACTTCCGCCGTATGAAAGCAATACATCCGGTAATTACTGGCTAGAAAACATGTGTAATTCTTTGTTATGAACCCCTTGTTAGGATGTTACCTCCTACTGTTATTCACATTTTCTCTATTTTTCTTTAGAAGTGCTTTTTTATTGTTTCTTTTTGTTATTATTATTTGTATCCCTCCAGCCAGAGCCCTATTTAAGTTTGAGTCAGGGAAAGAAAATCGAAATGAAATAAAGAATAAAAAAGAAGAAGTAGAAAATAGAAGAGCCCAGATTCCAAATGAACAAATTCAAACTCGAAAAGGATCTTTCTGATTCGAAACGAAGTGACTTAGACAAACCTTGTATGTCGATAGCCTCGGATGTAACAACCTGTATTTTTAATAACCTGTTAAGATATAAATTGAGGCAGAATTTAATTTAAAAATCTGAATCAAGGGGAAACGGGCTGTGCCATTGCGTTCGTCTCGGAAAAATGCGCAAAATAGAGTCCTAGTTTTCGAAAATCGGAGTCCGTATGACCCAGTTAAGGCCCATTGAAGTTTTCAGAAATTTCCATATTAAAAACAGATTTAAATTTTAAGTTAAAAACAAGGGTTAGGGCACAACTGGCGTCAGGCGGGGAAAACTCCCGCCAAGACCCCCAAGTCGACAGGCAGGTCGACAGGGGTCTAAGGGTGTTGACTGCCCTGTCGACAGCCCTGTCGACACGGGGTGGCCGGGCAGTTTTGCCTGGCGCACCATTTCTGATCTGGGCTTGGTTGTGTGGCTTGGTTCTGGAGAATTCCGAAATCTGATGGACCTAATTCAACTAAGGGTTAATCCTAAGGCTAATATCACTCTAATCTTCTATAAATATGACCCTAATCCTACCCTAAAACCCCATTATTCATTCTAGCAACCAAACTATGTCAAATTGATTTCTCAAATGGCCTCCACTTAAAAACCCTAGCCTCCACCCTCTTCATAAATCATTCCTATGAAGATTATGATGTTCATACAAGCATTTCTAAGTTGTATGAATGATCATTAGCTTGCATATATCATCAAGTTGCAAGTTTTATTTGCTAAGCTAGAGTTTTTGGGATTTTTGTTAAGGGTGTTTCTTATTGAAGCTTTGTTTTGGGTTTTTATGCTTGCATAAAGGGCTTCTCAATCTTTACTTGTAGATTTGTGTCTTCATAATATTTGTAAGCCCTCTTACCTTCATTTTAGAAACTCTAAAGTTAATATGTGATGAAAGTTGGGATTTATGCATGTTTAATAAGTTATGCATGCTTATGCGAGTTCACTATGCCATGTTACACATGTTTAATAAGTTATGCATGCTTATGCGAGTTCACTATGCCATGTTACACATGTTTAATAAGTTATGCATGCTTATGCGAGTTCACTATGCCATGTTACACATGTTTAATAAGTTATGCATGCTTATGCGAGTTCACTATGCCATGTTACACATGTTTGATAAGTTATGCATGTTTATGCAAGTTCACTATGCCATGATTTGCAAGTTTAACAAGTTATGCATGTTTATGCAAGTTCACTATGCTAAGTTATGCAAGTCCAACATGTTATGCATGTTTATTATGATATGTAAGATTCATCATGTATGTTGTGCCAAGTTCCCTCTTTCTATCCTTTATGCGTTATGACGAATATGTAAGCGATAGAATGACGTTGGGGGGTTTGGGTAAAACTTAAAATACATGAAAATATAAGATTGGGAATTTACCTATTAAGTTAGGTCTACCCCTTGGGAATTTACCTATTAAGTTAGGTCTACCCAAGTATTTGTTAAACTTGTAATTATGTTTTGAAAATAAAGTGGACATGACACTTAGAAAACATAAGTGTGGCCAACTCGAGGTTGGGTTGAGTTTGTAGCGTAATTCTACCCGGAACCTACCGGCTTAACTAGTGGCTACAAACAATAGGATCCAATGTGAGAAGTTGGTCATGTGGCGCCAAGACCCGAGGTTAGACCAAGTTGTGGTGTAAATCTACCCGGAACCCACCGGCTTAACTAAGTAACCGCAACAAAGTCTAATGTGAGAGGTTAAGGCACAATTAAATTAATTAATGCCTCATGATTAGGGTTAAGTCATGGCCCACTAATACTTAACCAATTTTGGGGATACGAGGGATTAAATGGGGTTAAGTGGTGAACTGTTGGTTACACTTAACTAATTTAATCCATGATTAGTGAGGGGTTAAACCACACTTAACCCTCTTAGAAAACCCTAGCAACGTGGTCTGTTCCAGCAGTAATCCCAGTTTGGTATCATTCACAACCCTAGAGGCTAGGCTAGGGCGAGGCACGATTACTGGACTGATGTAAGCGACCAAAGCGACGGCTGAGTGGTACAGCGGTGCGGGTCCAGGCGGGCTACGGACGTGCACGTAGTCCGGTGTTGGACAAACTCGAGGCACGGGTACCAGTAGGTTTAGACTGTGCATTATTGCTTAGGTGTCTGGGGTTGACACCCGAGGGCTTGATACACCCGAAGGTGGACCCAGCACAGTCTGACTACAACCATATGTGGGCCGTATGGACACCAACACTTGACGTGTTAGGTTTATAGGGAGCCGATCGACTAGACCGTTGGGTTGGACCTTGTATTAAGGTCACCTCATGTTATTGGGCCAAAGTTTGGGCTGAGGGATCAATACCTGTTATGTTAGTTTGCTAGTACACTGTGGTGCAAAGCTTAATCTTCTTTATGTGATGACACCTTTATCTATTGCCAGTATGTTCATCTCAGTTTCCATCATGATGCTAACTTTATTAGTTTATAGACTGATCGTAGTAGGGCTTACCAGTCTTTTTGACTGACCTGTTTTCTTTCGCTTCTTTTCTTCCGTTCCCCCCCCCCCCAAGGTTCTCAGGGAGGGAATAGTGGTGCTTAGCTTGAATCGCTTGCTTGTTTGCTGGATAGCTCATGTATGTCTGGACATTGAGCTCGCTGTGGTTTATCATCTTTATTTTGGGGATAGCACTATGTATTTTCAGTATTTCTGTTTATGATGTACTAGACATGTTTATTTTGGCAGTTGACTTTATGATGTACTAGACTTGTTTTGAGATGGTTTGAGATATTCCGCTGTTTTATTCTCACTTACTCTGTTTTACATATATATTTATGTTCTTGTTCTGCCTTGATATATCATTATGCATGCTTACCTAGTTCTAACGCCCCCCAGAAGCTAGTGCCCCCGAAAGAGTGACCCTAGCGGAGGTGGGGTGTTACAAATTTGGTATCAGAGCGAGGTTTACAAGAAAGAACAAAAAGTTTTTAAAAGACTTTTGAAAAACTATTTTCAAAACAAGTATAAAGTATTTTCCAAAGAAAAGTCTAGTATTTTAAAAGGCTATTCCCCAAAAAGCCATTAGCGTTATCCTTCGTTCCCTTGACCTAATCTTATCTTATCTTTCGTTTTAGTATGGCTGAGAATCTTGCCATCCCGGATGGAGTAAACGTACCACTCTGGTATAGGAGACTTCTAGAAGCTAGGGCGGCAGCTGGCCCCGCAAACCCTACTCCCACTCCTCCTCCTGTAGTTGAGAATCCTCCCCCTAATGTCCCTCCTCCTGTGGTTCCTGTTCCTCCTCCTCCAGTTGCTGAGGCTCCTCTTCCTCCTCCTCCCCCTCAGCATCCTCAGGTTGAGTTCACGAAGGTTTGTAAAGACTTCAAGGCGATGGGAGGCAAGAATTTCCTAGGCACGGAATCTTTTGTTGAAGCTAGGAATTGGCTGAAAGACACTGAGGACTTGTTTGCTATCTTTAGGATTGATGACGAGAGGAAGATCTTATTGACAGTGTGGCTTTTGAAGGACGAAGCAGCCTATTGGTGGGAGGTCACCAATGGGACGAGGCCCGTCGAGACTTGGGCCGATTTGAGGGCTAGATTTGTGGCCAAGTTTCTATCTTCTGCTGAGGCGAATTTACAGATGGAGAAGTTCATTGCATTAAAGCAAGGTGATATGTCTGTCAAGGAGTATGTGAACAAGTTTAATCAGCTGGCCCGTTTTGGTTTGGATATGGTGAACACTCCTGAGAAGAAGGCTCTTCGATTTGCTAGAGGGTTGAATGAGCCGCTGCAGGGTTTGGCGATGTCACATATTCCGCATGGGGCTACTTTTGAGAGTTTGGTCGATATGGCTCTACTTCAGGGAGATGGAAAGAAAGAGGTCAAGTCGAGTGATACTCAAGCAAAGAAGACTGATTCTCAGGGTAAAGGCAATCAAGGTGGTCAAAGCAGTCAGGGGAATCAGAGCAAGAACAAGAAGGGGAACAACAACAAAGGCAAGGGAAAGTGCAATTACTGTGGTGTGCCTGGACACTTTGCTCAGGATTGTAGGAAGAAGAAAAGGAAGCTTAGTGGTGGATGTTTTTCCTATGGTGAGACTGGACACTTCAGCAAGGAATGCCCGAAGAAGAAAGGGCAGGGTCAGACTCAGCATGCTGGACCTTCAGGAGGGCAAGTTCATGCTCTCAATACCGCTCCAGTTCCCGATCAAGGTAGTGTTTCTGTTGAGAACCTTGTTTATGTTTCCGATCTTCCAGTTCGTACCTTGTTTGATTCTGGTGCATCACATAGCTTTATTTCATCTGATCTTGTTGATAGTTTGCACCTTAGTACTAGCTTAGTGGATGATCCCGTTTGTGTTTCGAATCCCATTGGGGGTTCTGCTCATCTATCTATGATATGTGAGGATCTGAGGATCTCTATACTCAGTGTAGAGTTCTTGTGTAGTGCGTATGTTCTTGGTTTCAGGGGATACGGATTGATTTTGGGCATGGATTGGCTGTCTAGACATGGAGCCATTCTTGATTGTGAGCATAGGGTTGTGAGGCTTGTGACTCGCCTTGGCAACACCTTAGAGATTTCATGCAATCCGAAGGATCCCGTCATGTTGTGCTATCTTGAATCTCTCGACTCGTCAGAGGAAACCCTTCAGTCTGTAAGGGTGGTCCGAGATTATCCAGATGTTTTTGAAGAAGTTAAGGGGTTGCCCCCTAAACGAGAGATTGATTTTCGCATTTATCTGGTGGATAATGCTAAGCCTGTTTCTTTGCCCGTTCGGCACATGGCTCCGCGTGAGAGACGGGAGCTCAGCAAGCAAGTAAAGGAGTTGCTTGAGAAGAACTTCATCAGACGAAGTATATCCGAATGGGGAGCGCCTGTGGTGTTTGCTACTAAGGCAGATGGTTCTCTTCGACTTTGTGTGGACTATAGAGAGTTGAATAAGCTGACTAAGAAGAACAGACACCCATTACCGAGGATTGATGATCTTTTTGACCAGCTTGTTGGTGCTTCTGTTTTCTCTCAGCTTGATCTTGCTACTGGATTTCATCAGCTCAGAGTGGCTGAAGATAGTATAGACAAGACTGCATTCAGAACTCCAGATGGATTCTTTGAATGGCTTGTTATGCCGTTCGGTTTGACGAATGCACCCGCGTATTTCGTGGACTTGATGAGTAGGGTGTTTCGAGAGTTCTTGAACAAGTTTGTCGTGGTCTTTGTGGATGATATTCTGATCTTCTCTAAAAATGAAGAAGAGCACGCGAGGCATCTTGTAGAGGTGATGGATACGCTTAGAGCGCATCAGTTAAAGGCCAAGTTCTCCAAGTGTCACTTTTGGAGAAGGGAAGTTCGGTTCCTTGGGCATATAATATCTAAGCAAGGCTTGGCGGTGGATCTCGCTAAAGTAGTTGCTGTGCAGGATTGGAAGACTCCAAGGAATGCAACCGAAGTGAGAAGTTTTCTAGGTCTTGCAGGTTTTTACCGGAAGTTCATCCAGGACTTCGCGAAGATATCCGCTCCTCTTACTAAGTTGACGAAGAAGAACTTAGTTTTTGCTTGGGATATGGACTGTGAGCTTGCTTTTCAGAGACTCAAGAGAGCCCTTACCTCAGCACCAGTTCTAGCTTTATCCGATGGTGGTAAGATGTTTACCGTGTACACTGATGCTTGTGGCACGGGATTGGGCGCCGTTCTGATGCAAGAAGGCAGAGTTATATGTTTTGGTGGTAGGCAACTTAAGGTGCATGAGAAGAATTATCCCACTCATGATCTAGAGCTGGCAGCGATAGTATATGCACTCAAGGCTTGGCGTCATTATCTTCTGGGAGAGAGATTTGAGCTATATACTGATCATAAGTCTTTGAAGTATCTCTTTTCGCAGAAGGATCTGAACTTGAGGCAGCAAAGGTGGATGGAATTCTTGGCGTCCTACGATTTTGATATAGCCTATACCCCTGGCAAGGGGAATGTTGTAGCGGATGCGTTGAGTAGAAAAAGGTTGACACTAAGTCCTCTATTTGTTGAGATGAAGAATTTAGAGTTCTTGGCAACCTTTAATTTCTCTTTGGCAGTTGAGTCGATGACCGGTTCTTTAGCATCTCTTGAGCTCAGGCCTACCCTTCTGGATCAAGTTTGGGCTTCGCAGAAGGAAGACCCTCAGATAATTGAGATTATGGATAAGCTGATTCGAGGGGAGACATCTAGTCACCTTGCTCGATATTCTATAGATGATAAGGGTTGGCTGAGGAGAGACGGAAGGCTTTGTGTTCCGATGGTGGAAGATTTGGTGAGGAAAGTTCTTGAGGAAGCACATCGCTCCAAGTTGACTATACATCCGGGTGGAGATAAGATGTATAAGGATATGAAGCGCATTTTCTTCTGGCCTGGAATGAAGAAGGATGTGGCAGAGTTTGTCTCTAGATGTGTTGTTTGTCAGAGAGTAAAAGCCGAGTCAAAGAAGCCCGGTGGGCTATTGCATCCTCTAGAGGTCCCGCTATGGAAGTGGGAGAGTATTTCTATGGACTTTGTTGACGGATTGCCAAGGTCAAGAAAAGGGAATACAAGCATATGGGTCATTGTGGATAGGCTTATGAAGAGTGCTCATTTCATTCCGGTGAAGAGCAAAAGGACCGCATCTGGACTAGCATCAGTATATCTTCGTGAGATAGTACGACTACATGGAGTCCCTTCTAGCATAGTCAGTGACCGAGACCCCATCTTTACTAGTCAGTTCTGGAACAGTTTGCAGGAAGCTATGGGCACGAGGTTGAACCTGAGTACGGCTTATCACCCACAAACGGACGGTCAGACAGAAAGGGTGAATAGGGTACTTGAGGACTTGTTGAGGCTTTGCATTCTGGATTTTGGTGGTACTTGGGAAGACCATCTTCCTCTTGTGGAATTTGCTTATAATAACAGTTATCAGGCGAGCATTGGGATGGCACCATTTGAGGCTTTATATGGGAGACCGTGCAAGTCACCTACATGTTGGTGGGAGACTACAGATAAGCTTATACTTGGACCTGACACGATTAGAGATACATCCGAGAAGGTCGAGTTGATTAGAAGGCGGATGAAGGCGGCCCAAGACAGACAGAAATCTTATGCTGATAAGCGAAGGACTGATTTGGAGTTTGATGTTGGGGATATGGTTTTCGTGAAGGTTTCTCCTTTGCGGAATGTGGTTCGGTTTGGAGCAGTAGGAAAGTTAGCACCAAGGTTTGTTGGACCGTTTCCAGTTGTAGAGAGGATCGGGCAGATGGCCTATAGAGTGGAATTGCCCGAGAAGCTAGCTGGAGTGCATAATGTTTTTCATGTTTCGCATCTCCGGAAGTGGTTGCATAAGTCAGCAGAGGTGGTTGAGCCAAGTGTTCTAGAAGATGTGGAAGTAGAGAAAGAAGCTACCTTGAGGAGAGCTCCGATCCGTATCTTGGGGACAGAGATCAGGAAGCTAAGGAATCGTGAGGTCAAGTTGGTGAAGGTTCAATGGGGTGAAGCCGAGGAAGACGCAACTTGGGAAACTGAAGAGAAGATGCGTAGGCTTTATCCATTCCTTTTTGAGGGTACACTCTCAATCTCTTTATCTTTCCATGTCTATCTAGTTTATCTAGTTCATCGTGTCTATCTTATCATGAGAACCTTAGGTAGAATCCTTTGGATGAAACATGTGTTTGAGACATGTTATGTTTGATGGTTGCAAGTGGTTGCAAGTGTTTGCAAGTGGTTACTCGTGGATGCATGATACACATTAGGCACTAGATCGGCTCACACACTCCTCATATTGCATGTGCATGAGTGTTTATGCTTATTCTTGGATGAAATTTGTATGTTATCACATGGATGTTGCATATGGATGTATGATTGAGCACGCATGTAGATATTATACATTATGTTAGGGATTTGCATACATATGGATACATTTCACTAACATATTTTGCATTGATCTTTGCATTAGATAAGTACATATACACACACTTTTGCATATGTTCATACAGCATTTAGAATCTTTTAAGGACAATGGTTGCTCGTGGATGATGTTTTGAGTAGATGGATGTTGAATGGTAGGATATGTTCTTCCTAACTTGAAGATTTCGGGGACGAAATCCTTTAAGGAGGGGAGAATGTAACAACCTGTATTTTTAATAACCTGTTAAGATATAAATTGAGGCAGAATTTAATTTAAAAATCTGAATCAAGGGGAAACGGGCTGTGCCATTGCGTTCGTCTCGGAAAAATACGCGAAATAGAGTCCGAGTTTTCGAAAATCGGAGTCCGTATGACCCAGTTAAGGCCCATTGAAGTTTTCAGAAATTTCCATATTAAAAACAGATTTAAATTTTAAGTTAAAAACAAGGGTTAGGGCACAACTGGCGTCAGGCGGGGAAAACTCCCGCCAAGACCCCCAAGTCGACAGGCAGGTCGACAGGGGTCTAAGGGTGTCGACTACCCTGTCGACACGGGGTGGCCGGGCAGTTTT
Source organism: Allium sativum (assembly GCA_030737875.1). Taxonomy (NCBI): domain Eukaryota; kingdom Viridiplantae; phylum Streptophyta; class Magnoliopsida; order Asparagales; family Amaryllidaceae; genus Allium; species Allium sativum. The sequence goes on from CM060915.1 coordinate 334,836,291, forward strand.
GCCTGGCGCACCATTTCTGATCTGGGCTTGGTTGTGTGGCTTGGTTCTGGAGAATTCCGAAATCTGATGGACCTAATTCAACTAAGGGTTAATCCTAAGGCTAATATCACTCTAATCTTCTATAAATATGACCCTAATCCTACCCTAAAACCCCATTATTCATTCTAGCAACCAAACTATGTCAAATTGATTTCTCAAATGGCCTCCACTTAAAAACCCTAGCCTCCACCCTCTTCATAAATCATTCCTATGAAGATTATGATGTTCATACAAGCATTTCTAAGTTGTATGAATGATCATTAGCTTGCATATATCATCAAGTTGCAAGTTTTATTTGCTAAGCTAGAGTTTTTGGGATTTTTGTTAAGGGTGTTTCTTATTGAAGCTTTGTTTTGGGTTTTTATGCTTGCATAAAGGGCTTCTCAATCTTTACTTGTAGATTTGTGTCTTCATAATATTTGTAAGCCCTCTTACCTTCATTTTAGAAACTCTAAAGTTAATATGTGATGAAAGTTGGGATTTATGCATGTTTAATAAGTTATGCATGCTTATGCGAGTTCACTATGCCATGTTACACATGTTTAATAAGTTATGCATGCTTATGCGAGTTCACTATGCCATGTTACACATGTTTAATAAGTTATGCATGCTTATGCGAGTTCACTATGCCATGTTACACATGTTTAATAAGTTATGCATGCTTATGCGAGTTCACTATGCCATGTTACACATGTTTGATAAGTTATGCATGTTTATGCAAGTTCACTATGCCATGATTTGCAAGTTTAACAAGTTATGCATGTTTATGCAAGTTCACTATGCTAAGTTATGCAAGTCCAACATGTTATGCATGTTTATTATGATATGTAAGATTCATCATGTATGTTGTGCCAAGTTCCCTCTTTCTATCCTTTATGCGTTATGACGAATATGTAAGCGATAGAATGACGTTGGGGGGTTTGGGTAAAACTTAAAATACATGAAAATATAAGATTGGGAATTTACCTATTAAGTTAGGTCTACCCCTTGGGAATTTACCTATTAAGTTAGGTCTACCCAAGTATTTGTTAAACTTGTAATTATGTTTTGAAAATAAAGTGGACATGACACTTAGAAAACATAAGTGTGGCCAACTCGAGGTTGGGTTGAGTTTGTAGCGTAATTCTACCCGGAACCTACCGGCTTAACTAGTGGCTACAAACAATAGGATCCAATGTGAGAAGTTGGTCATGTGGCGCCAAGACCCGAGGTTAGACCAAGTTGTGGTGTAAATCTACCCGGAACCCACCGGCTTAACTAAGTAACCGCAACAAAGTCTAATGTGAGAGGTTAAGGCACAATTAAATTAATTAATGCCTCATGATTAGGGTTAAGTCATGGCCCACTAATACTTAACCAATTTTGGGGATACGAGGGATTAAATGGGGTTAAGTGGTGAACTGTTGGTTACACTTAACTAATTTAATCCATGATTAGTGAGGGGTTAAACCACACTTAACCCTCTTAGAAAACCCTAGCAACGTGGTCTGTTCCAGCAGTAATCCCAGTTTGGTATCATTCACAACCCTAGAGGCTAGGCTAGGGCGGGGCACGATTACTGGACTGATGTAAGCGACCAAAGCGACGGCTGAGTGGTACAGCGGTGCGGGTCCAGGCGGGCTACGGACGTGCACGTAGTCCGGTGTTGGACAAACTCGAGGCACGGGTACCAGTAGGTTTAGACTGTGCATTATTTCTTAGGTGTCTGGGGTTGACACCCGAGGGCTTGATACACCCGAAGGTGGACCCAGCACAGTCTGACTACAACCATATGTGGGCCGTATGGACACCAACACTTGACGTGTTAGGTTTATAGGGAGCCGATCGACTAGACCGTTGGGCTGGACCTTGTATTAAGGTCACCTCATGTTATTGGGCCAAAGTTTGGGTTGAGGGATCAATACCTGTTATGTTAGTTTGCTAGTACACTGTGGTGCAAAGCTTAATCTTCTTTATGTGATGACACCTTTATCTATTGCCAGTATGTTCATCTCAGTTTCCATCATGATGCTAACTTTATTAGTTTATAGACTGATCGTAGTAGGGCTTACCAGTCTTTTTGACTGACCTGTTTTCTTTCGCTTCTTTTCTTCCGTTCCCCCCCCCCCCAGGTTCTCAGGGAGGGAATAGTGGTGCTTAGCTTGAATCGCTTGCTTGTTTGCTGGATAGCTCATGTATGTCTGGACATTGAGCTCGCTGTGGTTTATCATCTTTATTTTGGGGATAGCACTATGTATTTTCAGTATTTCTGTTTATGATGTACTAGACATGTTTATTTTGGCAGTTGACTTTATGATGTACTAGACTTGTTTTGAGATGGTTTGAGATATTCCGCTGTTTTATTCTCACTTACTCTGTTTTACATATATATTTATGTTCTTGTTCTGCCTTGATATATCATTATGCATGCTTACCCAGTTCTAACGCCCCCCAGAAGCTAGTGCCCCCGAAAGAGTGACCCTTGCGGAGGTGGGGTGTTACATCGGACCAATCGATCGAATATTTACTTATACGTAATCGATCAAACGCCAATATAATTGGTACTTTCCTTTTATGAATTCTTAGCTCTTGCTGTCAATTACTGATTCTTTAGCGATGTAAATGAGGGCGGGACTGACGGGGCTCGTACCCGCGGCTTCTGCCTTGACAGGGCGGTGCTCTGACCAATTAAACTATGACAACTAATACGAAATATCACGAAATCCCCCGCACTTAGGGGATGCCCTCAACGGCGGGGAACATGTACTCGGGTGTATGTGCGACTCATTTAAATCATGAGTTCAAACAAAATAAATACAGTAATTTTGCGCTTGCTTTTTAAAACTACACTGGTTGATCTGGTCTTTCCTCTCACTTCTGTTTTTCGATGCAATTCATCTCTTGGATTAGGTGATTGTTTAAATAGGTTGGAGGATTCTTGTGAATTCGACTGCGAGAACATTGACTGAGGATGATCAGCCACACTGGGACTGAGAAACGGCCCAGACTCCTACAAGAGGCAGCAGTGGGGAATTTTCTGTAATGGGCGAAAGCCTGACGGAGCAATGCCGCTTAGAGGTAGAAAGCCGATTGGGGGTTCGCAGTGGTAGAGGAACCGGGTCGGAAAAAAGAGGGATTCTAGTTGTAAGATAGCTAATGAAACCGTAGTTGGAATTGAGAGTGAAAAAAATACCGCAACTTCAGTCTTTTTCAATAAAATCATCACGTAATAAATCAACAAAACCTAAAGTCATCTCACATTCCCCTTCCAAGGAGATTGGCTAGAATGAATCCAACCATCTCAGGTCATACCCCAATTAATATATTGGAACCTAAACTCTTGATTGTTATAGCGCCATAGCCGCTCACTTCGTCTTTTTCTCATAAGACTTCATTGAAGGCTAAAAAAAATAAGAACAAAAAATCAAACCACACCATCTCTATAATAGGTAAATGTTTTTTTCTCCTGAAGTTGTCGGAATTATTCGAAATAAAATATTAGCTATAATTGAGGTCTTATCTTTTGATCTAAAAAGGTGCTGAGTTGGAATCCCATTCATTCTAAGGATTCTTGTGGTTCCGGAGGATCCAATTACAGGATAACCAGGAACAAAGTGCTCTCTCCCTTTTTTCGCCCAACTCGTTGGTCTTAAGAATGCTGGTTTTATTTTAAGAACGAGTGATTGCCCTTCTCCGACACTTACTGCCCAACATGAGAGCGGATAGCTAATGCATTCCACTTATTGAACAGAGTCTATAGTCGGTCCGTGACCCCTAGATGCCGAAGGCATCCTTCGAGTGGTCTCGTAGTTCCTATGGGGTGGAGATGATGGGGTTGGTCTATGGATTTTCCTTCCTTTTGCCACATTTCGCTCAAAGCAAAGGGTTGATGGATAAAAAAGAAGCACAAATAGTAATAAATAAAGAATTTACTCCATTATTATGAATTAATTTAGTAACTATTTCGAACAAACATTGAAATTATAAACTACCCGTTATCCAATAAAATCAAATTCTATTTAGTCATATTATTCTATTTATTTATTAAATATATTATTAATATTAATTTGCATATTAATTTTAATGAACTAGAATACCGATTTTTTTTCTAAAAGAAAAATAAAAAATAAAATAAAGACTATTTAGTAAAAATTAGGTTGGAAATAATCTTATATTATGCATAGATTTGAGTGGGGAAGCCTGATGCCTTAATTTAATGATAACTGCTTATCTTAGTAAGAAGACGATGGCTCCTTCAGTGATACGAAGATAGGCAACTCTCAAAGGTAACTCTGGCTCTAGAAGCCAACCCATCTGAATGCTTGACTTTGACTTGAGCCATTTTACAAATATTCTCTCATGGATTCATTGGTGTTGCACTTTTTTTATTGATGAGCCATAGTAATTGCGTCTATCAAAGAAACTAAAAGAATTATAGAAATTAGTTCATACGGAAGATAAAAATCTAGGAAATGCACTTATGTTTTTTTTATCTTCATCCATAGATCCTTTACTTATATTTATTAATATTAATTGGAAGATTTGATCCCTTACTTATATTTATTAATATTAATAAGAAAAGACTTCATTTTCTTTTTGGTTTATTAGGGCCGGGAGAAAATATCATATAGGAAGCTAAGGCACGAAATATATGAAACCAAAAAGAAGAAATGACAAAAAAATTTAAAAAAGGTAAGTTTAAGTCTAAAAAATCGATTATTCAAGCTTTACCTTTACTAAGAATAAGAAAAGAAAGGGGCCCCACTTGGTTTTGTTAGTCTAATAATCGAATAATTCTTTCATAGAAATAAGGGACATAATTCACCTGGATATAGTAAGTCTTGCTTGGGCTGCTTTAAACTCCTGTAGAGGCCCCTGCTCTATCTAATATTGAACTGCCTCAAGTTCCTACTAATAGTGAAGTGATATTGTTTCTAACATCGAGATTGCGAAAAGTAAAATTCGGGAAAAAGAACCGTTCTCATTTGTGACAACCCCAAACTTCTGTGATATGAAAGTTAGGATAATCATAGGAGCATAACATAATTAAAACAATAACAAATCTCAGATAATAGCATAACATATAAATCATTGCAGCGGAAATGGAAATGTCATCACAACATATCATCACATACATCATAGTACACAGTACAGGATACACTTAGCAAAATAGAAGTGTAAACAAGGAAAGAAATAAGTCTCAATCTCCACCAAAATACATCAAAACTCCATAATGTCTAAATGTCTCAAGAAGCAAATAAAAAGATAAAAGAAAAAGAGTCTTCATCTTCTTCCTTAGCTAGCTCCAGTCTAGAAAATATCCATACCTAAAACCTGTCATTTTGCTGCCCGTGTGGAAAGAGGGCACCCGAGTTTGCAAAGTGAAACAAACTACGAGTCAGTCATGGAACTGGTATGAGAAATCTTACTTAACTAATAATATGACTAATCCCTGAACCACGCCGCTAACGCGGAACGGGTTTACTCCATTGGATTACTAGTGCATAAGTTTTATATATTTTAAATCAAAAACAACGCAATGCTTTTTAGAAAATGAAACCATTATAAGACTCATGTCCCATCACACAATGCAACGCAGACTATAGGATAGAGTTTTACCTTATAATGAACAAAAATGCTTGATACGTAGAAAATAATATTTTTAATATTATTATTAGTGTCTAATATGTTTCAAAAATACTTCAAAGTAAATGTATCAATCCTAGACGACATAGCTACCATATACTATGTCGCCATATATAGGTTTACAATCAAAACCGTGAAGTCATATTGGAGTGTGGATTTCCATCATGAGTCAGGGCTAGGGACGATCTCCTAACCGATTCGAGACACTCTAGCAATGTCTTAGTATCACACCTACGGGCAACCATTGGATACTGCAGGGCTGGTCCACAAATAACGTTAGTGGATTGGCAATTCCTAAACACACGTTTCTCGGTCCTATTGAAACTATAAAATGGTCACAATCGACCAATAAAACCGAGGCGCCTCATTCCATCAATAACATAAGTAAAAAATGCCGGGTCTTGTAAAAACCCAAACACCACTTCTAGCTAGAAAGAAACGTGTGCACTCCCTACGTTCCCTTGTCCTGTTTTTGACTCTACCGGGGTGTGAGGCTTGCGAGGTAACTAATACACAAAGCTATGCCGAAAATAGGCTGTGCTGTGATCATCTTCCACAAGGCTCTGCTTTTCAACAAAAGCCTCGATCAATTGCATCTTGGCATGCCACATTGACAATTCACGCCATGCGATCGATAACTACCAATATATAACCTTTGAGCTCGTGCGTCTCAAAGAAGGGTGTTAAGCAAGAGAATAAATTCTCCGCCACCACAGATATAGATTAAATAGAAATCAATTTAATTACATGGAATGAAATTCAATGTCGGATATACATCCATTTACAAGTCCGTTATGGGTCTGAACGAAACCGGAGTCACCTTATTCCTCGTCCCGTATGTCCAGTACGGAAGAGAGGTACTCGCATATCCGGACAATCAACAAGTGCGTTCGGACAACTACCACTTTAACCCTTTATTCGTAGCTAGCCAATGCCAGGCATCAGTAGTTATCCTTTCAATGTGAAGATCGCTGGTCTTCAATCGCCGTCTTTAAGATCTTCAATTTAGACCGTCATATAATCATTTGAAATGAGATTTAACTCGGTCTTTTCAAATAGTTCTCGCATATATATAGTTTAAAATCATTTCATATCGTTAATAGTATTTAATAACGATTAACCACTATTTTTATTTATATAAAAATAGCCAAATTAACTTAACGATGCTTCGGGTCGATGGGCGGCCCTGGGGTTGTTTTTAACAAATTTTGATTTAGAATTATCTCAAAATCTAACCGTTGGATTTTAACAAAATTTATATCGTTAGAAAGATCTTCCCAAAGTGGTCCTAAAGGTTCCAGTTTTGGGAAAATCCGACGGTTGAATCTTTCGGTATAATCGTTTAAAGTTACGATTTCAAAACGCAAACTACCGTGCGAGATTCGTTTATTTTTAATTTATATTTATATATATAATTATACGTATATAAATCATTCGACGAATTCACTATCGTTTTTAATACACCAAATAAAATAATGTTTTTATTGGCAAATCATATTTATGTACCGTCAAACAGAAGATGTATCATTTACATGAAAATTTATCCAATGATGAATCTACTTTACATATGAATCCTAACATATGCAAATGTAAATATAAATGATATTTTGACATTGCATACAATTCTAACATGTACAATATAAATATAAATGTTATTTTAATAGCGCATATAAATCCTAATATATTCGATGTAATTATAAATATGATTTTAACAATGCGCATAAATTCTAATATATGCGGTGTAATATAAATGTGATTTTAGCAACGCATATAAATTGTAATATATGTGATGTAATTATAAACATGATTTTAACAACGCATATAAATTCTAATATATGCGACGTAATTATAAACATAATTTTAACAACACATATAAATTCTAATATATGCGATGTAATTATAAACATGATTTTAACTGCGCATATATATTCTAATATATGCGATGTAATTATAAATGAAACTTTGATAACGCATATAAATATGATTTTAATCATTTCATTAAAAACAAAGCTTTTAATGTAAACATGTTTTATTTTGAAAACTTGCATGTTTGCCTTTTTACATTAAAAATGCATATTTTAAATGAAATCATGTTTTCTATTTAAAACATGAACAACTTTCATATTTTTAACATTTCTATTATTAAATTAAAATGAATTTTTAATGTAGAACCAATTTTCATTTTAAAACATGTTTCTTTTTTGCATTTCTATAATTACATTAAAAAGTGAAATTTTAATGTATAACATGTTTTGTATTTAAAACATGTACATTTTCTTTATTTTAACATTACATTAAAAATGTATATTTTTAATGAAATCATGTTTTTAATTTTAATGAAATCATGTTCATGTTTTTAATGAAATGATGTTTTCTTTTTAAAACATGTGCATTTTCTATTTTATTTAACATTATATTAAAAATGTGAACTGTTTACATGGAATCATGTTGGATTGAAAACATGTGCATTAAAAATGTGTATTTTATTTAATAATGTTTTGACTTTAAAACATAAACACTTTTCTTATTTTTAACTTTACATTAAAAATTTATATTTTTAATGAATTCATGTTTTGGTTAAAAACATGAACATTTTTTTTTTCATTTTCCAACCATTACATCAAAATGTATATTTTATATGAAATCATGTTTTGATTAAAAACATGAACATTTTTCCCCACTTATATTCTTAACATTAAAAATGTATATTTTAATGAAATCATGTTTTTGTTCAAACTCTGAACATTTTGCTAATTTCCTTAAAGACATTAAAGTATGGTTTTTAATGAATACATGCTTTTATTCCTAAACATGTACATTTTTCTCAATCCTTAAAATTTCCATAAAAATGAATATATTTAACGAATTCATGTTTTGGTTAAAAACATGAACATTTTCTTTATTTTTAACATTACATTAAAATGTAAACTTTTTAATGTAATGTCCTTATTTTTATCTAAAACATGAGCATTTCTATTTTTATAGTAATTCCATAATATGATAGAAATTTACGTTTCATTTTTGTTGAATATTCTAATTTAAAAAAATGGCAAGATTTGATATTTCCTTTTTGATTGAAAATTCTAACTCAATCAAATAACAAGCAAAAGTGATATTTTGTTTTGATTGAAAATTCTAATTCAATCAAACAATAACAAAAGTGATGTTTTTATTTTGATTGAAAATTCTAGTTCAATACAAACAAATAAACAAAGGTTATATTTTTGTTGAATTGAAAATTCTAATGCAATCAACAAATAAACAAGGTGATATCTTTATTGGTTGAAAATTCTAATTCAACCAATAAATAAACAAGGTGATATATTTTTATTGATTGAGAATTCTAATTCAATCAACAAATAAACAAGGTGAAATTTTTATTGAATTGAAAATTCTAATTCAATCCAATAAATAAACAAAGGTGACATTTTTATTGAATTGAAAATTCTAATTCAATTCAACAAATAAACAAAGGTAACATTTTTATTAAATTGAAAATTCTAATTCAATTCAACAAATAAACAAAGGTGACATTTTTATTGAATTGAAAATTCTAATTCAATTCAATAAATAAACAAAGGTGGATTTTTTATTGAAAACAAAAGCGATATTTTTTTTATATTGAATTGAAAATTCTAATTCAATCCAATAAATAAACAAAGGTGAAATTTTTATTAAAAACAAAAGTGATATTTTTTATTGAATTGAAAATTCTAATTCAATCTAATAAATAAACAAAGGTGAAATTTTTTATTGAATTGAAAATTCTAATTCAATCCAATAAATAAACAAAGGTGATTTTTTTTTACTGAATTGAAAATTCTAATTCAATTCAATAACCAAACATGATGTCCCATTTTTGTTGAATATATATGATTCAACAAAATATCAAAAAAAAGATTTATTCTAATTAACACATTACATACAGATCTATATCAACAAAATATCTAAACTAACAGATCTATATTAACACATCACATACAAATCAAATCACGTAGCATAACATATGCAGCGAACCAATGAGAATACAATTACGATTTATTCTAATTATATTAAAATAATTAACAATAAAAATAAAATAGGATTTCTCACAATTCTTTTGAATCTGAATAGTTCAGATCTGACAATCTGGCCCAAAATTCAATCAACTCAGAATTGCTTCTTTTCGGTCTAGAATCGTAGATCTCGTCTCTACGATCGCAATGCTTCAAAAATAGTGTTATTCTGAGTCAATACGGACGAGTTATGATTTATTTTAGATCGAGAATGTTTAAAGTAAATTAAATTAATAAAATAATAAGGGAATGCCCTTCTTCCTCTTTATTCAGACAAGGGCCGCAATGTTTTCAAATAGTTCGATTCTAGGTCAGGGATTTTCACCCAAACCGTCAGGCTTCGAGGCGATCAAAGATCACCATGCCGGAGAGGGGATGGCGCGCACCAAGGGTCCCACCATCGGTGAAATCGCACGCGCCTATAGGCGACGACGACGCTGTGAACGGGACCACTTCCCGGGTCTAGAGCTCGTCAGTTGTTCGACTCTGGGTGCTATTATCCGTATGGATGGAAAGCTTGTGGAAATCTCTACGATAAACTCCAAAGGAGGATGGAGTTTTGTTGAGTGGATGAAGGGAAATTAGTGGAAGAAGATGAGAACTTTACTAGCCATGAAACTCAAAGATGGCGGCTGGTTACGATGGGGATTAGGTTTTGAATTTCTTTGGATATTTATAATTAAATAATATTTAATGTTCAAACTAACAAATAAATCCATTTATTCTTGATAACTCCAATTTCATTCCAGTAGGAGTTTATCCTACCCAATAGCCCCCGTTACGGATCCAATGGGCTAGGTCCCGTCAGCCCAAACGGTCGTCTTTAGCCTATTTTATTAAATTTAAAAATTAATTATTTGTTTAATTTATTTGATCGTACGTTTAAATTCACCGGGGCAACATACGAACTCTGAAAATTCCAGAAAAATTATTTCTGGCTTTGTTTTGATGATACGGTCCTAACAAAATTAATTTCATCGAATTCCGAGACCGTTTTAAAAATGGCCATTTTTAAGTCGACTAAATTTGACCGAAATTTACAAAACACATTTTCTTTTGCGACACTCACATATTAATTCCAAAAATTTTGGAAAGTTAACTTAGCAATAATTTGACATTTTGAATCCAACAAAAGTGGTTCTGTCTAAAACGGAGGTCGTTTGAAAAATGGCCTTTTATACGGGGTATAAATTATACTATAGCGACTATTCTAAATATTCAACTGGCCATAACTTTTGATTTCCGCTATGAAATTTCGATTTTTCAGATTCGTTGAAAAGATATTTTCAAACAGATTTAGATATTTTTGGTTTCACTTAAATCCGTTAGATTTTTGAATTCGGTATATTCAGTCAAAGCTCAGGTTTGACTTTTCAAACTACTGTGCTATATCTAATTCCTTTTGAAATAAAAATATATATATTCGCTCTAACTTCGATTAAAATAAATATTTAATCATTATTATTTAAAATAATTTATTTTAACTATTCAAAATTCACTGAAATAGCCAAAATAAAAATTTTAAATTGGTTCAGATTTTCCGGGTTGTTACATCATTTCTTATGGAAGCCTGACATGCCACAATTCACTGATTGAATTATTTTGTTCGGAAAGTGGGGAATAATTATTCGGATTTCAAAAAAGGATTACGCTAAAAAAAAATATTACTTTCCTCATGTTTTCGAACATTTTCAATAAAACCCTCGCGAAGCCAGTCAGCGTCTGCCCTAAGATCGCAACTCTTTCCATATGCTAAAGTGCATATTCCCATCGGGGGGAGAATAAAAAAGATAAATCAACCAAAAACAAGCAAGAGGTGGAATACCACAAGAGAAAGTGTACCTAATAAAAAAGTAATTCTTGTAATTGGAATATGTTTTGTTGTAAATCATCGCACTTATGATCCAACCAACTGGGAGAGAATCAATTGATTCTTTTTCGGAAGCGATTCATATGAATCAAATTCTATTTAGTGGGATCTTTCACTCTCATTTTTTCTAATTTAATACCCAACAGAATCACGAGACGCTACTTAAAATTAAAAATTGTTTAAAAGATTTATTTTGATAACGAGTTCGCTTAGTGGAATTTCTTTGCCAAGAACTTTCTCTTGGAGCGAAAGATGTAACTGAATCTTCTAATTCCTCGGTTGAAGGGCTTACTTCTTCTTCCCTTTGGTCACCTCGGCCTGACTCAGATTCCGAGTTTGGCTGTTAGTGAGAAGCTAAGTTTCGCTTTAAGCTCGACAAGCGGGCAAGAGATCTAGCACTAAAAGCAGGACACCAGAATATCGAATCATGAACAAAGAAAAAGAAAGCATGAGAATGAGAGAAATATTGGTTCCTCTGGCTACTAAGATGTTTCAGTTCGCCAAGTTGTCTCTTGCCTGCCCATGGATTCAGCAACAGTTCGAAAGGTTGACCTATTCGGGAATCTGATCCCTTTGAATTCCATATTCGAAGTTGTGATTGGATCTATTCGGTAAAAAGAATCGATTCAAAATTGGTACAACTTCTACCTAACGTATTACTATGATATTACGGTCCGACGGGATACCACAAAAAGGAATGATTGAGATTGAATCTCCGTCTAATGTTTTTTTGCCTGGAGAATTCATCGGATTGTTGCGAGCAAAACGAGCAGGACATGCTTTAGACAAAGCGATCTGTTATTGGGAAATTTTATTAGGAATAATGAGGGCATCTCTGGCAAGAAAAGCATTTCGAATTGTTGATTCATCACCAGAGATGGCTTAGAACCAATTGTTCATTATCTAATGGATCTTTCCATTCTAATACTCCATCTAAGAGTTATCAGTATTTATCAAATCTCTTCCTAATTTTTCTTGATAAATGATTAACTACAAAAGGGTTTTTTTAATGAACGTGCCACAGCTGATTACTCCTTGTTTTACAATGTCAATTGTTAATTGTTAATTCTTGGTCAATATTGGTAACTCTTGGTCATTGAGATTCGCAGATTTTTCATATTAATATTTAGGGATGGATCATACCTTTCTTTTTATCGCCTCAAACAAATTGAAATGATTGAAGTTTCTCTATTTGGAATCGTCTTAGGTCTAATTCCTATTACTTTAGCAGGGATTATTTCAGCCGGAGTGGGAAAACACATGATAACTTCTCGCCAAATTAATATACTGGGAAAACAATGAAATCCAAGAGAGGTCCACTAGAGATCAGAAATTTTTGAATGAAAAACAAGATGTTTCTTTTATCCCTTCCAGGCGATCAGAAAATAAAGAAATGGTCGATATATTGAAAATGTTTCTAATGAATTATGAGTTCAATAGATTCTGTTTAGCAGAAAGACGGATATTCCTTGCTCGACTCGGACCTCCACGCTATTTAGCACGAGATTTTGAGTCTCGCGTGTCTACCATTTCACCATCAAGGCATCTTGAAAGTGAATCGTATTCCATGATATGATATCTATCTAGTGTGATATATGGAATATATGGACAAAGGTGGATGGAGTGTTGGGGTATTTCTATCGATCGGTCATGTCATATGGGCCTGAATCAGACATCAAATTGCTTCGATTTGAATTATCCGTAGGATACCCTATATATCAAAAAGATGTGCAATCAAACTTATTTCTCGATTCAATAGAAGCCTAAAGAAGTGAATATGTGTAACGGTTGGAAATTTTCGACTCCTCGAGAGTCGGAAATTCCGGGAACGTTAGTGAAAGAAAGTAGAGGGTGAGGAAGAAAAGATAGAACTAATAGAATAGAAGAAGAAGAAGAACATCAGAATCATCAGAGTAACACGAATCTCACAGCGGAACGAATAACATATAATATATATAACATAACTTTGAAGTAAACAGTTATATATATACAATAGCACTTATCAGAGTACAACACTTACAACACAGCGGAAATAACTATAGCTATAAAATCTTGCAGCCTCCTGCTCCAAGCTCTCCAAGTATATCTGTAAATCCCGACTACTTGACTGCCCGTACAAATTTAGGCACCCAAGAGTTTAGGGAAAACGACAAAGTAAACTCCGGGTCAGTCATGGGACTGGTATGAGTAAAACAGTTTAAAACAATTGAACAGGTAAACGATATCTCATAAGACCACGCCGCATAACGGAACGGGTTTTTCCCTTATGAGAATCCAAAATATCTTTATATCAAAAACCTTTTGATATTATAATAATGTCTATGTACAAATAGATATCAACTAGCAGAAACGCTTGCATCTCACGTTCTACATACATAGTATACAATCATAAACCGCAGAGCGCTTATCGGAGAGTGGATTCCAACAGACAAGGTATGGGAGCACCTTCTGAATAGTGTACTCTAGAGGTGATACACTCAGGGTTCAACAAGAACGTCTTGCAACCCGGCCACACATGACCGCTCACTCATTTAGCTTGAGTGTCGCGAATATATTGCCACCACGGTTATAGGCCATCAAACCGTCATCCGAAGATACAGAATCAAAAAGAAGTATAAATATGAATATACCCTAGATCGGTGACAATACACCCTGCTTGGGAATGACCCAACTAGCCATGCTGCCTAGCCCAACTTTTGTTACTTCCTGGTGTGAGGCTAGAAGCTACGTCTATCTTCAGAACATCTGATCACCATTCACCTTGAATGCCACATTGTCATACCCGCCAAATCACAAATTGACTTATTCAAAAATAACACGGGTATACAGCTAAGAGAAACGAATTCCTCCGCCACCAAACGTGAATACGTTTGAACAGATCAACTTACGCGATCCATTGGATATACTCTGTCAGACCTTCTTCCATATACGTTGTCCTGGGACTGGACAAACCGAAGGCACTATTCAGTATATCCATCTTAGTCACTGTTATCTAAGACTTATACAACAGCCCTTGCACTTTACTCCGTCTTCAATTTATCTTTGGCATATATTGCTCGCAACGCTTATGCCAATACATAGTGGTTCTTTGGATAATAATCCAACCGGTCTCTCCATATTAACAACGTTAAAATGGTAAAAACTTTGATAGTCTGTGATTCAACTATCAAATGAAAACATGTCGGTGTACAAACAACGATCTTATTTTCATTGGAAATTCGATCGATCAATCATCATATGTTCATATTTCCTTATTTCATATATTTAGAAAATATATGTTATTAATCATTGGAAAACATTTCCATAGCTTATTTTCACATCACTATTATTTCGCAACTATCAGTCCCTAACTGTAACTAGTATGAGAACAATTCTCTAAGTATCAATCCGGAAGGTCGAAACCAACATCATATCGTCACTTAGAAAACCGTTCAACTTACCCTCTCCAGTCAGTTTCTGAATTTGCTTAACTCTATTTCTTAAATTCTTATCATGAAAACATTTCATTTTCTATGTTTAGAAAACATATCTGACTATATTTGGAAAACGTTTCCAAAACTCATTTCCGGATTTCAAATGAACATTGTATAAAACATCGTTACGCTTAATCCATTAATCGCTTATTACTTAACTATATTTCAAATCAACCTTTTCTATCGAACCACAACTATTCCTTTGTCAATTCTGAAGTCAATCAAGTTGGGGTATAATTACCTCGCAGACCTTAATTGAACAACGTCCTTTACTGTGAAATAGATGAAGTTCATCACTCACTTTCCACAATCATCTGTTTACGCAAATTCTCGGATTCAGGTTACGAATCCACTTCTTATATGACAGTGTTTGATTATAACTATAACGTTATAATTCCTACCCCTAAAATATCTAACCTAAATTATAAATTTATTTCCTAACTCGAATAATTTAAAAGACACCATATTTCTAAATCAATAACTAAATCTTGATTTAAACCCTGGAAAGTAAATAGTACTTTCCCGAATTCGCTATAATCGAATTCGACGTATAACTCTCCTTCGAGTAATCTCTATTTGATTAACTCTTCTTCGAATAACCTATATTCGATTATCTTTCTTCGAATAACTCATATTCGAAATCTCTCTCTTTCGAATAAACAATATTCAATCTCTTTCTTTCGAATATGCTATATTCGAAAATCTCCTTTCGATTTACTAATCGATAACCCCTTTCGATCAAACTAAAATTGATAACTCCTTTAACTCTATTCGAATAACAAATATTCGACTAACTCCTTTGGATCAACTCATTTGATTAACTCCTTCGAATAACTAATTCGAACAACTTACCTTCGAATAACCAATATTCGATTTACTCTAACTCGATTAACTTAATTCTAATCGATTTACTCCATTTCGATTCAACTTAATTCAAATCGATTAACTTAACTCAAATTGATTAACTCCTTTCGAATAACTAAATTCGATTCAACTCTTCTCGAATAACTACATTCGATTAACTCAAATTGAATAACTAATATTCAATTTACTCTTACGTGTTTAACTCTATTCAAATATCTAATTCGAATAACTCCTTTGGATTAACTCTTCGACTAACTCCTTCGGATTAACTCTTCGATTAACTCCTTCGGATTAACTAACTTCGAATAACTCCTTTAGATTAACTAACTTCGAATAACTCTTCGACTAACTCCTTCGGATTAACTAACTTCGAATAACTCCTTTGGATTAACTCTTCGACTAACTCCTTTGGATTAACTCTTCGATTAACTCCTTTGGATTAACTAACTTCGAATAACTCTTCGACTAGCTCCTTCGGATTAACTACTTCGAACAACTCCTTTGGATTAACTAACTTCGAATAACTCTTCGACTAGCTCCTTCGGATTAACTAACTTCGAACAACTCCTTTGGATTAACTAACTTCGAATAACTCTTCGACTAGCTCCTTCGGATTAACTAACTTCGAACAACTCCTTTGGATTAACTAACTTCGAATAACCAATATTCGATAACTACTCTTCGAATAATTAATATTCGATAACTCTTCTCAAATGAATCACATTTGATTTCTCCACTCGAATAACCGATATTCGATAACTCTTCTCTCGAATACACCATATTCGATAACTCTACTTCGGATAAGTGATATTCGACAACTCTACTTGATTAACTCTACTCGGATAACTCTAACTGATCAACTTTAACTTGTCAACTTTAACTGGTCAACTTTAACTGGTCAACTCTAACTGACCAACTCAAACTGGTTAACTCAAATGGTTAACTCTAACTGGTTAACTCAAATGGTTTACCCTAACTTGATTTACTTGTCTCGATTAACTGAACTAATCCACTTAGTTTAACTTAGTTAATTCACTTTGATTAACCCTAACCGATTTACTTAGTTAACTCAGCTAATTCACTTTGATTAACCCAACTAATTTACTTCGATAAATCAATTAGTTTAACTTGACTAATTCACTTAGTTTGACGCAACTAATTCACTTTGATTTACCAATTAGTTTAACTTAACTAATTCACTTTGGTTAACTTAACCAATTACTTTGATTAACTTGACTAACTTGCTTTGGTTAACCTAACAAATTACTTTGTTTAACTCTATTCAAATATCTAATTCGAATCACTCTAATGTGTTTAACTCTATTCAAAATATCTAATTCGAATAACTCATTTAAATCCATATCGTGTTATACCGTGTGCGAAGCACGTGTTTAAATCTATCCTTGTATAATTCTATTTATTTTCCGAACAAGTGTTCCTTTATTTATTCCCTAAATAAATATTCCTTTATTCCATTTATTTAAAATCTAAATAAATGTTCCTTTATTTATTTCCTAAATAAATAAATGTTTTCATTTTATACAATCCTATCGATTTTATAAATAAGATTTATTTTCAATATAAACATTGAAAATTCGCTTTTTACATTCTAGTATCACCTACGGTGTTTACCGTGTCGTATAACAATGATTGGTATCATTCAAACATATGAAATCAATAACAGATTTCATAACACATCATATATCACAATATATGAAAAACGGTAAAATAAATGTTGAGGAATCCAGTCGGATTCCTCCAACCTGTTTCCCTGCATCACAGATGTTAGACAATATAGATAACATCACTTGCAGTTCGATATGATATATTCTGTTAAACAGAATCAATATAGAATTTTAACTAACTGACTAGCAGTTCAATCAAACAATCAACATGAAATTATAAACTGTTCAGAGTTAGTGAGTTTTACTCACCTTGGACGCGTTAACCGTTAAATGTCGGTTTGCGTTATCTGATTCAGTCGGACAATTTATTTCACCATAAATTGTAATGAGCTCGGATTGACTCGCGGTCAGTCTCATTGTGTTGCTCCCGTCCATACGACTCCAACGCAACTTACGGTTTGCAAATCCGACCTCGTACGGACAAGATACGGTATTACGAAGTTTGAATCACTATTTGAATATAAAACAAAACATAACTTTCTTTTATACTTTATAATTGGGCCATACCTCCTTTATACGGCCCATTCTCCCTTTATAACACCAGACCCGACAAAATCATTCATCTCCCTCAAATCCATTTCACGATCCCACTTCCTACAGCAAAACCCTTGACCGTGCTTTTACTGACCATCGCCATCTCCCCGACCACCAAACGTTGCCACCGACTCCACTATCGAGTTTCTCATCTCCGCCCGCACCCGTCCGATGCCTCAACCACCAGCTCGCAACCCCCTCATCCAACACGACCTGCTGCTCAAACCTCGAAAACCCGTCGTCGCTTTCTGCCTCAGGCGACGGAAGCTCCACTGACCAACCCCACTGAAACGCCTCAATGCCCGCGACCCCCTGCTAACCTCGAGATGGTCCATCTAGCGCCCCATCGACTTTGAAGCCTAACCCTAGCTTCACTGGTGATTTTCCCTTGGCAGAAACGTTCCTCGAGCCTCACAATAGAGGAACCCATACTGAGTTCATGTATATCTGTTTCATGATTTGTAGCATTTTATTTGTGTTCTTGGTGGATTTATTTATAGAATCCTTCATGATTTTCTATTGATTTTCTTTCTGGGAAAACTTTACTGTGTTTGGGTTTGTACGCCTTATATAGGCTGTTTGGGTTAGGTAAGGTTTGTGGTGAAGATCGAAGGCCGTGTGGCCTGTGCTGAACCATAGAAAATGGAGGGGATATTTTCAATTTGATTTTTTATATTTTTATATTCGTTTTCTGCACTCTAAAAATCCGTGTGATCACACACGATGCCCAAAAATCACGAAACTGGACATGTAGCTAGAGTTCGACATTACGGTCCCAACGAAACTGGTTTCGTCGAATTCCGACTCCGTATGCTCACACAGCGTATTTTTAACCGTCAAAATACTGACTGTTTCTCACTCTAAAAATCCGTACGGCCACACAGTGACTCTAAAAATCACGAAACTTGACCCCTAACAATAATTTGACATTGCGGATCCAACAAAACTGATTTCGTCGAATTCCGACTTCGTATGCTCACAAAGCATATTTTTAACGCTCTGAATGACCCATTTAAATATATAAATATATTTAAATATTATTAAATTAAATATTAATAAATTAATATTATCGTATATATCCATATACGATGTCGTCCGGCTCTAGAATATCACCTCAGATTTTATGACTTGATTTCCAGACTCCAGATTATCCCGATATTCAATTCGTATCGAAAAATTGATTTATAACGTATATAAAGCGTCGCAAATTATAAAGGAATTCTACAGTGACTTTTCTGAAATTTGATTTGGACATAACTCAAAATCTACACGACGAAATCCCGATTTTTCTCTTCCACTAGAAAGATATACTCCACCAGCTCCACACGTTTCTTGTTTCACAGAAATCCGACTTATAACGAATCCTGTATATTCAGTTGAAGTACGAATCGCCAAATAGCGAACTGCCGCGCCATTTCGAGCTCGATTATAATTATATTATAAATTATACGTTCAACTATCGTTTATTTAATATATTCGTTATTTAAATAATTAAATAACTTAATTATTATACCTTACAAAACGCGCCATTACAATATGGTACCCAAATAACGATAGATATGTCAAAAGTAGGTCCGATTACGCCTATTCCTAATCCTAAATAGAATGTAACAATGTAGGGATCCATATGGAAACATGGTACCTATTTACATACGCTCGAATGACCCCTTCTCATAATAAGAATGTACATAACCCCAGCTAGCTAGCGCTCTTAGCTTAGGGAAAGCGTCCGCGGATAGAGAGGTCAGGTGGGGATATAGGGGTCAGGTCTCTTTTGCTAGTGATCTCAGCAAGAAAGCCTTTAATTGATGCTTTACTAATATAAGGGTAAAGGTTACTTCCAAGCAAGAAAAGGGCTGAAGGATTTGAACCAAGATTTCTATATGTATGGGATGAGGCATTAATATATCTAAAACATAATTTAAATACAATAATTTTTCCTCTAAAAAAGGAAAAATTGAATGAATTGATCGTAAATTAGATAACGAAAGAGAATCTCCTAATTGTTCCAGAGCAACTAGAAAGAGATTCTTTAAACAAAAAAATTCAACTCAGATGTAGGATACCTATCCAGAAGTTTTCGCAACCCTTTGTTAGGACAAGTAAGTTGCTTCCCTTGGTTTGCTAGATCTTAGATGGGAAGAATGTCCCATTTCAGTCTATTGGGACCTAGAAACAATGCAATCTTTACGCTTCACACCGAAGTACGTGTCCGGAAAGTCCAAAGTCTCGATAGTTAGCTCTAGGTCTTCCAGTCAAAAAACAACGTCGATATAAGTCTTTAAATTTCTAATTTAATTTATTAAATTTAGTAATCATATTTTGATATGTATAAAATCATCCTATTTATTTAATTTATATTTATTTATTTTAAAAATAATCTTTCTAAGTTTTTTAAGTTTCATTAACCTAACGAACATAACAAGAAAAGGGGTTTAGACAATTCCGTCCCTTTTTCGACGAAGAAAATAGATCTAAGTGATCCTACTCATATTGGACCTAGTGCTCAAGTAGTTTGGCCAATAGTAGGTCAAGAAATATTAAATGGTGATGAGGGCGGTGGTTTCCGAAGAATACAAATAACCTCTGGGTTTTTTCAGATTTGGCGAGCAGAGCACCTTCTACTTCTAATAGGCCATGAACTAGATCAGAAGAGTTCTCAACGAATCCTATTCCACCTCTTATAGAGAAAAGAACTTAAAGCAAAATACTTAATAACACGGCGATACATTTATACAAAACTTCTACCCTGAGCACACGTAATAGAGCCATAGATAGAAAAATGAATCTTTTTCTATCGTTGAACAGAGATTTTTCTATGAAAAATATGAATCGGAGTTTGAAGAAGGGGAAGGAGCCCTCGACCATTTGCAAAATAAGCACAAGGAAAAAGCAATAGGCTAGCAAATACCGCTGTTTTTAGTTTTGGATCTTCCAAATCATTCCCGCCGTGGATCCAGACCAATTTTTTTCTGATCCTTCGATAAAAAGATTCATTCTCCTCATAAACAAGAGGAGGTAGAACCAATAAAGATTTCTTTTTTGATTCATCTCTGGAGTTGAATACCTCATTCAAGAATTTTTTTGATCCAAGCCGTAGAAATCAATAGAAAAGGCAAATCCCCTATGATACACCAGATCTGGCTCGGTTATTGATAGAGTGAATAGATCTGTCATCTCTTGAAATCTCTCTTCTGATTCAAAATCGATTTCATAAAAAATATAAATTAGGTAATAAAAAATTTACTAGAAGAATTAGTTGATTTATTGATGCAAACTATGGAATTTCTGGTAGTAGATCCATAATCAAAAAAGTTTTTGTGATTGTTCCAGAAGAAATGAAACAAAAGATACAGTAGAACTAGGACAGTTACTGGAGAAGTTATAGACACCTTTCCATACTTTGTATCTGGAGTACTGCACTTAATTTCCTCGAGTCGTCAAATGAGTTTTTTTTTTCAAGCTTACATGAACCATGGTCGTTCACGACTATTGGTAGCGATGTTGCGCTGCTTGATGCTCCGATCGAAAACAAATTAGTGGGGCCATGCCGGTACGACAGAATATGCGTTAGAAAGGCCAATTAGACTTAAAGAAAGTTTTGTCGTTATTGTTGCAAACATACGATTCATGAGGAAATAAAGAAATAGATCGAATGGAACATATGTATTGCATTATTTTTCAAAGGAACAGAAAAAATAAAAACTTAACATATATATGTATATAAATATATAATATATAAATAAAAAAGAAAACGCACGAAGGAGTGTGGTTCGCTCAACAAATTCCCGCTCCACCGGAAATTCCCTCTGCCCCTACTTTTGGATATAGTACTCGGTCTATTATCTTAAGTGGTATTGTCATATTAACAATTATATGGTTAGGGTTTCTAGCTGATGGAGTAAGCCCAATCGATCCTCAATTGGCATTTCCTAATTTTTTTCTGATCCTTTGATAAAAAGATTCATTCTCCTCATAAAAAAGATGAGGTAGAACCAACAAAGATTTCTTTTTCGATTAGGGAAGGGAAGTAAGGGGCCTAAGCATGGTATTCGTCGTACACTTGAGTGGCAAGAAAGCGAGCATGACTAATAGCCCCGTTTTTTCAGGCCTGAGAAAAAAAGCATTTATCTATTATAGAGATGGTGTGATAACAGATTAACAGAGTCGGGTTAGCAGTCCTCGCTCCACAGATTCGGCTTAGTTCAAATATCCCTAGTTTGATAGCAGAGTCCCAAGGTAAGGAATAACCAGTTACACCATAAGATGCAGATGAAAAGATGGCCAAAGTTCTTATATTATCTGTCCCCCTTCTCCCCGAATCTGTAGAAATTAATTACTTCTTTTGATTAGATGGGAGTGCACCAGATCTGATCGTTTTCCGGTATCACCTCTTTGATATTCTCATAAATATGGACTTCTCACTTCACTCCTTGGTTAGGAAGAAGCCCCAGTTGTCGAATTTAAGAGTAAAATCAGTTATTAAAAAAATATAAACTATTCCAATAACTCGAAAAAGTAATAAATTTCTCTATATTTATAATATAAATTTTTCAAATTTCCCCTTTTTTAGTCTTTAGTCCAAGTTAACCATAAATTCTTCTAATTAAGAATATTGCTCCTCAATCTAAATTAATCTAATTTAACTACCTTTTGGGTCTCCCCGAAAACGATCTTCTTTCTTTGAACCCATTTTTAAAGAACTTGAGTACTCTCTTGCGGATCCATGAAACAAATCTCAGAAATCTTTTTCTCTTTTGGAAGATACAGAAGCAAAGCAATCAATCTATTGATATTGGAAGACCAAAAAGATTCTTCCAATGTCTACTCACTCTAAAACTTTTTATTTGTCTACTACTTCTTATTTATTATGTTTTTATTTATTAAAAATAACGAATGTATGAATCTAAACGTATGAATCTAAACAAAAGATTTTCAATATATCTGGAAAAGAAGAAGTATTAATCTTTGGTGAACAAGAGAAAAAGCATTATTATTTCGATAAAAATGTAACCGGTTCTTTCGTTTCCTTAGGCCACTGGCCATCCGCCGGGAGTTTCGGGTTCAATACCAATATTTTAGCAACAAATCTAATAAATCTAAGTGTTGGATCCTTCCGTTAAAAAAGATACGGAAATTTTTACTATTCAAGACTTGATCAAACAAAAGAAAAATACAAATATCCAAATTTTAAGGCCTAGTACTCCATGGATAGTTCGAATTGTATAGGAACAATGATCAATTTTAGTGCATTTAGGTCATATCTAAAATGAATAAAGAAATAGAAATTTAGAGATAAGGAATAAACCATGGATAAATCCAAGCAACCTTTTCGCAAATCCAAACGATCTTTCCAAACCAGATATTTTTTCTGGTATAGATATTTGTTTAGTGTATGTGTTCTTTTTCTTTATCATAAGGTTATCTCCTGCCAATGAATGATAAGTATCTTAGTCAATTGGCTCTTATGGAGAAATTGGACGCCTTGCTTACTCTTCGACCTCCTACAACCCCCCAGATTTAAAAAATTAGTGCACTAGAAGCTACCATAAATTGAAGTGAATAATTGCTCATTGAGAACGTCTTGCTACCTGAAATGTTTTCCCTTTGTTTCGAAAAAGAAAAAAAGAGAAAATAGCATCTTTCTATCCTGCATATTCGTTGAACTCAGTCTCATTGGGTTCTTATTTTTATCTATCTTCTTTGCAAGGGAACGAGAGAAAGTATCTAATGAATTATGAGTTCAATAGATTCTGTTTAGCAGAAAGACGGATATTCCTTGCTTATTATCAGACAAGAGCTATACCGGATGGAGGAGGCTAGGTTAGCCGAAAGATGGTTATCGGTTCAAGGACGCAAGGTGACTTTGCTTTTGCAGGGTAAGAAGGGGTAGAGAAAATGCCTCGAGCCAATGTCCATCTTCGAGGGACTAGCTTTGGGCCTTTCCTGCGCAGCTTAGGTGGAAGGCGAAGAAGGCCTTTGACCGAGCCATCAGTGAGATACCACTCTGGAAGAGCTAGAATTCTAACCTTGTGTCAGGACCTACGGGCCAAGGGATTGATTAAGAAAGATCTCTGCTCTATTTGCAATATTCCTATCTATTATTTTGGAAATTTATAATTCTTCCGATTTACTGGATGGAATTTCAATGAGTTAGGTTCGTAAGAACTATGAACCTCTAGTTTTTCAATAAAAATATTTTTTTATTGAAAACCCATTCCTTAGCATTGAGATCTGCTGATAGAACCGAATGATTCTTTTTTTTTCAATGTACAAGAATTTTTGGAGTTCAACATGTCTGGAAGCACGGGAGAGCGTTCTTTTGTTCAAAAGTCTCCCATCTTTCTTTGTCAAAAAAGGTAAAATTTAATATTTTTGGCATTAAAAGATATTTTGGACTAGTAATTAGTCCAAAAAATATTACTAACTCCGCAACAAAACCACTCATTCCCGTGATAAAATCTAATTTATTGATATAATGAGTATTTTATTTAAGGATTAAGTTATTACCAAAAAAAGATAAATTAAAATTTTAATGGAAAAGATCAATTCGGAAGTGCTTTTTTATTCTAGCAGATGGAATTTCGTTGAAGAAAATCAATTTATTGCTTATATAGCTTATCCTTTAGACCTTTTTGAAGAAGGTTATGTTACTAACATGTTTACTTCCATTATGGGTAATGATTTTTTTCCGTGTTTCAGAATACGGTTAACCTGGTCGGGGTATCTTTATATCTCATTATCGATTGAATCAGTCAAGAATACAATCAAGCGTTTATCGCCTTTGATTGCTCCCAAGACGACAGAGGAAATTAAGTGAAGTATTCCAGATACAAAGTATGGAAAGGTGTCTATAACTATAGAGAAATTTATTACTTTTTCAAGTTATTGGAATAGTTCATATTTTTGTAATAACTGATCTTACTCCGGAATTAGTTATACCAAATAAAGAAGGGAATTTTTTTACTTTGTTCGATAAAAAGAAAAGCCCCCCAGATGGTAATCTTAATGTGGCTGATTTACCCTCTTTTGCGATCAGTTTCGCTACAGCGCTCGCCGCGATTGGGGAGGAAGATCAGAATTAGAAATTGATAGAAGAACAAGGATAGGAGCATGTGTAAGTAGGAAACAAAAAATATCTACCAGACTAAAAAAATTCAGATGGGTATCTCCTAAATTAAATAATTTTTCTTTCGTTATACTTACGAAATTAATTTTATCTGAAGAACAACTTCTTTCTCTAGATTTTGTTGAGTTATTATATCCACTCATTGAAATTGAATAATTGATGATCAATTGGTTTTTACTCAAAGAACCCTTTTACTTAGCTTGGGAAACTCTTTGGTTTGAGCAAAATGTGGAAGAAGGATGGAAAATCCATGGACCAACCCCATCGTCTCCACCCCATACACAAGAAATTTTATATTAATAGGGCGAACACACTTCAATATGAAAGGTTGGTTGGCAGTAAAGGCTATTCCTGATCTTATGCTTTTAGGCCCTTAGTTTCAATTTGTGTAAAGCTTAAGTTATATACTTGGGGCCTTCTAACTTAGAATGAATGATGCTGCTCCGCTGCCACTGCCAAAAAAATTTGTGCCAAAATAACAGATGCCAAGAAGAACAATAGGCCTTGGGCGCATAATGGATCTTGAAGCACTATTTCTGCATCTCCAGCAACTGGGAGTCTCCTGCCTATTACTATGAGTTTCTTGAGATGGAATAAACCTATTTTTATTTTCCTCGAAATGAATATTCCTTTCCTCCGCATGCAGAAAATGAATAAATAAATTAGTCAAATTATGAGAAGCTTCATAAAGTGCCAGAAACGGGGAAGAATCTCTTCTATCGTAGAGGCCTCGTCGAGTGCTCCCACTCCGCCAAAAAAAGAATATGATATAAAAAAAGATAAGCAGATAAAAGTGTCCCACCACTTGAGCTGGACTCTTTCGCTACGCACTTCCCGCTGGTCGAAGAAGAGTGAGGATCAGAATAGTTTGGATCCTTCCGGTCCTTACTTCCCGTCACTTCGCTCCAAGAATATTTGGACCCTCCCGCTCACAATTAATATACTGGCACCTCTTTTCTCTGATTTGTTTTTCTAGATCTTTGATTTGATTCCCATTAATAATGAGGTGAACGATCTTATTTTTCTGACTGGGTTTGTGAGCGTGAACAAGCAGACCGACCACTAAGTGGGATGCTCCCATGATCGATCGCTAACCTCTCTTGTTGGGCCAAGTTCTCTTTCCTCTATATTATATGGATTAGTCCAGGTTCGTTATCAATACAATCATGTCGCCGAATACAATCACTTTGAAGAGGTTCAGTTCAAATGGGAAGTATGAAACACTCAATAGAGAATGAAATCTCACTTATCAGAGTCCATTATGGAAGAATCCTCTGAGGAATTGGCTATGGTATATTTGATCCATACATAATATCATGAAAAATGGCGTCCAACCAAAAAATCCTTTCTTCTTCGAATTTTTCTATCTTCCCATTCGTTTCCAGCGAATTCTTCATCTCCTAATTCCTTCCATTCTACCAACGAATTTTCTATAATAATTCGCAAATCTAAATCGGCTAATTGTTCTCTGATAGCACCTGCTCCTATAGAGATTTCCCGGTTTCGAAATATCTCAAAGCCTTGGGTAGTAAAAAAAGCAGGATGCTGTATTTCCAGGATTGGATTTCATACTCGAATAAGCCCCGTAATCGTAGGAAAGTGGGTTTTTTAGCTATGGGCCTAGCATCCAACCAGTATATTACTTTGCAAGCGTCTACTTTTTCCATTTCAGTTGCACCTTTCCATTCATTTAACTATAAAGCAACCGATAACTAGTTCCCCGAATTTATAGTCTGCTTTCCCAATTTATTCTTAAAAGGAATATTTTTGATAAGCCTAACTTGAAGCACGTTAGTGCTAAAGCTTTTGCCCCTCATTTTCACGACGAAACAATAGCTAGCCCAATAGCAACTTCCGCCGCTGCAATCGCTATAATAAAGATTGAGAAAATATCACCTTTTAATTGGCGACTATCAAATATATCAGAAAATATTACGAGATTAATATTAACCGAATTTAGTATAAGTTCAAGACACATGAGTGCTCTAACCATGTTTCAGAATTTTTCCATAATAGTGAGAAAAGAAGGCCCGACTCCAAGTTGTTCAGGAATAGTGGCGTTGAGTTTCTAGACCGTTTGCCTTAGGATTAGTTAGTTCTATTTCTCGATGGGGCCGAGAATCCTTCCTCGCCCACAATCGGCCCAAAAGGAAGGCCCTTTCCCTCTGGGAGGTAAGAAAATCATGATTGGGATAGCGGACGCAAAGCTATTGAATAAAATTCATGCTCAAGAACTTATCACTTCTTGGGTAGTAATTGCTACTTCAAATAGGTTCATTGCTCCAGCCCAGAAAACGATTAATCCGGCATGGGCTACGTGGACTCAACTTGCCTAACAAATCAACTAATCTGAGTCTAAGCCATTAAGAATCTAACATCTTTTTTTCTTCCATTTTTGTTGGGGCCATTTGCAAAGTAGTTTAATTTATTAATTGTTACTAACCCTAGATTCACCCCCCGATAAATGAATCAATACGTTTTGCTCGAACTCCGTCATATACTATTCCTATTTACCAATCCAATACAAATTGGAAAAAAAAACATGAGATTAGTCATCAGTCGGTCATAAATCAATTTTCTTTTCACTAATTTCAACTTAAAGACTAAGGAGTGTCAGTTCAATGGAATGCTTTTCATATACCTCCCCAATTAATATACTAAAGCGCCTAGGAAACTTTCTCATCGCCAGGTGCGACATGATAAACATTGATACTCCAGTGCATTTCTCCCTCTGATTCAGAATAAATATGTTTTCGGACCTTCTCTATAAAATGAAATAATGAAGACAATTTGAGAGAGCTGAGTCGATCTCTAGAACGGCTAGTCCCAGAACCCGAAATAAATAGATATACTCTTAGAGTATTCTTCCTATTGATTCAAAACTCCAAGTGGAACTCAAGCTCAAATTGTTGTTTAATACCCAACAGAATCACGAGACGCAACATAAATTAAAAACTATTTAAGAGATTTATTTTGATATATTTTTCTAACATGTTAATATTTTAATCAAACAAATCATATTTTTTTAAAATGATAATATTTAATCAAACAAAATCATATTTTTATAACATCGCTAACAAGTTAATATTTTAATCAAACAAAATCAAATTTTTCTAACATCGCTAACATGATAATACATCATATTTTTCTAACATCTCTAACATGTTTAACAAATGATTCTTTTTATATTAACATCGCTAGCCTATTTGTGACATTTTTATTAAGAAAAACATATATTAACATATAATCCTTTTAATCTAAACTAACATGTTAAAAGTGAAATTTTTGTCAAGCAAAGCATATATTAACATGTAATTCTTTTAATCTAAACTAACATGTTAAAAGTGACATTTTCAATGAACAAATCATATTTTAACCTATGATCATTTATAATGAATCAATAATACAATAGAAAAATATAATTTTTATTGTCTAATCATTTTATTTAAAACATGATTCTTTCTAATGAATCAATAATACAATAAAAACATAATTTTTATTGTTAACATATTTTATTCAAAACATGAATATTTTTGTTGAACAAAATATTATTTCAAAATATGATCCTTTCTACACAATTTAATCCAATAATTCATTGCAACCACAATCAATCAATTTCAATTTCATACAACACATATATGAATTTTATATAGCGTATATATATAAATGTATCATCGCAATCACAACCAATTTTATTTTAAATTTAGAAATCTCACCGATGGTTTCCACTCCACCAAAAATTGAGACGAGCTCCAAATCAATCCAAATCAGTTTTGTTGTGAAGCTCTCGACTCCACGATCGCAACGAATCATATTTCATGTGATTCGGAGTTCGTGGCAAAAAGATATTAACATACGAACATGGAATATTATTTAAATAATAATATCACTATTCACCTTATTCTCCAAAAGGACACCCTCAACTTAAAATGCTCGCTACGGGAATTGTACGAAACCAGTGCCATTCTCTCCGGCTTCTCTCCCTCTTTCCACGGCAGGTGGTCCCCCCTCGAGTTCGCCATGTAGGCCCCACGATCTGCAGTTGAATGGAAAACTACAATTTCCGTTCATCTTGGTGATGCTGCCGCCACGATGCTCCAAATGCCACCAAATTTTACCAGTAGTTAGATATCGACCTCCTAGACAATTTTCGTTTGTATTAATTCGCCTGAAAAACATGGATTGGCGGGAAATCGATCATTTTCGTGACTGCCTCGTTTTCCTACACCCCTCCGATGGACTTGACATTCCGGCCAACTCCGGCCACCTGAGACCATGCCACCTCCGCCAAAACATTCGTATACTTCCACTCTACCTTCTGTCCGAACCGCTCGACCTAATTCTCTATGTGGGGCCCGTAGCAAGCAAAATACCAAAATCGAACTGCTGCACTTAGAGCTCGATTCTGGCCAAACCACAAATCCAATCACCACCAAATTTTAGGCATGAGTAGCTCTCTTCATTTTATATATGCTCATAAAATTTCATGGCCTAACTCCTTACGGTTTGGGAGATATAGAATATATAAGTTTGAGTGGCTTTTCTGCAAAATTTCGAGAGAGAGGGAGAGGGCTGCTACAGATTTGTGGAGAGGAAAAGATATTATACAGTGGAGGGTTTTATTATTTTATTATTAATTTTCTAGTTCACGCTCTCTTCGTTCGACAGTTATCGATGCCACGGTCACATATGAACTCCATTGGCGATGAAAATTGACATGCTGTTATGTCTTGACGATACGGTCCACACAAAAGTGGTTTTGTCGAATTCCGAGTATGTTTTCTCAAAAAAGCCCTATTTTTGGCCTTATATGGCTGATCGATTCACCATTAATTGCTCACGGCCACATACTAGCTCCAAAAATTATGAAAACTGGAATCTAGCAACAATTTGACATTCCGGATCCAACAAAAGTGGTTTCGTCGAAAACAGCGGTTGTTTGCAAAATGGCTATTTTAAGGGCTATATGTTATATTAAAATATATATAAATTCCATAGTGACTATTTTAAATTTTAAGCTGGACATAACTTACAATTTATAAAATGAAATCTCCATTTCTTACATTCATTAGAAAGATATAGTTAAATCGATTCTAACGTTTCTTGTTTCATTCAATTCTGATCAAAAATGAATTCTGTATACTCAATTTAAATTAGAAATCGAATTTTCAAACTACTGCGCCATTTCAGGCTCGTTTTATAATTAAAATAAATTTATACGTTCTAAATTCGATTTAAATAAATTTTTAGTCGTTATTATTTAAAATAAATCATTTTAAATATTCAAAATTCGTTAAAATAGCTAAAATAAAATTTTTAAATTGGTTTAGAAATTCCGGGTTGTTACAATCTCCACCGCTTAAAATCTTTTCGTCGTCGAAAAGGAACGAAGCTGAAAATTGTTTAACTAACCAACTCAATTTTAATTCTTTTATTGTTTTCAATAATTTTATAAGTTAAACTAATAATCACACAACACAATCATCAATCAATTAGTTGATTAACTTTTCAAATATATAACTTTTATATATTCAAAAAACATATTTTCTGACACCGGATTATATATATAGTCACAAGTACGTTAATTATAAACTTGTCACTCTCAACTCATTCTAGGGAATTTCTAGCCCTATCCCTAATGAGTTTCTCATTCAAGGATATTACTGATCCAATCTCTAATGGGTTTTCTTTCATAGGATATTACTAATCCAATCTATGATGAGTCTTTTATTTCATTCTAATGATTTGTACCCCAAAGATTTGAGTTAACCAAAGCTCTGATACCAAATGTAACGATATGGATTTCGCTTGAACCTAATTGATTGCTAAATCGACCAAGACCGTTTGAAGCCCGGATAAGCTAACTCTGGGCATGCAACACATCAGAACAAATAACATAAGACTTTTATAAATATCGTAATAATGTTACATCAGAGTACACCGAAAAATAATATTACAGCAGAAGATTAATTTACAATAAATTTAATACAATGCAGCATTACCAATAAACTAACACAATGGAACCCTATCAATGCTCTGGATGCAGCTTTAAGCTTCAATCCAGAATCCGGCTCAATAAATAAATATCTGCAAAACAAACCACTCGACTGCCCGTATGGAAATAAGGGCACCCGAGTTTGCAAGTGAAACAAACTACGAGTGAGTCATGGGACTAGTATGAGAAATCTACTTAACTTATTTAATAGTAAAGCTAATCACAGGACCACGCCGCTAACGTGGAATGGGTTTACTCTATTGGATCGCCAGTGCATAAAATAAAGTAAATCTTTTAAACAACGCAATGCTTTTTAGAAAAATGAAACCATTATAAGACTCAAGTCCCATCACACAATGCAACGCAAACCGGAGGATAGAGTTTTACCTTATAATGGTCAAATATGATTGATACGTATAAAACAAAAATCATTTGATATTACTACTAGTGTCTAGTCAGTTTAAAACACTTTTCAATATAAATGTATCAATCCTAGATGACAGCTACCATATACCATGTCGCCATATATAGGTTTACAATCAAATCGGTAATGTCGTATTGGAAATTGGGTTTCCATCATGAGTCAAGGCAAGGGATAACTCCTTACCGATGTAAGTCACCTCTAGCAAAAGGACTCAGGTTCGGACGCTAGCGAAACCTTGGATCCAACAGGGTCGGTCCACACATACTTTAGTGGATTAGTTATTCCTGAACACACGTTTCACAGTCCTATCGGACCTATCACTTGGCCAGTAGCGACCAATATATCGAGGTACCTCGCAATCCATCATCCACATAAGTAAAAATGTCTAGGCTCCATACCATGACACCGCTTCTAGCTAGAAAGAAACGCCTTGCACTCCCTACGTTCCCTTATCCCATTTCTGACTCTTACCAGGTTGTGAGGCTCGCGAAGTAACGTTATACACAAAGCTATGCTAATTTAAGCTATGCTTTGATCATCAACCACAAGACTCTGCTTTTCAACAAAAGTCTTGATCATTTGTATCTTAGCATGTGTAACACCCCGTGTATTCTATAACTGTGAAATTCACAAATTAAAGTATAACTAATTTCAAATCAAAGAGTTAAGGGAAACGGGATACGCCATTGCGTTCGTCTCGGAATTCTGCTAGAGATAGAGTCCGAGTTTGCGTAAAACGGATAACGTATGAAGAAGATATGGACGAACGAAGTTGGGCGAAAAACCAGAAAACGGGTCAGAATGCACTGGCGCACTTGGGAAGTGCGCCAGAACAGAAATGAACTGGCGCACTTGGGAAGTGCCCCAGTACATTTTTAGCCTGGCGCACCTGCCAAGTGCGCCCAGGTCAGAATGACCTGCTGGTCAGGTCTTGGCTGGCCTGATCAGGGCCTGGTCAAATTTCTGAGCCTTGCCTTGTCACTAGGGCTAGGTGTCAGCTCCCGGTTGGTCTCCCCTTCAAACGAACGGCTATTATTGAACCAAGCTCCATCGACGGTCTAAATCAACTCACAAACTCTATAAAAAGAACCTAAGACTAACCCTAATTCACACAAACTAAAATGGAGATGAGAACGTCATGCTGCTGAGGAGAGACTAAGGATAGCCGTCAGAAATAGAGAGACAATTAGGGGATAAGTCAAAGCTTAAAGCAACATCAATCAAATCAAAACAACGCCTACAACAAAGGAAAGCATCTCCAAATTCAGAATTCAGATTCCTGAATTGAAGATTCGTCATACGTTGTAAGTAGAGTGCTATTCCGATGTGAATAATTAATTGCGTTTGATTTGTATAAAATGCGAAATGGAATTGTGGCGATAATAATCTATATTTGTATGTTATTTTGATTCTAAACGATTTGGAAATGTTATACGATTGGATATTTGCAAGTATGTGATTTATGTTGGAAGTTAACAACCATATGTTGTGGTATTTTATTTGGGATTCATACAAGTATATGATTTATGTTGACAACCACATGTTGTGAAATTTTAATTGGGATTCATGCAAGTATATGATTCACTATTATGCCAATATGATGTACATACTTTTATGTAATTGGACTAGACTAAGTATTATGGTTTATATGAACCTATGTTGAAATTGGCAAATCATACTTTTGTATTAAAAACAAAAGTAAGCATCTTTATGAACATGACTAAACTATGTTCGGTATTATGCCTAGTTGAAAACATGTTTTAGGCCTAAGTTGTTATTAAAACCATATGGTGATATATGTGACACAATTAAGTTAGATTTACATTCCAGTTGCAAGTTTATATGAATAGAATGATTCATGTTTAAGTATTGTTTATGCCATGATTACATGAATAGAATGATCCATGTTTAAGTATTGTTTATGCCATGATTACATGAATAGAATGATCCATGTTTAAGTATTGTTTATGCCATGATTACATGAATAGAATGATTCATGTTTAAGTATTGTTTATGCTATGATTATATGAATAGAATGATTCATGTTTAAATATTGTTTATGCCATAATCATATGAATAGAATGATTCATGTTTAAGTATTGTTTATGCCATGATTATATGAATAGAATGATTCATGTTTAAGTATTGTTTATGCCATGATTATATGCTGTTACAATTGCAAGTTCACATGTGCCTACTTTATGTTAAATGAATCGTTATGTTGCAAGTTCATGCGTTCACACTCCCCTTTTTTATGTTACCTCATAAACACCATGTTATAAGCCTCCCCTTTTCATATGGCTAAGTTGGGTTTAAATGTTAAACCCAACATAACCTATATTGTAGCGAACGTGTAAAACGGGGGTAATGACGTTTGGGTTAAAATATAGAACATATGTGTTGGCATGTTTGACGCATGCCAACAACCTTGAAAAACAATTAAGTGGCATAAATGAAATTTAACCAATAAAGATGAATTTGAATAATGGGCCGCAAATATTTACATATAAAAAGAAGAGAGACAAAATATGTAAATGTAGAAAATACGATGTGTTTAACCCGAGGTTGGATTGAGTTGTGATGTAAACCTGCCCGGAACCGCCCGGCTGTCCAGTAGTCACAACAATACCTATCTAATGTGGGTGGTTAAACATGGAGCCCAATAAGGACCCGAGGTTAGACTGAGTTGTGGCGTAAGACTGCCCGGACCCAACCGGCAACAGGCAGCCACAACAATACCTGTCTAATGTGAGAGGTCAAGGCTTTAATAAGACAATTAAGGCTGAGTCAGGATTGATAGGATTAAGTAAATTAAATTAATACTTAATCAAAATGGAACATGCTAAACTAAACAGACTGATTGGGAGTTAGGTTTATAAAACACTTAACCAACTTAGCATGTTGGCTAGAAATAGAAAACCTAGTAGCGGGGGACCCTTTTCAGCAGTAACCCTACAAGGTGTATCAGGATACCCTGAACTAGGCAGGGTGGGGCACGATTACTGGGCTGACTGTAAGAGGTCAAATCGATGGCGGTGGTGCAGCAGTGTAGGTTCTAACGGGGTGCGGGCGTGCACACACTCCGGCGCAGAAAAATAAGGCACTAGGCACCAGTAGCATACCTGTGCATTCTAGAATTGTGTCGGGCCGCCACCATGGGACTTGATACACCCCATGGTGGGACCAGCATAGGTAACTACAACATCGGGGGCCGTAAGACACATGTAACTATGCGAGTAGGAGCCGATCATCAGAAAATGGATCACTTCACCCTGATTATGGGGTGCCTGTTGGGAACTAGTTTATATGGGTACAGAGATTAATATGGGGTACGATAGTATTCGACCCTAGACAACTTAACTTAGTTTATGGTGCTTTCTCATTTCCAGTTTATGCTTATCATACCCAGTTCTTTATTCATAGACTGAATAGTCCTAGACTTACTCAGGCTTATGTCTGACTCTACTTTTCTTTCGCCTTCTTTTCTTTCGTTCCCCCCTCAGGTCCACAGGGAGGGAATACCGCAGCTTGACCAGTTTTCACATCCAGCTTGAAGAGAAAGAATGTATTGCTTGGATCTTTTCCGTTTTGGGCTATGGCTTTGGACAGCAATTATGGGACTTTTGCAGTTTATTTATGTTTCCTTTATGCTTCTTTAAATAATGTAATCAAGACAGTTATGAAGATGTTATGTTTTTGGAAGTATTGTAAGACAATTATGGCATGGTTTGTGTAACACGTATTTTAATGAAATAAAAGTTGTTGTTGTTTTCCGCTGTTCAAAAATATGTGTTCTTATATCTGTCTTGTATATCTGTGACTTATACTTATAAACCTCTACCAAAATTAGGGCATTCCCTTTGAGAGTGACCCTAACGGAGGTGGGGTGTTTCACTTGGTATCAGAGCATAGGTTTACCAGATAAGATAAAAAGTTTTGAAAATTTATTTTCAAAAGAAAATTTAAAGAAGCATTTTTAAAAGATAAAATATTATTTTAAAAAGGCAAAGTCCCCCAAAGTCATAGGTATTATCTCTTATCCTTCATTTTGAATCTATCCTTTTTGTTTCAGCATGTCCGAAGAACTTAATTTGCCAGAGGGTGTACCAATACCTGGTTGGTTTAGACGATTCTTAGAAGCAAGGGCCACTCAGCCAAGCCCTACCGTTCCTCCTCCCCCAGCTGTAGGAAATCATCTAGCTGCAGCAGCACCTCTTCCTCCACCTCCTCCGCGGGGAAACACTTTTGCTAAGATATGTAAAGATTTTAAAGCTATGGGAGGAAAGGATTTTCATGGAACTGAGTCCTTTGTGGCAGCTAGAAATTGGCTGAAAGAAACCGAGGACTTATTCGTCATCTTTGAGGTAGAAGATAGGCAGAAAGTACAACTGGCAGTATGGCTACTTAAAGGCGAGGCTTCCTACTGGTGGGAAGTCACTGATGCAGAAAGACCAATGGAAACATGGGAGGACTTTAGGGCAAGGTTTGAGGCTAAATTTCTCTCAGATACGGAAAGGAGTTTGCAGTTGGAAAAATTCTTATTTCTTAAGCAAGGGAATAAGACAGTCAAAGAGTATGTTAATCAGTTCGATGAGCTGGCTAGGTTCGGACTGGACCTAGTCAACACCCCGCACAAGAAGGCTCTCCGTTTTGTTAAAGGGTTGAATGAGCCATTACACAGTTTGGCCATGACCCATATACCCATGGGAGCTACGTATGAAAGATTGGTACAGATGGCATTGCTGAACGAAGAGGATAAGGGCAAGAAGGAGACAAAGGCAGAAAGCTCTCAAGGGAAGAAAGAGGGTTTACAGCCTAAGAAGACAGACTTTAAGAAGGGTGGGAAAGACAACAAAGAGAAGAGGAAGTGTAATTTCTGTGGCAAAGTGGGGCACTTGGTGAAAGATTGCTGGAAAAAGAAGGCCAAGATGAATGGCAGGTGCTTTTCTTGCGGTGAGACAGGGCACATGGCAAAGGACTGCCCAAAGAAACGAGGACAGGGGCAGAGGGCTGGATGCACCTCAGGGGCACAGGTTCATGTGCTAGAGGCGCCACCTCTGCAACAGCGAGGTATAAATACTTCTGTAGAAAGTGTAGTTTATCTTTATGATCACCCCGTTCGCACTTTATTTGATTCTGGCGCATCACACTCCTTTATCTCGTCTGCTTTAGTAGAATCTCTGCACCTAGAAACTAGTATGGTAGAGGACCCCTTAATTGTTTCAAACCCAATTGGGGGCCCAGCTCATTTGTCTATGATCTGTTTGGGATTGAAAATTTCTATTCTAAGCGTAGAATTTAAATGTAGTGCCTTTGTTTTGGGCTTTTCGGGATATGGTTTGATTTTGGGCATGGATTGGCTATCCAGTAATGGGGCCATCCTTGATTGTGAGAAAAGGGTTGTTAGGCTCCTGACCCAGCTCGGTAACACTTTGGAAATTTCTTGTAATCCCTCGTATGCGGTTATGCTTAGTTATCTTGAATCGCTAGATGCCTCCGTTGAAAATTTGCAATCGGTTAGAGTGGTCCGGGAATATCTGGATGTCTTCGAAGAGGTGAAGGGCTTGCCTCCGAAGCGGGAGATAGACTTCCGTATATATCTTGTAGATAATGCAAAGCCCGTTGCGTTGCCCGTTAGACACATGGCTCCACGAGAAAGGAAAGAGCTCAGTAAACAGATTAAAGAGCTTCTAGAGAAGGGGTTCATTAGAAGGAGCATTTCAGAATGGGGCGCTCCAGTGGTGTTCGCTACAAAGGCGGATGGTTCACTCCGTCTATGTGTTGACTATAGGGAGCTCAACAAGCTAACGAAAAAGAATAGGCACCCTCTCCCCAGAATTGACAATCTGTTTGATCAGCTTGTAGGAGCGTCTGTTTTCTCCCAACTCGATTTAGCGACCGGTTTTCATCAGCTAAGGGTGGCTGAAGATAGCATCGATAAAACGACATTCAGAACCCCAGACGGCTTCTTTGAATGGCTTGTCATGCCTTTTGGCTTGACAAACGCACCTGCTTACTTCGTGGACCTGATGAGTAGGGTATTCAGAGATTTCCTCAATAAGTTCGTAGTGGTTTTCGTAGACGATATCTTGATCTTCTCAAAGAGTGAAGAGGAGCATGCCCAGCACTTAAGGGCAATCATGGAAACTCTGTGAGTCCATCAGCTAAAAGCCAAATTCTCCAAATGCCACTTTTGGAGAGAGGAAGTAAAATTTCTTGGGCACATAGTATCCAAGGAAGGATTAGCAGTAGACCCGGCTAAGGTAGTAGCGGTGCAGGATTGGAAGACACCAAAGAACGCAACAGAGGTCCGAAGCTTTCTCGGGCTAGCAGGCTTCTATCGAAAATTCATCAGAGACTTTGCTAAGATATCAGCTCCGCTCACAAAGTTGACCAAGAAGAATCTAGTGTTCAATTGGGACTTGGATTGCGAGTTTGCTTTCCAATGACTAAAAAGGGCTCTTACAACAGCCCCAGTTTTAACGTTGCCAGATGGAAGCAAGATGTTCACAGTTTATACAGATGCATGTGGGACAGGGCTAGGCGCCGTCTTAATGCAAGAAGGAAGGGTAGTAGCTTATGGCGGGAGACAATTGAAAGTGCATGAAAAGAACTACCCGACCCATGATCTTGAGTTAGCCGCCATCGTCTTTGCACTCAAGTCTTGGCGACACTATCTCCTAGGTGAGAAGTTCGAACTTTACACTGACCATAAATCGTTGAAATACCTTTTATCACAGAAGGACCTTAACTTGAGGCAACAGAGATGGATGGAGTTTCTTTCCTCGTACGATTTCGAGATCTCCTACACTCCGGGCAAAGGCAACGTAGTGGCAGACGCCTTGAGCCGAAAGAAACTGACCCTAAGCCCGCTGTTTGTTGAAAGACAAAGCCTAGAGTTTATAGCCAGCTTTGACTTTAGGCCCTCCTCCGATTTTGTACCAGGCTTGCTATCATCTGTCGAAGTACGCCCGACTTTAGTGGACTCAATAGGGACAGCACAACGCGAAGACCCTCAGCTTGTGGAGACGATAGATAGGTTAATTAGGGGTGAGACTTCAAGTCTCCTCAACAGATACTCCATCAACGATAAGGGTTGACTAAGGCGAGACGGAAGACTATGCGTCCCACAGACAAGGGATTTAGTAAAGAAGGTTCTCAAGGAAGCACATCACTCCAAGATGACGATACACCCAGGCGGAGATAAAATGTACAAGGACATAAAAAGAACTTTCTTTTGGAACGGCATGAAAAAGGACGTGGCGGATTTCGTTTCTAAGTGTATGGTGTGCCAACAGGTTAAAGCGGAACAGAAAAAGCCTGGCGGTCTGCTGCATCCTCTAGAGGTCCCGCAGTGGAAGTGGGATAGCGTCTCAATGGACTTCATTGATGGGCTGCCTAGGTCTAGGAGAGGCAACACTAGTATTTGGGTAATAGTGGATAGGCTTACTAAAAGCGCCCACTTTTTACCTGTCAAAAGTAAAAGAACTGCCTCATCCCTAGCATCTCTTTACCTCAAGGAAATTGTTCGACTCCATGGAATACCATCCAGCATTGTTAGTGACCGAGACCCTATCTTCACAAGTGAGTTTTGGCGGAGTTTGCAAGAAGCGGTAGGCACACAGTTATGCTTGAGCACAGCCTATCATCCCCAAACTGACGGCCAAACAGAAAGAGTGGACAGAGTTTTTCTGAAGGTATCTCCGCTAAGGAACATTGTTCGTTTTGGAACCACAGGAAAGCTAGCACCAAGGTTCGTAGGACCATTTCCTATTATTGAGAAAATTGGGAAAATGGCCTATAGATTAGAGCTACCCGAAAAGCTGGCCGGAATCCACAACGTCTTTCACGTTTCGCACCTTCGAAAATGTCTACATGAATCTGCTGAAGTGGTAGAGCCAAATATCCTAGAAGAAGCTGAAGTGGAACGCGAAGCAACCGTAAGGAAAGTTCCAACCCGCATATTAGGAACAGAAGTGAAGAAGCTACGCAACCGCGAAGTCAAGCTCGTCAAAGTTCAGTGGAGCGACGCCGAGGGAGATGCAACTTGGGAAACTGAAGCTAGAATACACGCTGCCTACCCTTTTCTTTTCGAGGGTACATCTTTGATCTTTCTTTTTCCTTAAGTTGCGCTTTTATCTATCTTTTTAGGTATATCTCCTCGACCTTATCTTTTAGGTAGAAACTCTTTGGATGAAAACATGTAATTGAAACATGTTATGGATGATGGTTGTAAGTGGTTGCAAGTGATTGCTAGTGGTTGCTCGTGGTTGCATATACACACACAATTTAGGTTTTAGATCGGCTCAGTCACTTCATATTTCATATGCATATATGTTTGCATTCGTATATGGTTGAAGTTTAATGTGTTGTCATATGGATGTTGCATTTATATGAATGGTTGAGCACTCATGTAGAATCATGAATAGGAGAATTTGCATACATAATGGATTCATGGCACTTACATAATTTGCATTAAGGAGGTCAACTGAATCAGTAGACCGCCTGATTTTGCATTAGATAAGTACATGTACACACACACTTCGCATATGATCTTGAAGCATTAGAAGTCTTTTAAGGACAATGGATGCTCGTGTTTGATGGATGAGTAGATGGATGTTAGGATGAACATTCTTCCTGAACTTGAAGATTTCGGGGACGAAATCCTTTTAAGTGGGGGAGAATGTGACAACCCGTGTATTCTATAACTGTGAAATTCACAAATTAAAGTATAACTAATTTCAAATCAAAGAGTTAAGGGAAACGGGATACCCCATTGCGTTCGTCTCGGAATTCTGCTAGAGATAGAGTCCGAGTTTGCGTAAAACGGATATCGTATGAAGAAGATATGGACGAACGAAGTTGGGCGAAAAACCAGAAAACGGGTCAGAATGCACTGGCGCACTTGGGAAGTGCGCCAGAACAGAAATGAACTAGCACACTTGGGAAGTGCGCCAGTACATTTTTAGCCTAGCGCACCTGCCAAGTGCGCCTAGGTCAGAATGACCTGCTGGTCAGGTCTTGGCTGGTCTGATCAGGGCCTGGTCGAATTTATGAGCCTTGCCTTGTCACTAGGGCTAGGTGTCAGCTCCCGGTTGGTCTCCCCTTCAAACGAACGGCTATTATTGAACCAAGCACCATCGACGATCTAAATCAACTCACAAACTCTATAAAAAGGACCTAAGACTAACCCTAATTCACACAAACTAAAATGGAGATGAGACTGTCATGTTGCTGAGGAGAGACTAAGGATAGCCGTCAGAAATAGAGAGACAATTAGGGGATAAGTCAAAGCTTAAAGCAACATCAATCAAATCAAAACAACGCCTACAACAAAGGATAGCATCTCCATATTCAGAATTTAGATTCCTGAATTGAAGATTCGTCATACGTTGTAAGTAGAGTGCTATTCCGATGTGAATAATTAATTGCGTTTGATTTGTATAAAATGCGAAATGGAATTGTGGCGATAATAATCTATATTTGTATGTTATTTTGATTCTAAACGATTTGGAAATGTTATACGATTGGATATTTGCAAGTATGTGATTTATGTTGGAATTTAACAACCATATGTTGTGGTATTTTATTTGGGATTCATACAAGTATATGATTTATGTTGACAACCACATGTTGTGAAATTTTAATTGGGATTCATGCAAGTATATGATTCACTATTATGCCAATATGATGTACATACTTTTATGTAATTGGACTAGACTAAGTATTATGGTTTATATGAACCTATGTTGAAATTGGAAAATCATACTTTTGTATTAAAAACAAAAGTAAGCATCTTTATGAACATGACTAAACTATGTTTGGTATTATGCCTAGTTGAAAACATGTTTTAGGCCTAAGTTGTTATTAAAACCATATGGTGATATATGTGACACAATTAAGTTAGATTTACATTCCAGTTGCAAGTTTATATGAATAGAATGATTCATGTTTAAGTATTGTTTATGCCATGATTACATGAATAGAATGATCCATGTTTAAGTATTGTTTATGCCATGATTACATGAATAGAATGATCCATGTTTAAGTATTGTTTATGCCATGATTACATGAATAGAATGATTCATGTTTAAGTATTGTTTATGCTATGATTATATGAATAGAATGATTCATGTTTAAATATTGTTTATGCCATAATCATATGAATAGAATGATTCATGTTTAAGTATTGTTTATGCCATGATTATATGAATAGAATGATTCATGTTTAAGTATTGTTTATGCCATGATTATATGCTGTTACAATTGCAAGTTCACATGTGCCTACTTTATGTTAATTGAATCGTTATGTTGAAAGTTCATGCGTTCACACTCCCCTTTTTTATGTTACCTCATAAACACCATGTTATAAGCCTCCCCTTTTCATATGGCTAAGTTGGGTTTAAATGTTAAACCCAACATATCTTATATTGTAGCGAACGTGTAAAACGGGGGTAATGACGTTTGGGTTAAAATATAGAACATATGTGTTGGCATGTTTGACGCATGCCAACAACCTTGAAAAACAATTAAGTGGCATAAATGAAATTTAACCAATAAAGATGAATTTGAATAATGGGCCGCAAATATTTACATATAAAAAGAAGAGAGACAAAATATGTAAATGTAGAAAATACGATGTGTTTAACCCGAGGTTGGATTGAGTTGTGATGTAAACCTGCCCGGAACCGCCCGGCTGTCCAGTAGTCACAACAATACCTATCCAATGTGGGTGGTTAAACATGGAGCCCAATAAGGACCCGAGGTTAGACTGAGTTGTGGCGTAAGACTGCCCGGAACCAACCGGCAACAGGCAGCCACAACAAGACCTGTCTAATGTGAGAGGTCAAGGCTTTAATAAGACAATTAAGGCTGAGTCAGGATTGATAGGATTAAGTAAATTAAATTAATACTTAATCAAAATGGAACATGCTAAACTAAACAGACTGATTGGGGGTTAGGTTTATAAAACACTTAACCAACTTAGCATGTTGGCTAGAAATAGAAAACCTAGTAGCGGGGGACCCTTTTCAGCAGTAACCCTACAAGGTGTATCAGGATACCCTGAACTAGGCAGGGTGGGGCACGATTACTGGGCTGACTGTAAGAGGTCAAATCGACGGCGGTGGTGCAGCAGTGTAGGTTCTAACGGGGTGCGGGCGTGCATACACTCCGGCACAGAAAAATAAGGCACTGGGCACCAGTAGCATACCTGTGCATTCTAGAATTGTGTCGGGCCGCCACCATGGGACTTGATACACCCCATGGTGGGACCAGCATAGGTAACTACAACATCGGGGGCCGTAAGACACATGTAACTATGCGAGTAGGAGCCGATCATCAGAAAATGGATCACTTCACCCTGATTATGGGGTACCTGTTGGGAACTAGTTTATATGGGTACAGAGATTAATATGGGGTACGATAGTATTCGACCTTAGACAACTTAACTTAGTTTATGGTGCTTTCTCATTTCCAGTTTATGCTTATCATACCCAGTTCTTTATTCATAGACTGAATAGTCCTAGACTTACTCAGGCTTATGTCTGACTCTACTTTTCTTTCGCCTTCTTTTCTTTCATCCCCCCCCCCAGGTCCACAGGGAGGGAATACCGCAGCTTGACCAGTTTTCACATCCAGCTTGAAGAGAAAGAATGTATTGCTTGGATCTTTTCCGTTTTGGGCTATGGCTTTGGACAGCAATTATGGGACTTTTGCAGTTTATTTATGTTTCCTTTATGCTTCTTTAAATAATGTAATCAAGACAGTTATGAAGATGTTATGTTTTTGGAAGTATTGTAAGACAATTATGGCATGGTTTGTGTAACATGTATTTTAATGAAATAAAAGTTGTTGTTGTTTTCCGCTGTTCAAAAATATGTGTTCTTATATCTGTCTTGTATATCTGTGACTTATACTTATAAACCTCCACTAAAATTAGGGCATTCCCTTTGAGAGTGACCCTAACGGAGGTGGGGTGTTTCAGCATGCCACATTGCCAATCCACGCCATGCAACTGATGTCTATGAATATATAACCTCTAAGCTCGTACGTCTTAAAGAAAGGTGTTAAGCAAGAGAATATATTCTCCGCCACCAAACAGATATATATTTAATAAAAATCAATTAACATAGAACGAAATCCAATGTCAAACACACATC
Organism: Allium sativum; assembly: GCA_030737875.1. Classification (NCBI taxonomy): domain Eukaryota; kingdom Viridiplantae; phylum Streptophyta; class Magnoliopsida; order Asparagales; family Amaryllidaceae; genus Allium; species Allium sativum. The sequence goes on from CM060915.1 coordinate 334,880,145, forward strand.
CATTTACAAGTCCGTTCTGGGTCTGAACGAAACCGGAGACACCTTATTCCTCGTCCTGTATGTCCAATACGGAAGAGAGGCTCTCGCATATCCGAACAATCGACAAGTACATCCGGACAACTACCACTTTAACCCTTTCCTGGAAGCTAACCAATCCAAGGCATCAGCTGTCATCCATTCGATGTGAATATCGCCGGTCTTCAACCACCGTCTTCAATTTCTTCGACTTTTAATCGTCGTATAATTATTTGAAATGATATTTTAACTCGGCCTTTTCAAGTAATTTCGAATATATATATATAATTCAAAACACTTCTTTCTTTGGTTAAATTTAATTCAATTTGATAAATTAATGTCAAATAAATCTAACCGTCCACATTACTTTATAAATCAAGGGAAATTGATTTATTTATATTCCATATCGTTTGTACTATTTTATAATGATTTATCGCTAAAATATAGCCCATTTAATTCGAACGATGCTTCGGGTCATTACGCAGCCCTGGCGGTGTTCTTATTCAGATTTGAATTACACATTTCTCGAAATCTAATCGTTGGATCTTAACAAATTTAATATCATTGGAAAGATCTTTCCAAAGCGAACCCAACTGTTCAAGTTTTGGAAAAATCCAACGGTCGGATCTCTCGGTATAATCGTTTAAAATTACGATTCCAAAACGCGAACTACCGCGCGCGATTCTTTTTATTTTAATTTATATATATATATATATATATATATATATATATATATATATATATATATATATATATAATTGTTCAACGGTTTCAGAACCATTTATTTTATTTCATGTAAATTTTGTACAATTCATATTCGTGTTAAAAATTATATTTTTAACAAACAAACATATATTTCAAGACATGAATTTTTTTGTACAATTACTATTTATGTTAAAAACTATATTTTTTACATACAAACATTTATTTCAAGACATGACTATTTAATTCACTTCATTAACATGTTAAAAATAATATTTTTATCTAATAAAAATATTTTAACATTTGATTCTATACTACTTCATTAACATGTTAAAAACGATGTTTTTATCTAACAAAACATTTTTAACATATGATTCTTTTATTTTAACTTAACATGATAAAAATGACATTTTTAATGACAAACATGTTTTAACACATAATTCTTTTTTCTCACTTAACATGATAAAAATGACATTTTTAATGACAAACATGTTTTAACACATAATTCTTTTTAACTTCACTAACATGTTAAAAATGATATTATTTTAATGAATCAAAACATGTTTAACAAATGATCTTTGTTATATTAACATCGCTAATATGTAAATGACATTATTTTAATGTTAAAACATTTTTATCAACCTTGAATCTTTTAATGAATCAAACAAACAATAAAACTGTAATGTTTATTATAAAAACATTTTATTTAAAACATGAATTTTTATAATGATTTGAATTTTTATTGTAAAAACATTTTATTTAAAACATGAATCTTTTTAATGATTTGAACATACAATAAAAATGTAATTTTACTGTTAAAGCATTTTATTTAAAACATGAACATTTTTTGATGATTCTACATACAACAAAAATATACTTTTATTGTTAAAACATTTCTTTCAACTAAACATGTTTAACAAATGATTATTTTTCCATTCAACTAAACATGTTTAATAAATGATCCTTTTTCTATTCGACTAAACATATTTAACAAATGATTATTTTTCTATTCAACTAAACATGTTTAACAAATGATATTTTTCTATTCAACTAAACATGTTTAACAAATGATTATTTTTCTAACATCGCTAATATGATAATATTTTGATCAAACAAAATCATGTTTTTCTAATATCACTAACATGATAATATTTTAATCAAACAAAATCATATTTTTCTAACATCACTAACATGATAATATTTTAATCAAACAAAATCGTATTTTACTAATATCGCTAACATGGTAATATTTTAATCAAACAAAATCATATTTTCCTAATATCGCTAACATGTTAATATTTTAATCAAACAAAATCATATTTTTCTAACATCGCTAACATATTAATATTTAATCAAACAAAATCATAATTTTCTAACCTCGCTAACATATTAATATTTTAATCAAACAAAATCATATTTTTCTAACATCGCTAACATGATAATATTTTAATCATATTTTTCTAACATCGCTAACATGTTTAACAAATGATTCTTTTTATATTAACATCGCTAGCCTGTTTATGACATTTTTATCAAGAAAAACATATATTAACATGTAATCCTTTTAATCTAAACTAACATGTTAAAAGTGACATTTTTCTCAGGCAAAACATATATTAACATGTATTCTTATAATCTAAACTAACATGTTAAAAGTGACATTTTTGTCAAGCAAAACATATATTAACACGTAATTCTTTTAATCTAAACTAACATGTTAAAAGTGACATTTTTGTCAAGCAAAACATATATTAACATGTAATTCTTTTAATCTAAACTAACATGTTAAAAGTGACATTTTCAATGAACAAATCATATTTTAACCTATGATCATTTTTAATGAATCAATAATACAATAGAAATATATAATTTTTATTGACCAATCATTTTATTTAAAACATGATTCTTTTTAATGAATCAATAATACAATAAAAACATAATTTTTATTCACTAGTACAAAACAGTCCATTTGCGACGCCTTATTTGCGACGGTTTACCTAAAAACAGTAGCACATATGATTATATGCGACAGCTTTAGTTCCAAACCGTAGCAGGTTGGCTGGGAAATGATACAGAAGAAAATTTTGCGACGGTTAATTTAAAAACAGTAGCAAATATTTTATAATTTGCGACTGTTATATATAAATCCGTGGCATATAAACGGAGTTTGGAATTTGGTCAGGTATAAGTTTGCGACGGTTAAGTAAAAAACAGTCGCATTTGTTCATCTTTACAATTTTGCCACACCTTTACAATAATCCGTAGCACAAACCATGATACAGTCGCACGTACCATTTGGGTTAGCTAACTCTGACCGTTAACAAATAAACATAGAAATTACCCTATTATTATCCATTAAACAAAACGGTGACATACAAAATAAAACCCTTTTTTTTTAATCGAACAAAGAATCAGATCCACCGCTTGTTCTATCGAACAAAATTAAATCTCATCCAATTTCGATCAGATTAAATCTCATTCTCGGATCTAGATGGAGCCCCAATCCTGAAACGTAAACAATCTTCCACGAACTCGATTTCGTTTACCCGACAACCAAGTGAAACGGCTGACAATCAAAATGAGAACTGCTACATCGCTATCGTTGTTCATCTCTGTTCTTCAATTTACTGGTGTATTTGCTCTATTTGAAAAGCACATGGACTCCCTTTGTTGCAGTAGAGCTCCAGTCGTTGTACTCTTCTACGAATTATATTCAATCAGTTTTATTTTTCTTCTTCACCGTGGTCTCGGTCTTTCTCAGCTTCCGATCTAATAGATACGTTACTGGTAACAGGTTAGATCTTCTGCCTTATAATTTTCATTATTTTATACTGCTTTGGTGCCGATCTGAATTTTTTTCCTCTAATAAATTTGGATGTTTGGTCGATTCAACCCTTCAGACAGTTTGATTTTCTTATTCTGTTAGGAATTTAAGGGTGCTCCAAGAAAGATTGATATCTTCTTCTTGGAAACCTTGATGATTTGTACGGATCTGGCCAGAAGCTTCTAAAATAACCTTCAACCGCTTTTTAATAATTTCACTACTATGCCTGAGATTGGCAACAATTGTGTCCTAGGGGTAAGCGAAGCCTCAATTTTTTAAGAATTTCAGAGTTGTTTTAATGTTTGATTTAGCAATAGCAAGTTGCGAATTCAACGCATCATTCTCCTCCGCTAACATAACCAACTCTAAAGAGTTGCGTTCCGATTCAAAAACAAATTTGGTAGCTTTTTTGAGACATTTGATAGCAGGATTAAATAGATAACTGTTCAAAAATAAATAAAACTTTTTAAGTCGAAGTTTACTGCAAAAAGTTGCTATAGAGCTGCAAATCTCTCATTTAAAAAAAGGAGCTGAGGATGTGCGGGTGCAGGATTTAGTGTGCTTTAGATAATGCTCTCTAAAGTTTGGACTCCATTCAGTCAGGAAACACAATTGAAACGGAGTGATTTAGTGTGCTTTTGATGTTAAATTCCTTCTTATTGGATTAGAGATAAAACTGTGATAAGAGCTATCATCTTTCCTATGTGAGATGGCCTAATTGGTTATTGATCTAAAGAAGATGATCTGAAGGTTATATTACACTAAGGAGTATCCATAAAAACACAAGTTAAGCGTTATTTCCTTTTTCCTCCTACGATGTAGAATCCAAGCACAATAATCACCACCACTTCAGTCACTTGGAAATGCTTCATGAAAAAAAAAGTTGGTTATGTATGTGTATCACATAACCATATAAAGCGTTCGTAATTGTGGTTTTTGAATAGAATCATGTTTGTAGACAAATTATGATCATCATCTGGTACGAACGGAGTGCAACTCATAGACTGACATTGTTTGCAGTCTAATCTAAGTTCTTTTCTTTAAAAATTGTTTTATCTCCTTATATGCCTTCTATGTCTTTGTTCGAAAAAAAATCAAAGATATTCCATTCACTCTATGTTCGTGCTCATTTGAACATCCTGCTAAGATTTTGCGTTAAAATCGGTCAAATCTGTTTCTTGGTGCATTCTATAATATCTTAAACACTATTTTGCTAAGTGGAAACTTTGCAAGCTTCATACTGTAGATTTTGAATGATGAAATCATAAAATATCTTTAGTCTCAAGATTAGTGAGGACAATTCCACTTAAATTTATCTTGCAGGTTTCTTGGATTAAACAGGTGCTATTAATGGGAGGAAAAACTGATCCTTCGAATGAAAATAACTTGAGAACTGAAGATTTCCCTTCTTCTACTTACCTAGCATTTATGCTTTCCATTGTTGAAGTTTCTATCAAGTGTAAATAAATATATTACTATTTATTAGATCATGCATTCATAAAAAAAAAGTCATTCTATCGCCTTAAAACTAACACATATATGCTTTTGGAAAGGACACTGGACATGGTTTGTTAACTTCACCATAAATAAACAGGTAGCTCAATTAAGAGCAGATAGGTTGAAATATTGTCTGCTCCATATATATTTGATATTTTTTATTGACTTCAATTCTAGTATTATATTCATAATATACAGGTACTTAAGAAGGACGATGTTTATACTGAGATGGTAATGGAGAGATTTAGGGTGATCGTGACTGGAATTTGTTCAGCTGTGCAACTTAAACGATTTAGCGTACTCATCAGGCTAAACCTGTCACCTAATACCTGCTATATCATTTTTAAAATATAAAGCTTACTCAGGTTAGTAATATTCTTCTAGATATTCATGCCAAAGAACCATATGGTGCACTATGCATGAATGATGTATGGAAACATGGTAACAGTGGATGAAATCATCATTTCCTGCAAAATCTACATGTTGCATTTATACTTCTAAGTTAAACCCAATGAGAGTAGGATAGAGTTAACTAGAATTATGAAGTATGACATTTGTACCATGTTCCTCCTCATGATAGCTATTAAAATTTAAACTTCTAAATATAATTTCATAAATATATGGTATGATTTTATTGTTTGTGAATATAAATCTACAAAATTCCTTTTACATGATTGCAAGAAATTAAATGGTCTTATAGGTTTCGCATAACAAAATTTTCTTCAAAAGAATAGAAAAAGATATCCCAGCTGCTTGATGTTGTAAGTTAAATTTAAAACTTCTTTTTTTCTCTTTTTTCCCCTTCAGCATTTTGGTTTTTCTACGTTTATAAATGGTAGTTTAAACTAATAAATTGTCAATTTTATGAAATTGGGAAGTAAAAAGAAAATGTTCATTTTTCGAGAATATAAATCTACAAAATTCCTTTTATATGCAATTTGACAATTTGGTGAGAATAGATATTGCGTATGATATATGCTTTGACATGTCATTAAATGGTAGCAATGTTATTCAAGTACTTCATTGTGTCCTTAGGCTGCTACCACATGAACGACAATTCCTAAATTGATTTTGATTTTGATGTTTCAAAGCAGCTTTCAATCAGCTTTCATTACATTTTGATTCCTAGGCATTTCCTGAAGGCTTCTGAGTTCTTTGATTGAAGCACTTCTCACTTTCCTTCTTGGCATAATTCATCTAAATTTTATGAGCAGTTGTTTTATAATTTAGTTAGGTTTTCATCTATTGTCTCAACTTAGAAGCCACGCTTTAATTATAGTAACCATGATCAATTTTATTTGGATCAACAGTGCATGCTTAACAGGTTCAAAACTGCAAGTGTGTATGCCATTAATTCATATATAAAGCTCTTACAATCTCTTGAATCTGAAGTATGCAAAGCATGAGCAAGCAAGGAGTTATTGGTGTGCCTCAATCTGAAAACATGATGAGGTATACTTTTTATTCATTACTTTATGATTTCATACCTGTGTTTACTATGATGCATTAGTTATTATTATCCTGTATTTTGATCAACTGATTATATGTAAACACTTGATTTTGAAGTGGAAATAGTCCTATAACCATGCATTTAATTTTGCTAAACATGCCTCACTCAACATAATGTATAACCATTTAATTTTGTGAAACTATAGATTTTTATTATACCCCACGTAAATTCTTAGGTATAATATTTCCAAATATTACAGCAACATTGAATATTTTTTGTAAAGCATTTATTTTAGAGATATCTGAATGGTTGTGTTGGGAAGAGTAGATTAGACTTCAGTGATAGAACCATGTGCAATGTGCCGACCATTTGCTGAAATGGAATGACATTAAGGCTTATCGTCATAATCAATAATGAGTAACAGGATTCAAGAAGGGATTGAAAGGTTTATATCGTGACATATTCAACATGAATGCCACGATCTGGCGAAAAGGGAACATATGGAAAGGTAACGACAATTAAGAATGCCACGATCTGGCGAAATTATATGGTGAATATGAATTAGCCCTACATACATCTAAGATTCATTATCTACGGCTTGGCTTCACTGTTTCGACGTGGAGTAGTATTTAAAATGACCATGCACATCTTTACAGTAAACTGAAATACGAATACATACAGTAGCATCAGAGAATAAGAGTAATGAGGATGTATACATATCCGAACGATTAAATGATTATAAGAAATAAGACGGTATTCATGTAAAGGCCTTTGTGAAGTTGAGAAAATTTGATATATGACAACGTAATTTGCATCATTAAAGTGCGAAGGTTGATAAAATTACATTCACCGTTATAATAAATACATAATCTATATGTTATGTATTTAAGACATGGCACTCCTCCTGGTAATCCATCTCATCGATATATATTACGTTGACAATGTTATTAAGATAATGTTATGTATTTAAGAAATGTATTTAAGACATGGCACTCCTGCTAAAGCTCTTACATGCAACACTTACAAAGGCGAAATTTGAGGGACTTTGTGTTGATCTCCTCGATATATTTTACGTTGATAATGTTATCGGTACTGTTTAGAGTAGCTAGCATATGTTCTAAATCCTTTATTTTTATCCATTTTTTGAAAGCTTAAAACACCTGTTGAGAATGCTTTAAGATATGCAAACTATTTTTAAAGACGTGGATGAGGTGATTCTAGTTGGTTGATCAGCTCATGTTCCTGCTTTTCAGGAGATTGTGCAGAAGACTGGAAATCAACTCATTGTCACGGTTATCCTGATGAATTAGTTTCTCTTGGAGCTGCAGTTTAGGTAAGATATTTTTTCCCTTTTAAACATACAAGTATATATTTGAAGTTCAAGTTTTTATTTTAAAGAAATAACTAAAAGTTTAAAAATTCTGAAGTTCGAGGATGTTGGCAAAAAATAAGCAATCCTAACACTAGCTTAATTGAGATCACGTGTGATAATAATACCAACTTCTCTATTGCTAACATGATGCGAGTGACGTAGTTCTGTTAGATGTTAATTCTCTTTCAATCTAGGAATCTTAGGTGGTGTGACGTAGTTCTGTTAGATGTTAATCCTCTTTCAATCCAGGAATCTAGGAATCTTAGATTGAAAGTGACAATTGACAGGTCGTTTACTTCTCAAAGAAACTTTAGGGGTACGTCTGTCACATTGACTCTTCAGGAGCAAGTATACATGTAATATATTCAATAAGATATCTTACGTGTAAAAAATGCCCTATACAAACATAAACATGCTTTGAAGCAAATACAAATCAACATTTATCATTTATATAGGTCAGATCCTCTGCATGTGTATCCTGTCTTGGTTATTGGTTCTATTTCATTGTACCAACTTTGGTTGCGACTCAGTTCTATTAAGCATTTGCACAGAGAGACACCTAATGCGAGAAACAACTGATATCTATTTCCTGTTTAAAAACCAAAGGTAGAATTAAAACAACAGAGTAAGTAACAGGATAATTGAGAGCTTCCACTATACCATCACTCATTAGCCATTACTGTTGGATAAGGCCTTAAGCAACTATACCACTGTCCGTAAGTTACCCGATTTTGTGCAGCAGTGAAAAGGCCTTAGTCACAGAATAATTATCACCAAGCGTGAACTTTTCGCTTTCTTGATTTTTTTTTTCTTTTTCAATGTTGATGTACTATGGATTTAGTTGGTTGTTAAAATGTTTATCCACCCAGTAAAAAAAAAAACTTTGAAAGAGAAATTTATGTTCATGGGATGCAGTACGCATCACAGTACTCTAGGTAGGATATGTTCATCATATACACCGTGGAAATATCATGAAATTGCATGTATCATTTTTAATTTCTTTTTTCTAAATACATATGTTACACAATATAATTTTGATCATATATGGATGCACTTGCATCTCCACAGTTTATACCTGCACTTCTTCAAACTTACTGCTAGTTTACTGCTTAATTGAAGAAGAACGAGAAGAGCGACTTGATAAGTTTACTGCTTAATGTTACTGTATGGTAGAACTGAGAATGAATTGGATACTTGGGGATATTAAATAAGAAGACAGAGGAACTGAACTGTATTTTAAGTGCTTTCCAATAACATATCTTATGATAAATGTTAATGCATGTGTATTTTGTTAAAAATGCTCTTTTTATGTGTAAGACAGTAAGAATTAAAAAGATAAACAACCAATTAACATCCCTAAATGAGTTTATAAACCCTGAATTTGATTAGTTTGTTTTCCAATTAACAGTGGCTCTGGTAGTTTACCAATTAACAACCAGTTACCATGCTCAGTGGCTCTGGTAGTTTACCAATTAAAATATCCATACAGATGTAATATGTGCAAAAGAGTAAAGGATTCTAGCTATATTTAGAATACTATAAACTTTATGTTTAGAATACTATAAACTTTATATTTAGAATACTATAAATTTTATACAGTAACATGCAAGTAGAGTGACCCGCTATGATAAATCTCTCTTTTTCTCATACACGTGTCCCTGGTAAAACCTGTTGCATGTAGCACATCCCTATAAGAACTATATGATATATGGTAGATGTGCTACAAAATTTGTTTTGACCATGGACAGGCTTGTGACTGAACTTATGACAGCGCATGTTCTATACTCCCATACAGCTTATAAAATTGAAATCTTATCTCATAGACTGCACATATTTGGACTTTGGAGATGCAAATAAAATAACTTACATATACGTGGAGAAGAAAAATAAAATAATTGTTCCGCTAGAACAAATTGTGTTATGCAGTATTTTATCTACGCTTCATAAACATTAACACATTCTACTTTTTAATATAGGGTACTTATTTAGTACTATAACATACCATAAGTCAAAATATGTCCAGTGATTCGAATCATGGTGTGTAGGATTCAGAGATGTGATCTCACGGATTAAAGCCAGTATGTCTAACCACTATGATAATAGTGCCTGGACAAAAACATTAATATGCAAGTCTTGGTTGATGCAGATTCTGCTGTATAAGGACAAAAAGATGGAAAATGAGGATAAAACGAAATTAATAGTAGAAAATCATAAAGTTTATAGTATTCTAAATATAAGTAATAAAGTTACCTGTTTGGTTGTGATAAAGTTACCTTCTGGGGCTCAGCAGTAGGTAGTAGTAATAAAGTTACCTGGTTAAAATCCTATTTTTCTAAGGGAGTTGACATAATAATATAAGGCTTATTGTTAGTTCAAATGACCTGCATGATATCCCCATCATATAACATAACTCCATGTAGAAAATCATACTTATTTGTTAGCCAACAACTGTTTACTCTGATTAGTTTGTTTTCCCATTTGTTTTTAATTTCTTGTAGATGTTTTTAACATCCCTAAATGAGTTTATAAACTCTGAATTTGACATACAAAAGTTTCAATCTGGACACTTCATATTTGCATCCTTGTCAATTCGATAAGCATTGCTACTATCTGTGATGATGCCGCGTGTAAGAACAAGTAAAATAAAACACTACTTTTTTCACATTACAATTCACATCCCAGAAAGCTTTGATCCCAGTGATACTCATATTTATTTTAAATGATCTGGATCTAGAAATTGGGCAGTATGATGCTTGAGTTATTAGTATTAGAAGTTACTTTTATATTATACCATATGGGGCATACATTATAATTTGTTTGATACAGTGAGAGTTATAAAATTGAAATATGTCTTTTTCCCTGATATAGGAAGATTGCAGTTTTATGATGGTGAAGTAGCGTGCAACAACTATGATCTCTTGGAAGCATTTTTGGGTTTGGATATGACATCTAATATTTTGGATTTGGATATGACAGCTAAGGATAGATGGTAATCTTAGTATTATGAAGTTAATGATAAATTATATAACATGTGAATTTGTGTTAATTATGGTAAATAAGACCATTGATATTATTTTGATTTATGTTGAATGTTGGAAGTATGCTTGATGTTCATTCGTTTATAGTTTCTGCTGAAATGTGTGGGATAATAAATCTATATGGGTGTAAATCTGATGATATTACCAATTTTTGGTATATGCAGTAGCATAATTTGCGACGGATTTTAATAAAACCATAGCATAACCAAACAAAACGTAAATCTTTTGCGACGGTTTTTTATAAAAACAGTAGCATAAGATGACATTTTTGCGGCGAATTTTAATAAAAAACTGTCGCATAACGTGCAATTTTTGCGATGGATGTTACAAAACCGTAGCATGCTGGAGGCTGTCAGAACTAAAATAATGTTCATTTGCGACGGTTTATCATTAACAATAGTCGCAAAAAAGTAAGTTTTTGCGATGATATTTAAAAATCCGTAGCATACCAGTCAATTTAAAAACTTAAATCTTTTTCATTTGCGACGACTTTTAATTAAAACCAGTCGCAGAAAATAAACTATTTGCGACTGTTTTAAATTAAAATACGTCGCACAAAAGTACATTATGCGACGGATTTTTAACCGTCGCAACAGTTTTTTGTTATTTGCGACGTCTGCATTTGCTACGGTTGTAAAACCGTCGCAAACCTTACTAAACAACCGTCGCAAATGGCCTGTTTTGTAGTAGTGATTGTTAACATATTTTATTCAAAACATGAATATTTTGGTTGAACAAAATATTATTTCAACATATGATCCTTTCTACACAATTCAATCCAACAATTCATCGCAACCACAATTAATTCCAATTTCGTACAATACATATATGAATTTTATATAGCATATATATATTTATTTATCATCGCAATCACAACCAATTTTATTTTAAATTTAGAAATCTCACCGATGGTTTCCACTCCACCAAAAATTGAGATGATCTCCAAATCAATCCAAATCAATTTTGTTGTGAAGCTCTCGACTCCACGATCGCAATGGATCCTATTTCATGTGATTTGGAGTTCATGACAAAAAGATATTAACATACGAACATGGAATATTATTCAAATAATAATATCACTATTCACCTTATTCTCCAAACGACACCCTCAACTTAAAATGCTCGCCACGGCCAAACCGTAAGTCGGAATTGCACAAAACCAGCACCATGCTCTCTGGCTTCTCTCCTCTATCCAGGACGGTGGTCCCCCCTACAGTTCGCCACGTGGGCCCTATGATCTGCAGTTGAACGGAAAACTGCAGTTTCCGTTCATCTTGGTTCTGCGGCCGCCACGTTGCTCCAAATGGCACTAGATTTTTCCAGTAGCTAGATCTCAATCTCCCGGACAACTTTTGTTGTATCACTTCACCTGAAAAAGCACGGATTGGCGGGACGTTGATCATTTTCGTGTCTGCCTCATTTTGGAACACCCCTCCGATGAACTTGACATTCCGGCCAACTCCGGCCACCTGAGACCATGCCACCACCTCCAAAACCTTCGTATGCTTCAACTCTACCTTCCCTCCAAACCACTCGACCTAATTCTCTACATGGGGCCCGCAGTAAGAAAAATACCAAAAATGAGCTACTGCACTTCGAGCTCGATTCCGGCCAAACCAAAATCCAATCACCACCACATTTTAGGCGTGAGTAGCTCTCTTCATTATCTAGATGCTCACAAAATTTCATGGCCTAACTCCTTACGATTTGGGAGATATATATTATTTAAGTTTGAGGGGCTTTTCTACAAAATTTCGAGAGAGAGAGGAGAGGGCTGCTGTCAATTTTTGAGGAAGATGAGAAATGAGGGTTTGTGGAGAGGAAAAGATATTAGATAGTGGAGGGTTTTATTATTTTATTATTAAATTTCTAGTTTTATTATTAATTTTCTAGTTCGTTATCGATGCCACAGTCACATATGAACTCCGTTGGCGATGAAAATTGACATGTTGCAACGTCTTAATGATACGATCATAATAAAATTGGTTTCATCGAATTCCGAGTCCGTTTGCTCAAAAATCCCTGTTTTTGGCCTTATAAGACTGATCGATTCACCATTAATTGCTCACGGCCACATACTAGCTCCAAAAATTATGAAAATTGGAATATAGCAATGATTTGACATTCCAGATCCAACAAAAGTGGTTTTGTCGAAAACGGAGGTCGTTTACAAAATGGTTATTTTTAAGGGTTATATATTATATTAAAATATATATAAATTCCATAGCGACTATTTTAAATTTTAAACTGGACATAACTTACAATTTATAAAGTGAAATCTCCATTTCTTACATTCATTTAGAAAGATATAGTTAAATCGATTCTAACGTTTCTTGTTTCGTTCAATTATGATTAAAAATGAATTTTGTATACTCAATTGAAATTAGAAATCGGATTTTCAAACAACCACGCCATTTCAGGCTCGTTTGATAATTAAAATAAATTTATACGTTCTAACTTTGATTTAAATAAATTTTTAGTCGTTATTATTTAAAATAAATCATTTTAAATATTCAAAATCCGTTAAAATAGCTAAAATAAAAAATTTAAATTGGTTCAGAAATTCCGGGTTGTTACAGTTTACTAATTTTATAAAAAATTAACTAAGTATTATAAAAAATAACTAAGTATTATCTAAGTGTTATAGAATTAACTTAGTATTCTAAAATTAACTAAGTATTATAAAATTAACTAAGTATTATACAATTAACTAAGTATTATAAAAATTAACTAACGATTATAAAAAATTAATTAAGTTTACTAATTTTATAAAAATTAACTAACTATTATAAAAATTAACTAAGTTTACTAATTTTATAAAAAATTAACTAACTATTATGAAAATTAACTAACTATTATAAAAATTATCTAATTATTATAAAAATTAACTAAGTATTATAAAAATTAACTACGTTTACTAAATTTATAAAAAAAATAGAAGTTTAGTTTATAAAAGTTAACTAAGTATATAAAAATATAAAATATTACCAAGTATTCTATAATAATTATAGCAATAATTAAAAATTAACTATGTATTATCAAAATTAATTAAATAGTATAAAAATTTAACTAAGTTTACAAATTTTATAAAAACGAAGAAGTAGTTTATAAAAGTTATCTAAGTATATAAAAATATAAAATACTACCAAGTATTCTATAATGATAATAGCAATAATTAATTATTAACTAAGCATTATAAAAATTAACTAACTATTATAAAATATTACCAAGTATGCTATGTTGTTATCTTTAACTTTCTCCTTGTACTCCTGTTTCTTGTTGTCGAGCATTGTTTTCTTGTTAATGTGTAAACATGACCAAATGATAACATGAATAGATGTGTATAGGTATTGGAGATGGGCATCGTTGTGCATTCGACTATAATCAGAATATCGTTGGGCTCTTCTGAACATCCCTCAACAAAAAGACCGCTTGTGGTATACGATTACGGAGAAAGTGGTAACTTTTAGATTTTCATTTTATTGGTATTCGGCGCAAACTTATTTGATGCAAATTTTGTTTTATTTGTAGATATTGTGAGTTTTTTCTACGGATATTGTGTAAATTTAGTTTATGGTGTTAATTTTTTATGGAAATTATGTGAAGTTTGTTTATTGATGATGTCTTTGTGTATGAATATTATGTTATATAATTAGTTGGTTGATATATATTTACATGTTGTTGTTATTTATGCATGAATATTTTGATACTACAATATGTAAACGCTGTGATAGATCAAAAAACGTTGTGATATGTGGCAAAACGCTGTGATAGTAAAGAACATGTAAACTTCCAGAAATGCTGTGATATATGGCAAAACGTTGTGATAGTAAAGAACTTGTAAACTTCGAGAAATGTTGTGATATGTGGCTAAATGCTGTAGAAAAGGGAAGATAACAACATTTCTGAAACAATATAAAACGCTGTATAAACATAAGGACAACACTATTTGAAATGCTGTAATATGTCAATTTTCTACAGCATTTTTGAAAACGCTGTGATATATCCATTGACCTATAACAACGTGTTGGTAGACAGCGTTCATCAAAACGCTGTATAAACATAAGGACAACACTATTTGAAACGCTGTAATATGTCAATTTTCTACAGCATTTTTGAAAACGTTGTGATATATCCATTGACCTATAACAACGTGTTGGTAGACAGCGTTCATCAAAACGCTGTTAAAGGCTATAACAGCGTTTTTTCAACGCTGTGAATAGATATATTTGTTGTAGTGATACTAACTATGCCAACTTACTATAAATGTTGAACTTTTATCCTAGCTATAAGTATCAAAAATCTCAATTTGATAAGTATTACTAACTTTACCAATTGGTCATAAAAATATTATCCATGACTTTATAAAGAGCAGATGTGCGAACTAGCAACCAACGGAGCAAATTTACAACATAGTGAAATGTTTGAACTATGCAAATGTTCCTTCTTGGAAGAAAAAAAAAATATATATCTACAAAAGTAGAAGACATATACTGACAAACCATTTCAATAACTGAAACTGTATTAATTTTCATATGTATAGAATCATGTTTATTCAAGCAAATGCATATTAAACTTCATGTAAATGTTTATTAAACCATAATACAGACAAAAAAAGGTTTCTCATCTCGAATGGGGAAGTGTTTCTTATAGCGTATGATATAGAATTGTTAAATTCTGAATAGTTGCCACCTGTGCATTTTATGCCCTGATATTACTCTGTCATATCCCCGCTATATCGTGTAACGGGTTTTTAACGCTACGCTATTTCCAAATAGCCTTTGAAATAGCCTTTCTGCTTTAAGAACGCTATATTTTGATATTCCCGATATATCTCATTATTTGAACTATAATCCGCTATTTCTACTATGTCTTATGTAAGGGAAATGACATTTATGCATTATAAATTATTTGTTAAACATAAATTTTTACCATATATTTTTCAGAATATAAAATACTATAGTATTCAATTAAATTAGTCATGCTAAAATAATTTTACACTTATTTTTATATATATATATATATCTTCTTATGCTTTTATTTAAAATTAAGAATGTACTGATTATAAGTAAGAATAATGTTAATTATCCATTTATTTATCATTTGTATATTTATAAAAGAATTGAATACGAGTTTTATATGCTATTTTAAACTAATCCACTATATCCCACTCTTTTTTCGCTTTATCCCTGCTACAACGTTTTGCGCCTCCACCACACTGGATCCGCTGAGCGCTTTAATTGCACAGATTGCCACTAACTATATAACAAGAAGTCATAAGCCAGCACTATTCATGATACATCCCATAACTGCCATCTCTTTATTTCCATCAAGTACGTACCCTCTTATAGAAGCAAGTAATATAACTATTGTTCTAGCCTCTTAAAATGCCATATTTTTCTCGGAAATGAACAACGGTGAAAATATTTGATGGTTTTCCAGTCATAAGATGCATATTTTTTAAAATCGGAAGCTACAGCTATGACTGCTTAAACCAATCCAAGTTTAACAGATTCCTATAAGAATGGTCCAGCAAACTGCTTTTACTGAACTATTTTTTTTTCGCTTTTGATGTGTTGTATAGTTTGACTGCATGTTTGTTTGTTTTGTCGATAATACGAATAATTTGGACATGTCTACTGATATGAGTAGAGAAATTGTAGGCAACCAGAATAGTTAACTTTTCGTTTTCTAATGTAAGTTGGTTAGAGATTAATATAACTTGAAGTTAGCTAAGTGATAACTGCTTATTATCATTCTAATGATCAACACGTACGAATATAAGAAAAGGAAAAAACATTTCATCAAAACCAATTCTTCTGAAATTTGTAGCTTAGGTAACTTGTAATCATTTAAGTTGTGTATATTTGTAATGTCAAACTCAGCCTTACTGAATGGCAAAAGATAGAACATGTTATACTTAAGTTAACAGAAACATAACACAGTTAAATAGACATAAGAAATTCATTTTCTAATTAATTTTGCTTTCTTGCCTTTTTTACTTTGTTTCAGATTTATATGCTTGATGAATCTGTGTAAACTGAAATTGAAATGTTGATCAAAATTTTAATGTGGAAAAGTTACAATATTAATATAAATAAATTCTTACATTGTAGTTAGTGAAAACAGAATCTGGTGGGTCTCCATTTTTTTTTGAGTTTTGCATCATAGATCATCTCGGCTAATATACGGTGTTCCACTTTCCATTTTCTACCCAAAAAACAATTAAGAAATGATCTTTATAAATAATGGATGCAAACATAATCCAAACATACATTTGCTTACCATTTCTTCTGCTAACCTTGTGTAACCCTTTCTACCCATTATGTGTGGAATTTTGTCCTTTTCTCTAATTGTTTTATATTTATTGCTGGTTATCTATATAGGACAATTACATCAGTAAAATGTAATTTATTACATTTCAGTTTATAACCGATAAAGCTTATTACCTTAAAATTTTCTGACATTTTTTTCATTACAAAGACATTCCACTCTTTATGTTAACCGGTTTTAACATGGCTAACCTGTAAGAAGAGCCAGCAGAAGCATATGCCATTTTAGTAGCTAAAACCAATCTTGATTTTGGCTCTTTCTATTGTGTTCCCATCATTTGAAATAGCAAGTCCTGTATACTACATCTACCTTGAATCTCTTTTGCACAACAGAAATCGAATAATCATACAACTGTTCAATATTTCTATTTGCGTATATATAAATACATACGGTTCATATATGTACAGTAGTTCCTTATACATGGAAGTTACCAGAAAACTTCGTTGTGACGTATATTAAGTTCAAGGTACATAGATAAAACTAAAACAAGGTTTCACTAAATTCTCATACTCATGAATACATACCTAAATAATATATTTTCCCTCAGGAAAAGTTCAAGGCACTAATATCTCAACACATTTTCCTCCTTTTCTTGATTACATAATATGCAGGCAATTCTATGACCCAACTGCATATTCTCCTAAATTATCTCCAGTCTCACTCTACACATGCATTGCTACCCATACTTCATGCAAAATATTCATAGTCTACAAATGATACATGCATCAATAATTCTAACTCTTCATCGTAAATAAAAATCAAGTATTATTTTTGAATGAGGTATTGTTGCTGAATGAATAAAAATCAAGTATAATACTTGATTTTGTATATGAAGATTTTAAACAATGCATGTATGATACTTGATTCATCAATAATACTTGATTCAGCAATAAAACATAACTGAATGAAGATTAAAAACAGATCGAGCAAAAAATAAAAACAATAAAATTTTCACTTAACCCAGGATTTCAATTGGCCAAACTCAGCAAAGATGGATCATAGACTGATGATATACATAAATATTCATTGGAAGAAAAATATAGCATTGGTAAAGTTAAAATTTGAAATATGCTTTGTCATATATATCGGGAAGATTGCAATAAGTGTTGGTCCCACATCGGCAAATACTATGAAGTATCTTTTCCTATATATTAATGCTTGGAATAGGAAATTGTGAAATAAAACAACATGGGCTTGAAATGGAAACAATGACTTGGGCTCAAAGGGTTTGGGGGCTTATATAATATTATTATGGGTTAAATATGGGCACTTGGGCACTTGGGGCACGTGGGCGTGTGCGTGACCGTATGGCATGGGTTCGCCTATTGCGAATGGTCGTGGCTTTTTGAACGGATGCATCTCCTCACGCGCAACTATCTCCAACGGTCGTATCTCTTCCTATATATTACTGTTTGGAATAGGAAATTTGGAAACAAAACAACATGGGCTTGAAATGGAAACAATGACTTGGGCTCAAAGGGTTTGGGGGCCTATATAATATTATTATGGGTCAAATATGGGCACTTGGGGGCATGTGGGCACATGTGTGACCGTATGGAATGGGTTAGCCTGTTGCGAACGGTTGTGGCTTTTTGAACGGATGCATCTTCTCATGCGCAACTGTCTCCAACGGCCGTATGTGTTCGTCTTTTATTTATACTGTTCCTTCTAGAAGCCCAGAACTATTCCGGTTTCCTCTTCTCCGTTCTTTTTTGCTTCTGTAAAAACACTATTCGTTGTATCCTGGAGGAATCTCGCTGCCTTTTAAATCATCAATATAGTGGGGGCGAATAATTCCTTAAGGAAAGCGTATTTTACGTGCCTCAAATGATACTTTATCCTCTATCGTTCTGATCCTAAATCTCAACAATCTTAAGGAATTATTACAATGGCTTCCGTGACTGGATCAGACTCAACATACAAAATAATGAATCAGGAGTTTACCAAACTCAATCGCTTTGATGGCACAAATTACACTCACTGGCAGGATAAGATCATGTTCCTTCTCACAACCCTGAAGATAGCATACGTCTTGGACTCAGATCTGAAACCAATTCCACCTATTACTGATAAAGACACTGCAGAACTGATTGCACAGCGAAAGAAAAGAGAAGAAGATGAAGTGGTCTGCAGGGGACATATACTGAATACGTTATCTGATCGATTATACGACCTGTTCACTTCTGTTAAGTCACCTCAAGAAATCTGGAAATCATTGGAGATGAAGTACAGTAATGAGAAACAAGGAGCAGATAAGTTTTTCATTTTCGAATTCTTTGAATTTAAAATGCTTAATAATGTCTCTGTTCTAGACCAGGTGCATGAATTGCAAGTACTTTTCAACAAATTAAGGGATGTTAAGATCACCATCCCTGAGGCTTTGCAAGTCGGGGCTGTAATGGAAAAACTCCCTAAGAGTTGGAGTGATTATTGAAAGAAGCCTATTGTAACGACCCGTATTCTACGCATCATGGGATCGTAGAATATTTATTTCTTTCACATATGAAGTCGTATGGTCATGTAACTTTGGGAGACGACTATTGGGGTCATTTCCCATGTTCATGATTTTTGTCGATTTTTAAATGACCGTTTTGCCCCTAGTCGGTAGTGTTTTGGCCATAACTTTTGACTGGAAAGGAATTTTGACCTGAAACCACTTCCATTGGATTTGAATGATGGTTTCTCTTTCCGTAGAGTGGTTACATTAGCCAAACGGACTTACCGTTTGGGAGATATGGCTGAATTAAGGTTTAAAGGGTTATTTTCAGCTAATTGGGCTTAACCGGGTGATTAGCAACTAGGCCCAATGGGGGAATTTCGGGTTTGGGAGTATTTAAGGGCTGCTAGGGTTTGGATTTCGGTTTTAGACTCATTTTTCCAGTCGCCACTTAGTTTCTTCAACCCTAGTCATGGCCTCCATCTTCTAATTTCATCCCAAATCACCTTCTAATCACTTTCTAATCAAGTTTTGGCCTAATCTACATCAAATCAAGGCGGATTAGCATCAAATCAAGATAGGAGCTGCTGCTAAGCATTGGAATTCATCCCAAACAGAGAATCATTTCAGATCTATAGTTTAATTTGTGGCAAAGGTGAGTGATTTGCATTGTTTTTCACTAATTACGGTTAATTATGGTAATTAGCGAAGATTAGCGAAATTATGGCTCAGAAAAATCTAGAAAATTTCCTAAAATTCTAAAACATCATTTTATGCCTCTGATATGAATTTGGGTTGATTTCGACTAATTTTGTAAATCCCGGAATTTGGGGGATTAAGGAGTAATTAGTGATAATTAGCGAAATTATGCATGTTAAAAATCTGGAAAAATATGCAGAAATTCATAAATATTATTTTAAGCCTCTGTTAGAAAAATTGGCTAATTTGGTTAAGTTTTGCTAATCCTATTGTTAGATTTGCTTAAATATGCTTAAGGGGAAAATATGGGTTTTTGGGTATGTTTGATCCGTTTTGACATATCATATTGTTGTTTTGCTGTTTGTGGATGTTTCTACATGTTTCTATGACTGTATGGTTTGCTTTGCGATTGATTAGAATAGTTAGATTGGTCAAAAACGCCGTCGAATGGCGTAAACAGTCGCTGGAAGAAGTTGCAGGAAAATGTACAGGACCGGATCGGATCGCATGAAGGAAGTCGCGACCCGACCCGATCGCATATCACACTCCACGATCCGCTCTAGCTCAAGCGCCACGATCCAACCTGGTGAAGGCGTCGCGATCCGAACCGTGGAGCTTGAACGAACTGATGCCTTGAGTTGTGCCTCCAACCATGAGCTGACTTATGTGTCACGATCCGAACCAGGCGATCTGAAGGGGGAAGGAGCATCATGATCCCAGGGAAGCGTCACGAGCTATGGACCACGACCCGATCCGCTCACGAATGGTTCCCACGATCCGGAGGCCACGAACCGATCCGAGCAAGCGACCACGATCCGATCCGCACAGGTGAGCACGATCTGAATGGAGGAATTCAGCTCGAACTACAGGGGTGCGAACCGACCCGTATGGGATGTTGCGACACGATCCGAGGGGAGCTGGTGACCACGATACGACCTGGAGAGGAGTGAAGCAGATAAAGACCGATTCGGTGATGACCAATAACCCGAGATGCAAAGGTAGTCCAAATGGAAGTTAGAGCTCAGGATCCCGGAACCAGTTGGGAATCAATGAGTTCGCTTCATGGTTGGGCTTTGCTGCGGGACGTGTGCAAAGGGGTTGTCGGTATTCATAACTTTTGTCCACCACTGAGAGATGGATAGTGGGCTTGTAGTGATAGTTACACGGGATTGGATTCCGTCATGGCCCAAAGGATTAGAGGACCAAAGTAGTGGATATCGTATGCTTTACGCACTGAGTGAGGGATGTGAGGATGATTGCTATGCTTGATTGTTTGACATCACTATGACATGCACACCCCACCCCCGTTATCTTTACACCATTTGAAAGGGCACCTTAGAGTGTTGTACAGTATGTAGTGCTAACTCTTTGGTTGCAGGTCTAGGTTCAGGTATGATTGGATTATACCTGTTATTATTTTGTTTAGATGCTTATCGCTCATACCAGGCTTTATGTCTGACCCAGAGTTTTATGTCTCTTCTTATTACTCTGGGTGCTCACACGAGCAGACTAGTGACAGGTTATGGTTAGCTGGTGATGCGCGAGTAGCTAATTCGGAGGCGAGCAGGAGGCTTCCACGTATGATATATAGATATTCTCCCTGTGTCGTTGGTGGTTGCTACTTGGGCATTAGTAGTGTACCTCCTTTATCTTGCTTTTGCTTTGAGACAGTTTGAAAAGTTGTAATAAGCTATATTTTGGATTTCCGCTGCTATGATGATCAGTTCTGGTTTTTAGCTTATGCACTGTCTCTCCTGTTTTATGTCAAGTATGTTATTATTATATTTTGTTCTATGCGCTGTGAGACATATTACAGGTTCCTTGATTAGTCCATTCTCTTCTTTCTTTTTCTTCTGGCGATCGTCCCGTGCTAACTGGATATGTGTACAGAGCACCTTTGGAATATGTGTCGGTTGGTGCGGGGCGGGCCGTCACACTTGGTATCAGAGCGAGGTTGCGTAGTTAACCTAGGGAAAGACGCTAGGGAGAGTTAGTACGTATATGAGAGCGTGTATTTGTGATTACTTTGGTTTTCAAAAGCTATATATATATACTATTGGTAGTATAAGAATGTAGTTGCACTGCACTAGCACCACTATGGGGTCGTTAATCGTTTCCCCTTTTACAGATTAACGATGAGCCGATATGCTAGAGGTGCGGGTAGGGGAGCCAATAATGGGAATGCAGCCGACATGAGGGCGATGTTTACCGACCTCATGAGAGACATGCTTAGAGGTGTTCAGTGAGCAGTTCCCAATCCCGGAAATGGTGGTGGTCCAGTGGTGCAGGCGCCTAGGGTCGATTTCGCCAAGTTGTGCAAGGATTACACTAACCTTGGTGGGAAGCCGTTCCACGGAACGGAGTCGGCCACAGATGTTCAGGATTGGTTGGATAGCTGTGATCGTATCTTCGACAACTTGGGTCTTGAGGATGCGATGAAGAGAAGGCTAGCGTCTCGTCAGCTGCAAGGGCGAGCGATGAGTTGGTGGAATGCCATTAGAACAGCTACTCCAGAAGATCAAGTTACTTGGAATCAGTTTAAGACTCGCTTTTGTGATAAGTTTATTCCAGCTGCTCATAAATCAGAACTGTTCAGGAAGTTCTTGGAGCTTAAGCAGAACGGTAGAGCAGTCTCGGAGTATATCGCTGAATTTGACACTTTATCGAAATATGGATGGTCCCTTATCGATACAGTCGAAAAGAAGAACGAGAAGTTCATAACTGGCTTGGATGGGTACTTGGGGGAAAGACTTATAAACCATATCGATGAGACGTTTGAGTCTATTGTAGGAAAGGCATTAAGGTCAGAGAGCCTTTTCCCTAAGTCGAAGACCGAAGTTGCTACGGCATCTGCAGAGGAGCCAAAGCCGCAAGCAGGCGGTGAAGGCAAGAAGAATTCTCAGAACAAGAGGAAGCAGAACCCGGCCATGGATGGTCAGAATAAGAAAAATAAGAAAGATGGCGAATGCTTTAGTTGTGGCAAGAAGGGCCATTACGCCAGAGATTGTCGAGAAAAGCCTGGGGAAAGGAAGTGCTTTAACTGCGGCCAGGCGGGACATCACAAGGATGATTGCCCACAACCCCCTAGGGAGAAGCAGATTGTGAAAGCGTATGCTATCAACGCTGTTCCTTCTTCGTCAAATGCCCCAACTGCGGCGCAGAAGGAAAAAGGTGTCGTTATTTGAGGTATGCTTTCTATTTAAGATATTTTGATCGGGTTTTGTTTGACAAACCTGAGTTAGTCGATAGACCTTTAGTAGTGACGAACCCGATTTGGTGGTTCGACTAGCTTGGCATGATTTGTTAATATGGTCTTATCGAGTCATGGATGTATGTTTCCTTGTGATTGCTTTGTTTTGGGCTTTACTGGGTTTAGCATTATTTTGGGGAGTTGATCTACTCCAAAGGAATAGGGTGGTATTAGGTACCTACCTAGTAATGGCGATAGTAACTGGAGTTAAGGAAGCTAAGAAGTTATTGTCGTAATAAGTTCTAATTGTCTCTGGGAGGCAAATGGGTACTCCAGTGCTAGATTGTTTTGCTAGTATCACCTCATGTGGATTGTCCGAATTCGGAGGAGATGTTCCTTGGGCGCTTGTCTGATATTGGTTTAGGCCTTTGGGGCTTGTGCTTGGGGAATGTCGAGTTTGACTAGGATGGTTTGCGTGAGGGATAAGTAGACGTTGCGATTTTCATTGGATGATATCTTGGTTCACTCGAGGAGTGATGGGCAGACGGAACATGATAAGACTGTTCAACGGTATAGACTGCCTAGAGTTAGACTCGATAGGGTTATGAGCTTGCTCGAGTGGGACTCGGGAAAGATGCAGAGTAATGGATTGGTTAGGACCCTATGTTGATGTTCTTTTTGAAAGAATAGGGTGTGTTCGTTGATCATGGAAGATGCAACGAAGATTAGGACGATTCAAGTTAGACTTGAACTCGTAAAAGAAAAATGGGGCGAGTTCGTTAGTCATGGTGATATAACGAATATGGAAATACTTCACATTATATTTGAAGTATGTTTGGAACATTGTGGGAAGCTCGTTGATCTTGGAGATTCAGCGAACATAGGAGAGTTTCACGTTGGACTTGGACTCGTAGGTAGAGTACCTAGATTCACTAGGTGGGTCTAGTTTACCTTTGGAAGGTGAATGTACGTTGGACGTGCAGTACGAGATTCATTGGATGAGTCTAGTTTATCTCTGGGAGATTGACTCGAGTTAGACTCGAGAAGGCTGCAAGGAATTGGATTCAGCTCGAGTTGGACTCGAGAGGGCAGCAAGATAATGGATAGACTTGGGTTGGACTCAAGTATTTTAGGAGGACTAAAAGCAGGGGTATCTGGGGACGCCCGTTACCCTGGATCCGTTGGACGTGATCTAGTTATCCTTGGAGGATAAACGTACGTTGGACGTACGGTAGTCCGATTGGAGGCTGGGCTTCCATTAGTTTAATTATCCTTGGAGGATAAACGTACGTTGGACGTACGGTAGACCGAAGGGAGGCGGGGCTTCCATTGGCCTGGGATTGGTTGGACCAGTCAAGTAGGCATCGGTGTATGTATGGGGGCTGGGCTTCCATTAGTTAGTGATGTTGGTTGGACCAGACATGCTAGAATCGACATATTGGGATTGGTTAGACCAATCATGCAGGTGTCGATGTGTTTATGACTTTAGCGGGTGATAGATAGGATTTGTTTGATGGATGTTATGGTTTCTATGTTTGTTCCTATCTTTCTTCTCTTGAGTAGACTATCACCTGTAGGGTTCCAGCGATGGGGAACAAAGTGATTGTAATAGGACTATGAGCCAGTGCAGTAGAGTTGTCATGACTCGAGGGGCAAAGTGGACATAGTAAAGGATTAGTAAGGCTATGAGCCAGTGCAGTGGAGTTGTTATGACTTCATGGGGCAGAGTGGACATAGCAAAGGACTAGTGACTATGGATCAGTGCAGTGGAGTCGCCATGACTCCATGGGGCAGAGTGATCATAGTAAAGGATTTGGGTGTAGTACTAGTTGCATTGAGTAGGAGACATGCCAGTTTAGGGGTTTTGTTTCTAGGATGGAAGCAACTAGAGTATGTCACAGGATATGATTTCAGACCCAAGACTGAATTGGATTCAGAAACGCTAGTAAGCTTGACGATTAGATCGATTTTGATTGAGAGGATTGTTTCCAGTTAGAAGGACGATCTTAATCTATTGGGAACCATCTCTAGGGTAGAGATGGGTATTCGATGGAAAGAGAATGATCAGGTAAGGATTTGATCGAGAAGGGTGGCTTCGAAAGAATAAGGGACTAGTTGTACCCAACGTAGATGGACCGAGAGGTGAAGTGCTTAGAGCATATCATCACTCGAAATTGCCTATACATCCCAGTGGTAACAAGATGTATTGAGACATAGAGCAGATCTACTACTGGGAAGGGATAAAGGTAGGCAGAAGGCTTATCTCAATAAGAGACGAAGAGATTTGGAATTCTTCGTTAACGACTTGGTGTTCGTCGAGATCTCTCCATAGAGAATGTGATTCGGATTGGTTGGAGAGGTAGGTTAGCACCAAGATTTGTTGGCCCATTCCCAGTCCTCGAGCAAGTTGGGAATTTGGCGTATGAAGTAGAGCTACCTGATAAGATGGCGGGAGTTCACAACGTATTTCATATTTCCCAGTTAAGGAAGTTTGTGCAAGACCCTAATGTGACTATTTCACCTGATCAGTTGGACGATAGCGAGGTTGAACCCGAGGCGGTTGAGAACCGCAAGTCTATGCGTATTGTTGGGAACGATACGAAGCAGCTTCGAAGGAAGGCGGTGAAACTAGTCAAAGTCCAGTGGGGTGAGAATGAAAAAGACTGTACTTGGGAAACAGAGAAAGATATAAGGAAGAAGTATTCAGAACTCTTTGCCTAGTAAGGTTTTGGTAGTGATAGTTTCTTCCCTTGTTAGTAAACCGCATGCTAGGATAGACTTGTTTTGCATGTTGATTGTTGTTTATGGTTGATAGGCATGCGGAACCCTTTTTGTGTTTTGGTTAGGAAATTTCGAGGGCGAAATTTCTTAAGGGGGGAAGAGTGTAACGACCCGTATTCTACGCATCATGGGATCGTAGAATATTTATTTCTTTCACATATGAAGTCGTATGGTCATGTAACTTTGGGAGACGACTATTGGGGTCATTTCCCATGTTCATGATTTTTGTCGATTTTTAAATGACCGTTTTGCCCCTAGTCGGTACTGTTTTGGCCATAACTTTTGACTGGAAAGGAATTTTGACCTGAATCCACTTCCATTGGATTTGAATGATGGTTTCTCTTTCCGTAGAGTGGTTACATTAGCCAAACGGACTTACCGTTTGGGAGATATGGCTGAATTAAGGTTTAAAGGGTTATTTTCAGCTAATTGGGCTTAACCGGGTGATTAGCAACTAGGCCCAATGGGGGAATTTCGGGTTTGGGAGTATTTAAGGGCTGCTAGGGTTTGGATTTCGGTTTTAGACTCATTTTTCCAGCCGCCACTTAGTTTCTTCAACCCTAGTCATGGCCTCCATCTTCTAATTTCATCCCAAATCACCTTCTAATCACTTTCTAATCAAGTTTTGGCCTAATCTACATCAAATCAAGGCGGATTAGCATCAAATCAAGATAGGAGCTGCTGCTAAGCATTGGAATTCATCCCAAACAGAGAATCATTTCAGATCTATAGTTTAATTTGTGGCAAAGGTGAGTGATTTGCATTGTTTTTCACTAATTACGGCTAATTATGGTAATTAGCGAAGATTAGCGAAATTATGGCTCAGAAAAATCTAGAAAATTTCCTAAAATTCTAAAACATCATTTTATGCCTCTGATATGAATTTGGGTTGATTTCGACTAATTTTGTAAATCCCGGAATTTGGGGGATTAAGGAGTAATTAGTGATAATTAGCGAAATTATGCATGTTAAAAATCTGGAAAAATATGCAGAAATTCATAAATATTATTTTAAGCCTCTGTTAGAAAAATTGGCTAATTTGGTTAAGTTTTGCTAATCCTATTGTTAGATTTGCTTAAATATGCTTAAGGGGAAAATATGGGTTTTTGGGTATGTTTGATCCGTTTTGACATATCATATTGTTGTTTTGCTGTTTGTGGATGTTTCTACATGTTTCTATGACTGTATGGTTTGCTTTGCGATTGATTAGAATAGTTAGATTGGTCAAAAACGCCGTCGAATGGCGTAAACAGTCGCTGGAAGAAGTTGCAGGAAAATGTACAGGACCGGATCGGATCGCATGAAGGAAGTCGCGACCCGACCCGATCGCATATCACACTCCACGATCCGCTCTAGCTCAAGCGCCACGATCCAACCTGGTGAAGGCGTCGCGATCCGAACCGTGGAGCTTGAACGAACTGATGCCTTGAGTTGTGCCTCCAACCATGAGCTGACTTATGTGTCACGATCCGAACCAGGCGATCTGAAGGGGGAAGGAGCATCATGATCCCAGGGAAGCGTTACGAGCTATGGACCACGACCCGATCCGCTCACGAATGGTTCCCACGATCCGGAGGCCACGAACCGATCCGAGCAAGCGACCACGATCCGATCCGCACAGGTGAGCACGATCCGAATGGAGGAATTCAGCTCGAACTACAGGGGTGCGAACCGACCCGTATGGGATGTTGCGACACGATCCGAGGGGAGCTGGTGACCACGATACGACCTGGAGCGGAGTGAAGCAGATAAAGACCGATTCGGTGATGACCAATAACCCGAGATGCAAAGGTAGTCCAAATGGAAGTTAGAGCTCAGGATCCCGGAACCAGTTGGGAATCAATGAGTTCGCTTCATGGTTGGGCTTTGCTGCGGGACGTGTGCAAAGGGGTTGTCGGTATTCATAACTTTTGTCCACCACTGAGAGATGGATAGTGGGCTTGTAGTGATAGTTACACGGGATTGGATTCCGTCATGGCCCAAAGGATTAGAGGACCAAAGTAGTGGATATCGTATGCTTTACGCACTGAGTGAGGGATGTGAGGATGATTGCTATGCTTGATTGTTTGACATCACTATGACATGCACACCCCACCCCCGTTATCTTTACACCATTTGAAAGGGCACCTTAGAGTGTTGTACAGTATGTAGTGCTAACTCTTTGGTTGCAGGTCCAGGTTCAGGTATGATTGGATTATACCTGTTATTATTTTGTTTAGATGCTTATCGCTCATACCAGGCTTTATGTCTGACCCAGAGTTTTATGTCTCTTCTTATTACTCTGGGTGCTCACACGAGCAGACTAGAGACAGGTTATGGTTAGCTGGTGATGCGCGAGTAGCTGATTCGGAGGCGAGCAGGAGGCTTCCACGTATGATATATAGATATTCTCCCTGTGTCGTTGGTGGTTGCTACTTGGGCATTAGTAGTGTACCTCCTTTATCTTGCTTTTGCTTTGAGACAGTTTGAAAAGTTGTAATAAGCTATATTTTGGATTTCCGCTGCTATGATGATCAGTTCTGGTTTTTAGCTTATGCATTGTCTCTCCTGTTTTATGTCAAGTATGTTATTATTATATTTTGTTCTATGCGCTGTGAGACATATTACAGGTTCCTTGATTAGTCCATTCTCTTCTTTCTTTTTCTTCTGGCGACCGTCCCGTGCTAACTGGATATGTGTACAGAGCACCTTTGGAATATGTGTCGGTTGGTGCGGGGCGAGCCGTCACACCTATGCATTCTTCAGAGGATTTCACGATGGAACAAATTCAGAAACATCTTCAAATTGAGGAAGAAACAAGAAATCGTGAGAAGAAGGTTTTTGAGTCTGCTGCTCCTTCCAATATTAACAATATTGGAAATGATAATAAACCCTCTGGAAAATGCAAAAGAGATAACAACGGCAAAGGCAAGGGTGATTACTATTTCTGCGGCAAACCTGGACATTACAAATGCGACTG
Organism: Allium sativum; assembly: GCA_030737875.1. NCBI lineage: Eukaryota > Viridiplantae > Streptophyta > Magnoliopsida > Asparagales > Amaryllidaceae > Allium > Allium sativum. Next base: position 334,909,442 of record CM060915.1, read on the forward strand.
CGGATTTTTCAAAAGGCAGAAAAAGGAGCAAGGACAGAATAATAATCAGGGCAAAAGGAACAATCAAGGTACTTCCAATAAAGCAAACATGATTGAGCAGGAAGAATCAGAAATCGTTGCCATGGTTTCAAAACTGAACGTCAATATAATCACGGAACTAAACATGGCATATACTACCAAAGATAATGATTGGTGGTATGACTCTGGTGCTATTGTTCATGTATGCAACAACCAATCGCTGTTCAAATCATATGAGAAGGTTTCTGACGAAAGCATGGGAAACCATAATGCTTCAGCTGTCATTGGAAAAGGAACCATAGAGTTGGAGTTCACTTCTTGGAAAAAAGATTGTTGTTGTTAATGTTTTAGATATTCCAGAAATCAGGAAAAATCTGGTTTTTACAAGTCTCCTATGTAATAAGGGTGTTAAGGGAGTTCTAGATGGTAATAGTCTTACTCTATCCAAGGGCGGTATTTTGTTGGAAAAGGATATGCTTGTAATGGTCTGTTTAAACTAAGTATTAATAAAATGAACGAATTTGCTTATGTTGTTGATTCATTTCATTTATGGCATAATAGATTAGCACATTTGAATTACAAAAATTTACAATTTATGTCTAAAGAAGGAACGGTTTCATATGATAATGTACACCAATCTAAATGTGAAATTTGTATTGAAGCAAAAATGTGCAAAAGTCCATTTCCAAAATCTGAAAGGAATACTAAGCTACTTGAATTAATACATTCAAACATTTGGGAATTAAATGTTATATTGACTAGAGGTGGCAATAGATACTTTATCACTTTTATAGATGATTATTCTAGATACACACACGTCTATTTAATGAGATCAAAAGATCAAGCTTTTGAAATGTTTAAGCTTTTCAAAACCAATGTTGAGAATAAAAAAGAAATGAAGATTAAGGTGCTGCGGAGTGACAGAGGTGGGGAATATTTTTCCATGGAATTCTCATTATTTTGTGAAGAAAATGGAATTCTTCATCAATCAGGTGCACCTTATACCCCGTAGCAAAATGGATTGGTTGAACGAAAAAATAGAACATTAGTTGAAATGACCAATGTTCTGATTTTAAATGCTAAACAACATGTCAATTTGTGGGGAGAAGCACTCTTAACGGCATGTCATTTGCATAACAGAAGTCCATTAAAGAAAACTAAGACTTCTCCTTATGAATTATGGAAAGGAAGAAAACCAAACTTGAAATATGTAACAGTTTGAGGATGTTTAGCCTTTTATAGGGTCATAAATCCGAAAAGGATAAAACTTGGACCAAGAGCATAAAAAGTATATTCGTAGGATATGCTGAAAATTCTAATGCATATATATTATTAGATATAGAATCTAATGTAATCGTGGAATCAAGAGATGTAGAATTCATCGAAAATAAATTTTTATGTGATTCCATGACAGTTTCAGATCCTACACAAATCATCCACAAAAGGAATGATGAAAACATTGAATGTAATTCTCCAAATAAAAGGAGGCTTCGAAACGTTCCTAATGAACCTAGAAGAAGGCAAAGACCATGGAAAGCCAAAAGCTTAGATCATGATTTTGTCTCACTGGATGACATTGTTCACCTTGTTGTTGGTGATAGGGATAAATTACTCGATGAGACAATTTTTTTTTTTTGAATAATAAAGAAGATCCTAAAACGTTTAAAGAAGCTATTACTTCAAGGGATGCTGCTTTCTGGAAAGAAGTAATACAGGATGAGATGGATTCAATTCTATCTAACAACACTTGGGTTCTAATAGATTTACCCATTGGATCCAAGTCAATTGGATGTAAATGGGTGTTTCGAAAGAAATATAATACGAATGGATCTGTTCAAACTTTCAAAGCAAGGCTAGTAGCCAAAGTATTTAGGAAAAAAGAAGGCATCGATTACTTTGATAAATATGCTCAAGTCGCTAGACTAACATCAATAAGAATTGTTTTTGCTCTTGCGTATATTCATGGATTATATGTGCATCAAATGGATGTCAAGACTGCTTTTCTTAATAGAGAATGAGACGAAGAAGTGTATATGGAACAACCGGAAGGATTCATCATGAACGGAAATGAAAATAAGGTTTGCAAACTAGTTAAATCCTTATATGGATTAAAACAAGCACCAAAACAATGGCACAAGAAATTTGGCTCTGTAATTTTGTCTAATGGCTTCAAGCATAATTTTCACGGATAATTATGGTGTTATAATATGCCTGTATGTGGACTATATGCTCATATTTGGTACTAACATGGAAGGTATAAATGAGACAAAGAACTATTTAACTAAGTGTTTTAAAATGAAAGACCTAAACGAAGTTGATACTATTCTAGGGATTAAAGTAAGGAAACATCGTGAGGGATATCCTTTATGTCAGTCTCGCTACATTGAAAAGATACTTCTTAAATACAAGCATTTAAATTTTAAAGAAGCAAGCAGCCCTTATGATTCTTATAGTAAAATATTTGCAAATTCCGAAAGAGCAGTTGCTCAACTAGAATATGCAAGTTTTATTGGCAGTCTCATATATGCCATGCATTGCACTCGTCCTGATATTTCTTATGCAGTGTGCAAACTGTCAAGGTATACCAATAATCCTAGTGTTTCATACTGGAAGGCAATTGGTAGAGTCTTAGGTTATCTTAAAAGAACAAGCAAATTAGGACTCTACTATGGAAATTTCCCAGCAGTTCTAGAAGGATACTCAGATGCAAGTGGTTCGACACCATAAAACGAAAAAAGAGGAACTACTGGATGGATTTTTACTCTTGGAGGGGGAGTTATATCATGGCCTCTAAGAAATAAACAATTATCACGCATTCCACAATGGAAGCAGAATTTGTTGCTTTGGATGCATTAGCAAAGGAAGTAGAATGGTTAAGAAATCTGTTAATAGAGATAGAGTTGTGTCCACAACCATCATCATCCATTTCTGTTTACTGTGATAGTGAAGCTACAATGTCTAGGGCATATAATAAGATTTATAATGGAAAGTCTAGGCATATAAGCTTGAGACATGCATATGTTAGGGAACTAATTGTGAATGGTATCATCACAATTACATATGTAAGATCAAAGAAAAATTTGGCAGACCCATTAACCAAGGGATTACCAAGGGAACTGGTTAAAACAACTAGTTGTGAAATGGGTCTAAAACCTTTTTAATCACCTGCAACAGAAACCCAACCTTACGCTCTATAGCCTAAAGTTTAATGGGTAATAACAAATTGCAGTTAAGTGATTGACAAGCATGAGCGACTCATTGTTTGTACTGTTACGTTTTGTGGTGATCATTTGTCCATAGTAACAAGGACGGGAAGAATGTCACCTATATGAACATAAGAAACAATGTTTCTATAAAGTTTGGATATAACTTTATAGATGTTCATGAGAACCAGGAGGAAGGTAATAACCAATCTATGGTTATGATATTTTACAGAAGCATGACAATATTTATGTATTCATATATTTCGTTTCATCATATAGGATTTGGTTTAAAGTATTCACTACCAAATATTCTGTTGAAATTTAAATATATGGACTAAGGAGAAAAGTTTAAACCAAAAGGTACTTTCTTATATGCATAAATAAATAATTATTACAATCTTGTGGGGGATTATTGGGAAGATTGCAATAAATATTTGTCCTACATCGGCAAATACTATGAAGTATCTCTTCATACATATTAATGCTTGGAATAGGATATTGTGAAACAAAACAACATGGGCTTAAAATGGAAACAATGACTTGGGATCAAAGGGTTTGGGGGCCTATATAATATTATTATGGGTCAAATATGGGCACTTAGGCACTTGGAGCACGTTGGCGCATGTGTGACTGTACGGAACAGGTTCTCCTATTGCGAACGGTCGTGACTTTTTGAACGGATGCATCTCCTCATGCGCAACTATATCCAACGGTCGTATCTGTTCGTCCCTTATTTATACTGCTCCTTCTAAAAGCCCAAAAATATTCCGATTTCCACTTCTCCGTTCTATTTCGCTTCTGTAAAAACACTGTTTGTTGTATCTTGGAGGAATCTCGCTGCCCTTTAAATCATCAAAATAGTGGGGGCGAATAATTCATTAAGGAAAGCGTAATTTATGTGCCTCAAACGATACATTCTCCTCTGTCATTCTGATCCTAAATCTCAACAATACATGTATGCAAGCCCATGAATCATCCTTTAAGTTCTTGTCGACTTTTATCCACTTACTAATGCTCATAGGAACCATATCACTTACTAATGTATACCAATGTAAAATGACAAGTGACTAGAAATGACACCTACCGGTTGATCTAGATCAATGAATTCCACTTTATCCTTCTCATTAGCATCAAAGAAAATTTCTACATCGTCGTATTTCAGCTTTTTTCTTGGCCAGATCTAGTCGAGAAGCTTCATTACAAACATCTGAGTTCACGTCATTAAGCATGTTGGTTGAGTTTGGAGTAATAATTGGAGATGGGGTTGAATTAGGGCCAGAAGCAACAGAAGAAGGCCGAATTTCCTGGGGTAGAGGCTAAAGTTCCTGGGGTGGAGGCTGAAAAGCACGCTTGCAAGAAGATCTTCTAACATTATTGTTTAAAATTTGAAGAGTTTGAGCAACTTCAGCTTCAACATCACCCTTTTCTTTTAATTTTACACCATTGTTCTTAACTTTATTATCTTCAAGTGCATGGGAAGCTAAAACTGCATCTAAATTGTGCCTTTTTGATCGTCTTATTGTTGTCATTGAGCTCTGAAATTAGCAATCAACAAATGAGTTTAGCTAAAGTAAACAAACATGAATATGGTTTACCGACGCAGCAAAAAGAATTAATAAGTGATGCAGCATTGAGGAGAAGATGAAATAATACATTAAAATCATTATACAAAATTTTAACATTTATGAATTTGGTGTTGCTACTTGGGTTCATTTAATAATCCAGTAGAAAGTTAACATTTCACTTCACAAAGTTTCCATGCTGCAACTTTGATGTTCGGCATCAAAGCAAAGTGCTAAGGTCATTGGGGTTTGGTCACGAACAATAGTAACCTCATGTTAGTGGCTAATTGCTGTCGTACACATTGCTGATTGGCTTTCTGTTGGATAATTTGTTTTAATTTCCATTAATGTAAGCACTTCCAAATTTAATATTGATAGAAAAAGTGCCCAAGCTTAATATTTCAATTGAGTAGTAAATAAGAGTATGCATAATAAAGGCACAAAACAATATGAGTTGAACATATATCATACTTTTGCATTCACATTATGTTGAATGTTCCAACTATCAATGGTTACATAAAAATATATGGAACATAGAAAAACGAATGCCCTTGAAGGTTACTTCTGGGATGAACTAGATACTTGTTCGTTTTAATTTGTTATTTTGTATGATATAAAATCCAAGGAATATAAAAAAGCTTTTAATACATAATTCATCGCTGGTGTAAGTTTTACTTATGTATGTTTCATTAGAATGTAAGCTAAGCATTTAACATGTACCATAAATTCATACTCAGATCTTCCCTTAATCTTCGATGTCTTTGCAAAAAGAGCAATTGTTTCCAGCTCTCCTCAAAGTTAGGTCCTTTAGTTACATTCATCGCATTCCCACATGAATGCACAACACCTGTAGTAGCAAAAATTAGGAATATATTCGTGGTGTATTAAACGCAATTCTAGTGGCCAAGTGCGATGTGTTCCTTATGTAGTATTGGAAAGGAAAAAAACAATAATTCATCTCCTCATTATTCATCCATCATTGCAATCACTAAGAATTATAAAAAAATATTCCAGTTTTTCTTATATTTTGTAGGCATTAGAAAACATTTTCACCATTATTATCAGAGTAAAGAAACATTAGATCCAGAAATATCATGGAGAAAGTGGAGAGGGAAAGGATGTTGTTAGAGCACTATATAAATTTGGTTTAATGATTTTTATGTATTAATATGTGATTTTAATGTTAAAATTTAGGAGAAGAATTAACATATGCATACGACTCTATATAAATTATTATTTTTAATGTATTTTTTCATCTTGAAAAAACCATCTTCCCATGAAATACTCATGTAGTATGACTTAAGTAATTAGGAGACTGCAATCTAACTTTCACACTCAACTTAGGTTCCTGCCTACTGAAACTAAAGACTCTACTTTTGGATTAACAATTGTGGTTTAGTAAAACCAATAGACTCTATTGAAACCCAAAAATGGCCACAATATTGCTCTTGGAGCACTTCACCAAATGGTATGATTTGATAATACGGGGCCAAAAACACAAAATAAAGAGCAAAAAACAAAGATCAAGAAATTTTTAGAGTGGTTCGGTCAATTTAAACCTACGTCCACTATGGAATCACTTCTCATTATTATACTTCAGTTCACAAAGTACATCACTTTATACATTTCACTCATTTTATGATATTTCTCTCTTTTCTCTCTCTCTCTTTGATCTAAATTTCACTTGAATATATTAAAGGAATGGTTTGATCTCTCCAAGTGTGGTGGAGATTGATGAATATCTTCAACACTTGAACCCTTGAGTTATTTTTCTTGATTCTATAATGATTTTGTGTCAGATCTAGGTTTTAGAAAGGATGGATGGAGATTAGAGAATTTTGAATTGGATTTGAGCAATTTCTAACAGAGTTTGGAGGAGATTTGATCCATTTGTTGTTGGAGGTAGACAGAGTGAGCTTGAGAAGCCATTAATGGAGCTTGTAGTGCTTGAGAGTGGTGGAGAAATGGTTTGGACAGCCCTTCGGGGTAGAAAAATCAGTCCTTTGAATGGTTGAGAAGTGGGGTATTTATATGTGTAGTTTAGAGGTAGTGGCAAAGTTGTAATTATGATATACAGGGTTCGGATCGTTCATGGAAGTATTTACGGAAATGCCACTGGACAGTTGTACATAGTTGTCGCCAGCTATAAAACCGATCGGACCATGCAAGTGCGACCAAAATATAACACACGACCTGGATTTTGAACATGCGACCCAACTTTGATGTGCGACCAGACTATGCATGTGTGACCCATTTAATATTGATGTGTGACCCCATATAATTCATGTGACCGACCACGTGAATTATCTGCTGACCGACCCTGCTTTAATGTGTGATGGGAACTAACGCATGAAATCATGTCCTGCTGCGTGCATCTGGCATTTGCCCATGCAAACATATGGGAAAATTATTTACAATCGTGCTGTTGTTCTTAAATTTGAGCGTTCACTCGTTTAAGTGCTGAACCTTCTTTATATCTCGCTACGTGCACGCACTTCATCTTTCCAGTCCATTCTATTGTACATGAACAAAAGCCGCTTTTTAACATAAGACTATACATTTCATGATCCACGTGTTGTTTTGCTGAAGCTAATTCATTAATACATTGTGATTCATAGAATCCAAGCGACCATGTTATAATGCATGAACGAGCGTGCTTTGCATGACTGGGTACTTATGCTCGAGTAGAACACTTTTGATAGGACCGAACCATATGCTGCTGACGTGGCACATTTTATATTTCAATCAATCATACCCGACTTGCACGAGCAAGTTTTATGTGACCTTCCTCGCATGGCATGGAACCAGATGAAGCTTGCATACAATGGAATGCTCACGCACTAATGTTACATGCTCACGCAGAAGATACCAACTTTCTATAATTAAAATGAACTGACCGGTGTAATCAAAGAAGCCCATATGACATACACACCAACTGGTGCTGACACGTATATCTTCAGGTTTGCCAAATGTTGAGAATTACGGACCGACCGACCACCTACTGAGGTATGCAAGACCAGAATGGAAGCTAGTCGACCCGTTGTCTATTCTTGCTTGGTCCATCTGCTTCATGGTGCTTGACCAGGACGTAGTGCGCGACAGGGTTTGTGAGCTTGCACAACCGACCGTATAGAGCTCGACCAATCCCTGTAGTGTGCGACCACTTGTGAAGCATATAATGCACGACCGAACCTTTATATTGCTGGACCATCTTGCACTCAACCAGATTCGTGCTTGTACGCTTTTAGATGTGTATGAACCATTGTTTTCCGAATCGTGTTTCACAACGGGGTTAACATTTGCCCCTCAAAGCTTGTATTTTTATATAAAATACGGACTTCGAAATTTGATGAGTCCTTTTATTGACTTGTGTCCTTTCATGGGAATTGGCAATAGCTCGAGTCTGGATTGTTCGTGTCTTAATATAGCCAAGCATTTGAATGCTTTGAATTTTGAATTTATTGCGCGTTGACATTCAATTGTAGCTTTTTGTTTGCTATGGCGAGTAATGCTTTGACCCTTTGACTCGTTGTTTCCAAATGATCCAAGCACATAGTTTGTTGGTTGAATTTATATGCTTTATGCCACCTGTTCTGTAATTGAAACAAGCACTTGCACAATTCTGGACTTATACATTGTTACTGATCATCTACATCAATAACAGATTAGTTAATCATTAAAAATGAATCATAGTGAATATTGTGACTGGGATTGAATAACGTGTCTATACTGGATCATTTTGTTTAACTATTTATAGTTAGTCAAACATTGTCTGCGTGGATACGATATCTTAACCCGAGTTCGCGACGATACTCGAGTTATGCTAATCGATACATACACCGACTACAGACTTCAAGCCTTGGTCTTTTAATGACTTATATAATCTTATACGACGATTTGTATTTTATGACACGTATACTTGTTCAAACTGGAACTTTGATTTGAGCTTCTGAGGCTAGAGTGACTGGAGCCTTTAAATTGTAAACGAATCAGCCTTTGGCTATTCCTTGTCCTCTCTACAATTTTTCGGAACGATGTCATTATGTGCTAACTCAAAATATTTTTAATCAAGTGTGCTCTTACTTTGGCATTTTCGAATTGACGTAGAATTGTTATAGGAAGAGGAATTTGTTGACTGTTTATTTTTAGGCCTGCTGCAGTAGCTCAGTTAGATTTAAAAAATTGAATTTGAATTTCCTTTGGCACCATGGATCATCCCGAGACATATAAAAAATTAAAATCTCTATTTCACGATGGCTTGCCCTAGTGCTTAATTGTTGCTCAATCTCCTTTTTATATCTCACATTGAAACTGCTGATGGATATCGGCTTCAATTCCTTGAGAAGCGTTACTGCTTTATTGGATTTGAACTATGTCATATTTGCACAGCCGCCTCTTAGACATCGCTTATCTTCAGATTTGAAGCAAAATATCGTCGGGTTTTTTGTAAGATACTTATGGTTCGAGATTCGCAGATAGGGAAGTCTTTGCGTTAAGAAATTCTAATTGGGCTTCCCAGGTTGATCTTTATCAGTGCATTGAGTTTCATCGACATATCGAGCATATCGATTTTACTGAATTTTTCAAATGCCCCATTTTTGAAGGCAAGATTAAGCCAAGTGTATTGGCTTCTTTGATGAGAATAAATTGATTTTTGGCTTGTTGCAATGTCGTGATTGACTCGTGGCATTTTCCCGGGCATTATTCAACTCTTATATGGTTGTGTTACCTCAGTACCATGGGTCGTCATGAGTTGCAAGAGCTTAATGTGATTAGCTTGTCGAGTTTTCCTTGATTGTGGTTGACGTGCTAAAAGTTTCTATTTTGTTGGCTAAAGTTATTTAAACTTGCGAATCGTGCTAAAACCTTTGAACTTGTCAAGTTCAATAGGAATTCCGACTTGACTGACCGGTTTAGTGCTTCCACTTGGAGAAGTTCTATATCTTTGTGCCCCCGTTGGGGAGGATTTATAGATTGTGCCCCCGCTAGGGGAAGACTTTGGGTTTAGTGCCCCATTGGTCAGGTCTTTGTGTTTTTTGCCCCCTCTAGGGGAGGACTTTGGGTTTTCAATTTTGCCTCTACTATGGGAGGACGAAAAATTTAATTTACCTTTGCTATGGAGGGAATTTATTTTGCCTCTACTATGGAAGGACTTTGATTTGCCCTTGAGATGGAGGGACTTTATTTTGCCTCTACTATGGAAGGACTTTATTTGCCTTTGCCATGGAGGGACTTTATTTTGCCTCTACTATAGGAGGACTTTGATTTTCCTTTGATATGGAGGGGATTTTAGTTTTGCGCCATTCTGCAAGGCAAACTTCAATCGTCATGTCGGATGCACTTAACTATGATAAGTGACTGCAGCCGAGCTAAGAGGTTGTGTAACACCCCTAAGTCCCACATCGTGGAAGCCTGTGTGAAGCGGGTACTTATGTAGTAGATCCCTCTCTTACTAACGCCGAGGCCTTTTAAGGAACAAAACCCCATACCTATACGGTGGCTAAGTTGGGGACAATATCTTGCGCGAACGGAGGTGCGGGCTGTTACAGTGGTATCGGAGCTAGGTTACCCGGCCGGAATTGTGGCTCCTGTGTGGACCACAGCGCCTGGGTGAGGTGTTTGTGAGCCAACGGGGACGTTGGGCTCTGTAGGAGGGGAGAATGTAACGCCCCTAAGTCCCACATCGTGGAAGCCTGTGTGAAGTGGGTACTTATATAGTAGAGCCCATCTCTTACTAAAGCCGAGGCCTTTTGAGGAATAAAACCCCACACCTATACGGTGGCTAAGTTAGGGACAATATCTTGCACGAACGGAGGTGTGGGCTATTACAGGTTGTCTTGAATGAACTTTTCAAGATTTGAGTTATTTTGCATGGCGAACATCAGGCGTCGTGTCGGATACACTTAGCTATGGTACGCGATCGCAGCCGGACTGAGGGTTCTGACCCTTTGGGATTTGCAAAGGTTTGCATTCCGTGGAGCGAATGCCGTCCTCATGGTGGATGCACTTGACTTAGCCAAGTGATTGCAGCCAGGCGCAGGCTGCCCCTTGGAACTTGCAATCCCTGGCATTGACTTTGCATCTGCTAGCCGAACTGAATTCTCTACCGTTTGACTCTTGGCAACTCCTCTTGCTCACTCTTCAAGGTGGTGCTTTTCATTGTTGCATTTATGCGCGTTGATGTTCTTTGCACTTGACGCTTGAGTTGGTGTTATTGGGGTTGCCACACTACATTGGGTTTCGAGGAAGCAAGCGTTCGTCGGATAGCCTGTGATAAGAAATCGTATTTTAACAAATTTTGACTTATCGAAAATATTACAAGAAAGAGATTTAATCAGGCAAATATGCTTTTGGTCACAGAACTAATGTTCAGTACAGTATTTGCAAATTATTACAGATCTTTGTTACAAGCATTTTGATTACAGCAGGTAGTAAAATATGAAGTAAAGCATGAAGTAAAGTAGGAAATAAAGAAAGAAGTAAAGCAGTGGCGATGATGATAGATTATTTAGAGCTGTTGAAATTGGAGTGTCAATCATCAGTCCTCAATTGATCATTGGCCTGCCATAGGTTTGAGTGGGAGCTTCCTTGCTTGGGCCGGACTGATCATTTGATGTTCCTTGCCCCAAAGGAGTTGCAGAAGGATTCATGGCTTATGGATTCTTTACATATTGCTACAACCTGTTTTTCCTGATCAATTCCTCAATTAGGTTCTTCAGTTGTCAGCATTAATTAGTGTTATGACCAGGCTAGTTGTGAAACCTACAGAACTTTCCCGAGTTTGCTGCATTATCGCCAACCCTTATCGGATTTGGTTCCACATATTCTTCAGAATTCTTCGTTGCAAGATAGATACTTTCAGATGTGCCATTCAATGGCTTTAGCTCTAATGGGTTAAAAAGGTGAATCTTCTTATAATCTTTGTTGCCCTTTCCATCGTTGGCGCGTTTTTGTCCCTGAGTATTCTTCTGATTATATTGAGTAGCAGCATCTTTGGAAACTCCAAGAAGTTGGTTACCATCAATAATCTGAAAAGGCACAGGATTATTGTCCACTCTCATATACTCCTCTGCTTTATTATAGAATTTATCAAGCGTGCTTGGTTCTTTCATTTTAATCATCTACAAATTCGCTTTTCTCATCAATGGCGATGATTAGAGACATTAAGATCATGCGGGGTTCGGGATTCCCCACCTTGGACAAAGCAGTGTTGAACTTCTTGAGGAAAGCTTTAACAAACTCTCTTGGATTCTGCTTCATCGATGTCAAAGAAATAACATCCTTAGCCTTTGTAGCTTGCATCCTGAACTGCTCCTTGAATTTCAGAGTCAAATCAGTCGATGGATTTGGGTGGCAGCCTTGTGAGCCATAATAATGCCACGCCTTCTAGATAGAGAGGGAAACACAGGCATTTGATCTTGTGTGTCACTTTGGCTGCATTCATATGCCATTCATATCTATATAGGAAGTGATTCGGATCTAAAGTCCCGCTATACGGAGGCAGAGTAGAATGAGTGAACTTTTTAGGGAACTCAACTTTGCGGATCCTCTTCGTGAATGGATTTTTGCTGGGGGAGAAGTCCCATTCCCACTCACTATCATTGCGGGCCATGCTATCTTTCATGATTTTCTTTACCATATCGTCGATATACTCCTTTGAGTTGTGTCATTCCGTAGAGCGGACTTCGATCTCTTTTCCAGATGCTCATCTTGGCTAGCAATCACGAATAGAGGATCTAGGTCTTCTACCTCCACTATGGGGAGGTGGTCCTTTGGTGGGACTTGTAACTCATTGGGTATTTCGTTTGAAATTGCTTTTAGTCTTTAGCTTCGAGTCTTGGGCATCAGCATCGCCTTTATCACTTTTTCTGTCATCAAGCCCTTCCATATTATTGTTATGGTGATGATCGGAGGCTGACAAATTCACGTTATCCTCAAGGTTGACGTGAACTCTATGAGGAGGAGCGGTATTTGGTTAAGCATTTAGAAGAGCATTCATTATATCGACAAGAGCTTGATTAGCATCCATTAAAGTTTTCGTGGAGGCTTCCATACGCTAATTTAAATTGGCGATAGCGGCGTCCAGTTATTCCTAGTAACACCAGCTCCACCTGCCGAGTTTTTGCCAACTTCAAAGCGGTTAGTAAGTGGTGTAGCATTGTCTTTAGCAGCGTTGTCCGTTTCTCCAACGGTTTTACTTATAGTTTTCTTAAATTTAGCTATTATTTTGGATAAGGCTTTGAATTTCAGAGAGAAATCGTCTATTGGCACTACTACAAAAGGGGGCATATTCGACACTAGTTTTATGTGGCCGTAGATCAAAAAAGCGTTGTCGTAGGCCATTTTTTCAAATAGGCAACATCATAGGGGCGTGGCATTTACGGCCGTTGCATTAGCCCTCTAAGGCAATGCTTTTGCCCATCAACTGCCACGGAAAGAAAATGTTGCATTATAACTCTATTGCAACAGTATATGCAAGTAATGCAACAATATACCGCGTTGCCTTAAGCAGAAGTCAAAGCCTGTAACGACCCGGAAAATCTGAACCAATTTAAATTTTTTAAATTGGCTATTTTAGTTGGATTTTAAATATTTAAAATAAATATTTTAAATAATAATGATGAAAAGTAAGTTGAATTGACGTTTGAAAATAAATAATATTACTTTGAAATATAAACAAGGCCTGAAATGGCGCGGCAGTTTCAAATTTTCATTTCAAACTTTGACTGACTGTACCGGGTGCAAAACAAAACGGATTTCAGTGAAAACAAAAATATATAAATCTGTTAGTGAATACCTTTCTAACGAATCTGAAAAATCGAAGTTTCATAGCGGGAAGCAAAAGTTATGGCCAAATGAATTTTCTGAAAGGTCGCTATGGAGTTTATATAGCCCGTGAAAATGGCCATTTTGCAAACGACCTCAGAATTCGACGAAACCACTTTTGTTGGATCCGGGATGTCAAATTATTGCTAGATTTCAAATTTCATAATTTTTGAAGCTAGTATGTGAGCGTGGCAAAGGAAAATGTGTTTGGTCGATTTCTATTAAATCGGATCGACCAGAAAAGGGCCATTTTACAAACGGTCTCAGAATTCGACGAAATCAATTTTTTTGGGACCGTATCATCGAAACATAGCCAGATTTATTTTTCTGAAATTTTTCGAATCAGTTTGTGGCCTTGGCAAATTGAAATGTACGTTCAAATTGAATATTAAATGTTCTATACTTTAATTTGAAAAATAACTGACTGTAACAGTCAAATTGGCCAACGAAACATATCCCATTGTGTCCGGGATGGGGGTATTTAGCTAGGGGTGACAGTCGTTGGGTTTGGATTGGAGTTCGTATGTGGAAGGGGGTATTTTCGGATTTCAAATAATTAAAAATTTAAAATAAAGGGGGCCGGCCAATCATCTCCCTCCATTCAATAGCGCGTTGACCAAAAAAACCCAGTCCCCTTTACTGTTGAACGACAGAAAGAGCTTCTCCCTTCTCTCCTTCATTTCTCCTAATCCACTCATCAAAACAACCTGGCCCTTTGGAGTTTTTCGTAGATCTGAAGCTCCTCTCCAAATCCATATAGATTTTGCCAATTGTCGTGATATATTTTACTCGAAATCATCACCTGAAGTCGCGCCATTCGCACCGTGTTTTCTCCCTCCAGCCTCGTTCGAGTTCGTCGCGATCCCCACCCCCTGGTGCGCCGTTCGAAGCCCTACGTCGTGGCATCGGCCGATCATCCCCTAGTTGCTCGGATTTGGTGATAATCGCTAACCTAGTTTTGAACGAATTGTGAAGGTAACGGCTGTTATATATTAAACTATTTTAATAGCACTTCTAAGCGCTACGGTTTTCGTTTTCACTGTAAAAATCATATTTTTTTCGTTTGTTGACGAAATTCAGTGAAACAAGAGACGGTGGACTCGTGTGGATGTCTTCTACATTCTAGAAGAGACCGCATATTTTTCTGAGCCTTCTGCTATTTTTGGTGGAGTAGAACCCAATGTGATATTTCTAATTTATAAATGATATGGAAAACGATGATGTATAAATTATATAGTCGATGTATGAGTTATATAAGCGTTGTAAACCCCTTGTATAAGCATTGTATAAGTTGTACGTTCGATGTATAAGTTATATATGCGTGGTAAAAATTATATATGTGTTGAAATAGAAGTGAAATGCTTATATAAAATATATATATATATATATATATACGCCCCTCGTCCACAAACCATGGACGATATTTATTGATTGTGATTGGTGTGAAAATTGATTGATTACGAATGGTTGATTAGAATTGTTTGTGGTTGAAATTGATTGATTGTGGTTGAAAAATACCCGTTTGTGGTTGAGAATTATTTGGTTGAAACCACATAGGATTAGTTTGTGGAAATGAAAAAAAAATACATGCCGCCTGCGTGCGAACTAGATGCATGAATCCCCATTGTCAAAAGCTGCGAGGCTTTAAGGTAGAGCGAGGAGCCGTACTAGGGACGGCCCCGGTTTTAACTACCCTGCCGTTATGCTGCCGAAATTTTGAATACTATTCATGTGTTTGAATTATTTTCATATATTGAATAACCTTCATGTGTTGAATCGAAATTCCTTCGTCAAATAGGAATTCATGTGTTGAATGGTATTCGTGTTTTAAATAAATTGTTTTAACAATAAAAATCACATTTTTACTCTATATATACAAACTATAGAAAACATTCATGTGTTGAATCGAAATTCATTCGTTGAATAGAAATACATGTGTTGAATGGTATTCATGTTTTAAATAAATTGTTTTAACAATAAAAATCACATTTTTACTCTATATATACAAACTATAGAAAACATTCATGTGTTGAATCGAAATTCATTCGTTGAATAGAAATTCATGTGTTGAATGGTATTCGTGTTTTAAATAAATTGTTTTAACAATACAAATCACATTTTTACTCTATATATACAAACAATAGAAAACATTCATGTGTTGAATCGAAATTCATTCCTTGAATAGAAATTCATGTGTTGAATGGTATTCGTGTTTTAAATAAACTGTTTTAGCAATATAAAAATCACCTTTTTATTGTATATATGAATTTTAAATAACATTCATGTGTTGAATAGAAAGCCATTCGTTGAATAGAAATTCATGTGTTGAATAGAAATTCACTCGTTGAATAGAAATTCATGTGTTGAGTGGTATTCGGGTTCGAAAGAAATTGTTTATAATAAAAATCATATTTTTATCATCTATATAGACTATATAAAATAGTCGAGTTTAGAAATAAATTGTTTTATAATAAAAATCATATTTTTATCACCTATATGAACTATATAAAATAATCGTGTTTCGAAATAAATTGTTTTACAATAAAAATCACATTTTTACTATATACATGAATGGTTAAAAATAGCGAAGTGTTGAAATAATTGTCGGTTGGATAAAAATATCATTTTTATCAAAAGTTTGAAAAGAATATAGTTTTGAAATCGAAGAATCGATATATATATATATATATAAATAGAATTGAAATATATCGAATAACGAAGCTGCAGTTCGTGTTTTGAAACCGTGATTTCAAACGATCAGTGCGGGAGATCCAACCATCGGATTTTCCCAAAACTGAAACCGTTGGGTTCGCTTTGGAAATATCTTTCCAACGACACCAACTTTGTAAAGATCCAACGGTTGGATTGTCTGGAATGTTTAATTCAAATCTGAAGAAAAATAGCGCCAGAATCGATTATATATATATATATATATATATATATATATAATTAAATTAAAATCGAATAACGACGCGGCAGTTCGTATTATGAAATCGAAACTTCAAACGATTGTACCGGGAGATCCGACCGTCGGATTTTCCCAAAACTGGAACAGTTGGATTCGTTTTGAAAAGATCTTTCTAATGATGTAAATTTTGTGATGATCCAACGGTTAGATTTTCAGATATGTGTAAATCAAATCTGAAGTAAAACAGCGCCACGGCCGCGTTATGGCCCGTAGCGTTGTTTGAATAAATGGCTATTTTAAAATAAATAAAAATAGTGATAAATCATTATAAAATATTATAAACGATATGGAATGAGAAATTTAGAAATTAACTGAAGGTTAGCTAAGTCGAATGTTTTTCTGGATTTTGATCTGATGTTGGTTTTGGCCTTCGGGGTTAATATTTGGGAAATCGTTCTCTTACTGATTTACGGTTAGTGACTAATGAATTGAAATGATGCGTATGTTGTGTTTGTTTAGCACTTGTTTATTTTATACGCGAGTTGCTCAGAAAGACCAGGTTTATCCCATTCTGAATAACTAAATCGACGATAAGAAATCGAAGATGAAGACGGTGAAGACCGGAGATCTTTACCTCGTTTGGATGGTAACTGATGTCCTGACTGGGAGGCATCCCGAAATATGGATAATGAGTGGTGATCGTCCAGACGTACGTGGAGGTCGATGAGTTTGCGAGGTATATGGTGCCTACGGTTTCGTTCCGACCCAGAACGGACTTGTAAATGGATTGTGTGTCTGACATTGGAATTTATTCTGTGTGATTGATAGCCATCAGTTGCATGGTGTGAATTGCCTGTGTGGCATGCTAAGATGCAGTGACCAGGGCTTCTGTTGAAAAGCAAAGTCTTATGATTGACGATCAAAGCACCGCCTGTGTGGCGTAGCTTTGTGTATAACGTGAACTCGCGAGCCTCACACCCCGGTATGAACCAGAAACGGGAGAAGGACCTCAGGAGGGCATGTGTTTCTTTCAAGCTAGAGGTGGTGTCGATGCTTAAACTGGCTGACATTTATATTATTTTTCACCTATGTGGTTGTTGCTGTTGCGAGGCGCCTCGGTTTTATCGGTCGATACGGGACCGATGGAGTCATTCGTTGGCTCATTTGCGCCCCATAGGGCGGTGAGACGTATTGTTCAGGCATAATAATCCACATCGGTGGACCGGCCCTGACGATCCAAGGATCACTCAAGCTCTGATCCTGAGACATGGTAGGCTAGATTGTCTCGAAGTCGGTAAGGATTATCTTTTGCCTTGGTTCATGACGAAATTCCAATTTCCATATACGTGATTGTGCGGTTTTGATTGCATATATATATGTGGTGACATGATATATGGTACCCATGCCGTCTATGATTGATAGTTATGATTGAAATGGTTTTTGAAACCTATAAGCACTAGTAATAATATCAAATGCTTTTGTTTTATTCGTATCAAGCATATTTTGGCCATTATAAGGTAAAACTCTATCCTCTGGTTTGCGTTGCATTATGTGATGGGAACTGAGTCTTATAATGGCTTCATTTTTATAAAAAGCATTGCGATGTTTAAAAGATTTATTTGTTTTAAAGCACTGGCAATCCAATGGAGTAAACCCATTCCACGAAAGTGGCGTGGTCCTGTGATTAGCCAATTGTATAATGTGTTAAGTAGATTTCTCATACCAGTCCCATGACTGACTCGTAGTTTGTTTCACTTTCAAACTTGGGTGCCCCTTTTTCTACACGGGCAGCCTTGTCTTCAGGTTTTAGCAGGCTTTTTCTGGATAGCTGGAGCTGGAGATGGATTCTATCATTTATCTCTTTTTATGCTGTTCAGCTCCTATTGTACATTATGTTTGTTTTCCGCTATAGACATTTATGTATAGCTGAACTGTATTTGTACTAAGTATGATCCTGTATACTATGTAACTCTGATGATTTTGATTATCCAGTGTATTATTTGTTCATTATCTGATGTATTTATTTATTTCTGTTCTGCTATTATCTGTTTCTGTGTTATATTCCAAAGATTACCCTTGTCACCATCAGTACGGGAATTGGGGTCGTCACAACGTGGTATCAGAGCTTTGGTTAAGCTTAGTGATGTAATATAACATATTAACGAACTCGTCAGAAATAGAACCAGTAGTGTTCTAGGACGGGTAACTCAATACAGATAGGATCAGTAAAATCCTAGTATGAGTACAGCAGAATGAGATAACACCTCGATAGATGCATTTACATTCAAGTATATGTTTCTATGTTTTAAAATATCTTTTCTATGACCTGACACTTGATCTGCTATTTGCAGAAGTACTAGAAAATGAGTGTCAGAAACAAAAAGAATGCAGAACCGGATATTGAGGCCCTATTAATCAAGTATCGAAATATGGGTGGAATACCGTTCTTTGGCCAAGAATCTATTATGAAAACACAAGCTTGGATTCGTTCTGTTGAGAAGATCTTTGACGGTTTAAAGCTGAGGGATGACCAGAAAAGATTACTGACATCCTGGGCACTCAAAGACGAAGCCTTGCACTGGTGGGATTCGATTATTAAGGATAATCCAGAAGGTGATATCACCTGGGACCGATTCAAAGTGATTTTCCTGGAAAGATTTACTCCTCCTGAAGCAACTGAGCGGTTATGATGAATTCTTTTATCTGATACAAGGTGATATGACCATTCCAGAATATCATTAGAAATTCAACGAACTCTCTCATTTCGCCCCTCATCTGATTAAAGACCCGTAGAGGAAGAATTTGAGGTTTATTCATGGCCTGCAAAGAAAATATCAGAATAGTGTAATGAGAAACGTGAAGCTTCCTTTTCCTGAAATGATATACATGGCTTACCAGTATGAGGATCTCGACAAGAAAGGCATGTTGCGAGACGAAGAAGAAATCAGTTCTAGCAGCAAAAGAAAATTCGAAGCTGATAGCCCAGAGACAAGTGCGCAGCCTGAGACAAGTACGAAGGCTGAGGTCAGAAAGAGGCCAAAGATCAATCAGAAAAAGGTAAAGACAGACGTATGTCTAAAGTGTGATCAGCAAGGGCATTCGATGAGAAACTGTTTTAGAAGGCATGCTTACTGTCAAAGATATTCCAGTTAAAGTACTGTTTGACACCGGCGTGTTGCGAAGATTTGTTGCAAAGAATGCGGTTAAGAAACTGGATTTGAATTTGAGGAAGCTCAAAGAACCAATGACTGTCCATAATTCGGTTAGAGGTTCCCTCAATCTCAGTTGGGTTTGTGGGGTGCCGGTTTCTTTTTCTCGTTATCGGTTCCCTACCATCGCAGTCGTCATGAATTTTACAGAGTTTGATCTTATCTTGGGGTTAGACTGGTTGACCAAATATGAAGCTGATGTTAAATGCGCCGACAGAGTCATTAGGGCGAAGATTAAATCAGGTGATTATATAACCATTCCCTGTGAAGGTCAGAATTCTAATAGAAAAGACTTCTGGGCAGCTCTCGATGTTTCTCCTGTTCAAATAGAAAATATCCCGGTAGTCACGGAGAATATTCCCGACCTCATCAAAGATATTCCTGTCGTAAAGAATTATGCAGATGTGTTCGAAGAAGTCGTTGGTCTACCTCCGCAGAGAGAAATTGATTTCAAAATTACTTTAATCCCGAATGCAAGGCCAGTAGTGCACGCCATTCGGAGGATGACCCTAAAAGAGAAAGAAGAACTAGACAATCAAACTAGACAGCTCGTATGGAAGGGTCTGATCAGGCCTAGTTTCTCTGATTGGGGAGCAGCAGTGGTGTTTGTCCCAAAATCTTACGGTACTCTGCGACTATGTATGGACTATCATGATTTAAACAAGCAGACAATAAAGAATAAATATCCATTGATGCGAATCGATGATTTATTGGATCGTCTGAATGGAGCACAAGTATTTTCAAGGATGGACCTAGCTACAGGTTTCCATCAGCTTCGTATTGCCGAAGAATGTGTTCCTATGACAGCATTCAGAGGTCCAGACTTATTCTACGAGTGGTTAGTAATGTCGTTCGGCTTATGTAACGCTCCAGCTTACTTCGTCGATTTGATGAATCGAGTGTTCAGAGGAGTCCTGAATAAGTTTGTTCTAGTTTTTATTGATGATATTCTAATCTTCTCTAAATCAAAGGCCGAACATGAAAAGCATTTGGAACAGGTTCTAGAAATTCTGAGAAGGAATGTATTAAAAGCTAAACTGTCCAAAATGTATATTCTGGCAAGATAAAGTGAAATTTATGGGCCACGCCATATTGAAAGAAGGAATTGCTGTAGATCCAAGTAAAATCACAGCTATTCAAAATTGGAAACAGCCCAGTACTCCTACAGAAGTCCGCAGTTTTCTTGGATTGGCTAGTTATTACCGGAAGTTCATTAAAGATTTTTCGAAGATATCTAGTCACTTAACGAAGCTTACAAAGAAGCACTCAAAATTCAAGTGGACTCCAGAATGTGAGGAGGCTTTTGAAGAGATAAAGCTAAGATTAACAACGGCTCCAGTGTTAACGATAATCGACGGCAATCAGGATTTAAAAGTATGGACAGATGCCTCTAGAGAAGGCCTTGGTGCAGTATTAATGCAAAGAGGTCAGGTTGTTGCTTATGCTAGCCGTCAGCTGAAGCCGTACGAGAAAAACTACGTCACTCATGATCTTGAGTTGTTGGCTATCATATTCTCTTTGAAAATCTGGATACATTATCTTCTGGGTGAGAAATTTGAACTGTTTACAGATCATCAGTCGCTAAAGTGTCTGTTCACCTAGAAGGACTTGAATCTGAGGCAGCAACGTTGGCTCGAGTTCCTTGCAGCTTACGATTTTGAGATTCTATACACTCCAGGGAAAGCCAATGTTGTAGCCGATGCGTTAAGCCGAAAGAATGTAATGATCGCCAGTTTTATTATCACGACTTAATTGATAGATAAAATATTTGCTCTTCAGAAGGATGATCACTTCATTCAGAAGATCAGAGAGATAATTCAGAAAGGCGAACCCTCGAGTTTTCAGGTTGATAATGATGGGATTCTAAGGCTAAAAGGTCGAATCTGTGTTCCTAACATTGCTGAGCTCCGAAAGGAAGTACTGGATGAATGCCACAAGTCAAAACTTATTATCCATCCGGGAGTAAGCAAAATGTATAATGACATCAAACGCACTTTCTGGTGGAAGTCGATGAAGAGGGATATTTCTTTGTATGTTAGCCGATGCCCTACTTGCCAGCTAGTCAAAAGCGACCAACAGAAACTGGCTGGATTGTTGCAACCGCTGGACATTCCAGGTTGGAAGTGGGAACATATTTCCATGGACTTCATAGATGATTTGCCCAGAAACAGAAAAGGAAATGACAGTATTTGGGTGATAGTAGATCGCTTCACGAAGACCGCCCATTTCATACCTGTCAGATCAAACAGAACTGCTCAGAGTCTAGCGCAGATATACTTCATGGAAATTGTTAGACTACATGGAGTGCCGATAAATATAGTGAGTGATAGAGATCCAATATTTACTAGGAAATTCTGGGAGGCATTTCAAGTAGAGCTGGGAATGAAGCTGAACTTGAGCACTGCTTATCATCCTCAGACAGGTGGTCAAACTGAGAGGGTGAATCGTATACTAGAAGATCTATTGCGGGCTTGTGTTCTAGATTTCGGTAGATCATGGGAAGACCATTTACATTTGGCTGAATTCTCATATAACAACAGCTACCAAGCAAGCCTGACAATATCGCCATTCGAAGCATTGTATGGTAGACCGTGTCGATCTCCTGCTTGTTGGGTTGAACCTGGAAATAGGCTTGTATTAGGACCTGATATGATCCGTGAAGCTGCCGACAAAGTAGATTTCGTTAAGAAACGATTACTCGCCGCTCAAAGCCGACAGAAGAGCTATGCTGATTCGAGAAGAAGGGATTTGGCTTTTTCTGTTGGTGATTATGTGTATATAAAGGTTTCTCCGATGAGAGGAGTGATTCGATTTGGCAAAACTGGGAAGTTGTCGCCTAGATTTATTGGTCCATTCCCTATACTTGAATGGATTGGAACCCTCGCTTATAGAGTTCAATTGCCTGATTGGTTGCCTGGAGTGCATAATGTATTTCACATATCTCAACTTCGAAAGCACGTTCATGATCCAGACTTGATCGTGGAAGAAGCAGCGCAACAGGATATTGAAATTACTCCAGAATTGGCTGTGAGAAGAGAGCCGCTAAAGATCATAGGAAAAGAAACCAAAGAACTGAGGAACAAGAAGGTTCACTTAGTCAAAGTGCAATGGAGTAGAGATCCGCAAGATTGTACTTGGGAAATTGAGGAGAGCATTCAGAAAGCCTATCCTAGGTGTCGAGTGGATATCTCTGATTGACTCCGGTGCAAGGTACATTTACCATATTTTGAGATTTCCATTTAGTTCTCTACTCTGTTGTTATCTTCTTTCCATGGATGTGCACTTTTAATTCTATATTCTGAATGATTTTAAAAGGGTATAGGAATTGATTAGTATATTTTTGAAAAGTTAAAAACAAATTGATGGTTGTTTGTATTGTGTGATAGTGGATTTGATTAATTGAATTATTAGAATGATAGTTAATTTAATCAAGAAGAGAATGAATGGTAGAATTTATTCGATTAAATCACACATTGAAAGGAGTTAAAAATAGATAGAAATATATACATGTGCATTATATATGTTTGAACATGTAAATGAATAGCTGTTGAGTAAAGATTTTATTTGCGTGCCCGACAAATAGGTAAACTTTAATGAGGTGGATGCGAAATATTATTATATCAACTCCTATGAATGCCATTGGATGCGGAGTGCTGGTTGTTCTGTGTGTAATAATAAACGTCGCCATAGGATAGTAACAATTAATTTTGAACTACACTACATGGCATACTTCATCATATACCACATAAGCATTTGGAGCTTGTGTGACGAGGTGGAAGATTTACCATACGAGCGAGAGGCTTGTATGGCGATGACTATATTTTACAGGTTGAACTGATGACTGATATGACCATATAAAAATTGTAACGATAAATAGCCAGATTAATAAAAAAAACCACACGGGTCTGGAGTTGATAATAATCATGTCTCTCTGGTTATTAGATACAACGCATGGATTATTTATTACCCACACGGGACGAGGTGACGAGAATTTATTCTCTAGAGCAATTAAAATACACACTCCCTCAGGCTTTGACAGGGTGACGAGAATTTATTCTCTGGAGTTATTATCTATACACGCTCCCCTGTAAATACCATATTATATCACTATAAATATGTGTATGCTTTATAGGATTTATTTGGTACCTAATACGGCCCAATAAATTTCCAAACCCCTCCCCGTACAAAGGAGGTTATGGCGAAATTTTTCGAAAATTCCGGGTGTTAGCCAAATTTTTGGAGAATTTGAAAATTCTCAGAAACTGAAAAGTTGGAGAATGGAAGCCAGATTGAACGTAGAGTTGATTAATTAAACCACTATCGACTTTGTTCCTTTTCGGGGATGAAAAGTTTTAAGTGGGGGAGATCGTAACGACCCGGAAAATCTGAACCAATTTAAAAAATTTAAATTGGCTATTTTAGTGGATTTTAAATATTTTAAATAATAACGATGAAAAGTTAGTTGAATCGACGTTTGAAAATAAATATAATTACTTTGAATTATAAACAAGGCCTGAAATGGCGCGGTAGTTTCAAATTTTCATTTCAAACTTTGACTGACTGTACCGGGTGCAAAACAAAACGGATTTGAGTGAAAACAAAAATATTTAAATCTGTTAGTGAATACCTTTCTAACGAATCTGAAAAATCGAAGTTTCATAGCGGGAAGCAAAAGTTATGGCCAAATGAATTTTCTGAAAGGTCGCTATGGAGTGTTTATAGCCCGTGAAAATGGCATTTTGCAAACGACCTCAGAATTCAACGAAACCACTTTTGTTGGATCCGGGATGTCAAATTATTGCTAGGTTTCAAATTTCATAATTTTTGAACCTAGTATGTGAGCGTGGCAAAGGAAAATGTGTTTGGTCGATTTCTATTAAATCGGGTCGACCAGAAAAGGGCCATTTTAAAAACGGTCTCAGAATTCGATGAAATCAGTTTTGTTGGGACCGAATCGTCAAAACATAGCCAGATTTATTTTTCTGAAATTTTTCGAATCAGTTTGTGGCCCTGGCAAATTGAAATGTACATTCAAATTGAATATTAAATGTTCTATACTTTAATTTGAAAAATAACTGACTGTAACAGTCAAATTGGCCAACGAAACACATCCCATTGTGTCCGGGATGGGGGTATTTAGCTAGGGGTGATAGTCGTTGGGTTTGGATTGGAGTTCGTATGCGGAAGGGGGTATTTTCGGATTTTAAAGAATTAAAAATTTAAAATAAAGGGGGTCGGCCAATCATCTCCCTCCATTCAATAGCGCGTTGACCAAAAAAACCCGATCCCCTTTACTGTTGAACGACGGAAAGAGCTTCTCCCTTCTTTCCTCCGTTTCTCCTAATCCACTTGTAACACCCCACACCCGCTATGGTCACTCATAGAGGGAATGCCATAGCATTGGTGGAGTATTTTAGTGAATATAGAACAGAAAAATTACACCAAGACAGATATAAATAGTACTTGAAATTTTAAAACATCATCTCATAACAGCGGAAATAAACATGTCTGGTTACATCATAAAACCATGATAAAAGTCAAGTACAATATCCGTCAAAATAAAGAAGTACATAATCCCACTCTCTCATACAATAGCCATGACAAAAGAAAAGATAACTGGATAACTGGAGCTTTACATCTACCCAAGCTCCGAAAGACTGGAACAGCAATCCGATCAAGCTCTACTACTGCTAGGATCCACCGTAGGACCTGAGGGTTGGGAAAAAGATAAAAACAACGGGGTCAGACATAAGTCTGAGTGAGTCCTATAACTTTAACAATACAATCATTAAAGTAACCAGAGAAGACATAAACTTGACCCACGGTAATATCTGGGGATGAATGGCTACACTAAGCAGCTTGGTAGACTTAGAATAAACTAAGATAACCGTCAGGACGCATCTACCCACCCAAGGATAATTACTAACTGCACCACACCAGTCATTCCTACTCAAAGGTTGATCCCACCCAAGGACTTAAAAGATATAACTAGTAGTTTCATGTACCCCTAGCTGACCACATAGGTGCCGTCTGCCCCTATCTCCACTAGGTGTACCCCCACTACCCCAAGCGATCGGCTCCCTAACGTAGATACTCGTGCTGGACCCACAGTGGGGTGTATCACTCCCCCTAAAGTGGCAACCCAATATTATCCACGGTGCACGGCTTATACCTACACGATGCAACAACGGCTTATCTACCAGCCCGGGCCCACACACGCATATGAAGCCCGTTGGACTTGCGTTGCCACCGCTAACCCATTTTGGCCTCTTATAGTCAAGCCCAATATGCGTGTCCCGTCACCCGACTAGAGTCGAGCCCACAAAGATACGTTTGGGATATTGGTTGAAATGGGCCCCCACAAGCTACCCACCTAAGCTTGTTACTTATCTAGTGTATCCCACTTAACCCTTTAATCATGTTTAATTACATGTTCCACTTTGGTTAAGTATTCTAATCGTATTTTCTATTGCCACCCAAGGCAACCACCAAATTTCCACATGCCACCCAAGGCACCCACTTAACCCTCATGCCCCACTACATGCTTATACGGTTAAGTGTTTCTTAATTAATTAAGACCGTGATCCTCATAAAGACCTCTCACATTAGACTATCTTTTATGACCGCTGGTTAAGCCGGTTGGGTCCGGGCAGCCTTATGTCATAACCGAGTCTAACCTCGTGTCTTTACATTAATCACGTATTTAGTTTGTGCCTAAGACCTCTCACATTGGGCTAACATTTGTAGCAACTGGTTAGGCCGGTTGGGTCCGGGCAGTTTTACGCTACAACTAAGTCCAACCTCGTGTCTTAGTCGATTAATTACACCTAATTAATCACCCTCATAATTTATATTAATTATCCCTAATTAATATCAAGTTTCTCATAACATGGGTAGACCTAACTCAATAGGTAAATTCCCATGGGGTAGACCTAACTCAATAGGTAAATTCCCACTTATGTTAATTTATTCTTATGGTATGCTTAATCATACCCAACCATACTTTAATTAACATATTTATTAACCCCATCGTTCCCCACGCAAATCGTTCTCATTTCACGACATAATAAAAAGGGAAGATCCATCACAAATATCATGTGTTTAACCAAATCTTAGCATATAACTTTGTCATGGGTTAAGAGGATGTCAACTTGCATATATGAGCATATATTAACCCAACTACATTTAACCCAAACTTGCATATTATCGCACATGACTTGCACAACATATTGCATATGAACTTGCATATTATCATACACATATCTTGCATAACATGTTGAACTTGCATAAACACACATAACTTGCATAACATGTTGAACTTGCATATAAGCATTCTCACAACTTGCATAACATGTTAAACATACATTTAAGCATACACATAACTTGCATAAGCATTCACATCACATACTTGCATATTAACCAACATGTAACTTGCATAGCATATTTTGTATATTAACATACATGTAACTTGCATAATAACAAACATGTAACTTGCATAGCATATCTTGCATATTAACATACATGTAACTTGCATATTAACAAACATGTAACTTGCATAGCATATCTTGCATATTAACATACATGTAACTTGCATAGCATATATTATCATACATGTAACTTGCATATGGACTTGTTTAACATGCATAAACCCACTTGTTAAATATGCATAAAACAACTTATTAATCATGCATATTATCACATACTTAGCATGCATAGAATCACATACTAAACTTGCATAATATCATATACTTAGCATGCATAGAATCACATATTCATCATGCATAATATCACCTACTTAGCATGCATAGAATCACATACTCATCATGCATAAAACCACATACTTAACTTGCATAAAATCAATTACTTATTATGCATAAACCCACATATCCAACTTGCATAAACTCTCATATTCAACTTGCATAAACTTACATATTCAACATGCATAAACTTACATATTCAACATGCATAAACTTACATATTCAACATAGGATTAATATTATACATAGATTAGCATATCATTACAAATGATTCAAACTCACAAATCCGCATTCAAGACCATAAGTCTCATTACACCTAATCTACTTATCTTAACAATTGATCATCAAAGTGATAGAAACTCACCACTAGCAATTTGCACTCCAAATGAAGAAGATTAAGATGCTTAGAATGGATTAGAAGTTGATTAGAGAGGTTGATTAGCTTGCTTTCCTCTTCATTGATTTGTGGAGGCCATGATCAAGTTTCATTTTTCCATAGTTTAGTTACAAGATTTAATTATGAATGAATTAGGGTAGGATTAGGGTCTTATTTATAGGATTAGGTTGCATTTTAGACCCTTAGATTAACCCTAGATTAATTTAGACCCGTCAGATCCAAGAAGCTTCCAGAACCAGCCCTCCAAGCCAGCCCAAGAACCCAAACTGGTGCACCCAGTTTCACTGGGCGTCACCCCCCCGTCGACAGGCAAGTCGACAGGCAAGTCGACAGGCCTGTCGACAGCCCTGTCGACATGGGTAGGGCGGGAATCTTCCCGCCTGGCCCCGCCTGCTCTATTTTACAATCTGAATTTAAATTATAAATCTGTTTTTTTTTTAGTTTCAAATTTTCTGCAAACTTCATCGGGCCATAACTGGGCCATACGGACTCCGATTTTCGAAAACTCGGACTCTATTTCGCGTATTTTTCCGAGACGAACGCAATGACGCAGCCCGTTTCCCCCAATTCTCACATCTGAGATTATATATTCTGCAATTAGTGAATTTTAGCATTAACCGAAATTCGGGGTGTTACATTCTCCCCTCCTTAAAGGATTTCGTCCCCGAAATCTCTAAGCTAAGGAGAATGCATATCCTACCATCCAAACAACCATCTACTCAATCCATCAAACACGGGCATCCATTGTCCTTAAACAATTTCTAATGATGTATGAGCATATGCGAAAAGTGTGTGTCTATGTTCCCTATCTAATGTATGAACATATGCAAACCATGATAGTGCCATGCATCCATTATGTATGCGAGAAAACCCTATCGACACATACAATATCTACATGAGTGCACAATCATTCACCAAAATGCATCATCCATGTGATAACACAACCATTATACATCCATAAATATATTTTCCTACACACAATTTTATGCAATATGCAATATGAAGTGACTGAGCCGATCTAGTGCCTAGAGTGTGTGTATATGCATCCACGAGCAACCACTAGCAAACACTTGCATCCACTTGCATCCATCAACCATAACATGTCTCAAACACATGTTTCAACCATAGGTTTACCCTATCTAATGGTCAAAGGTATTAACGAGAGGACATACCAAAGATAAGATAAGTACTAGACAAGCGATAAAGGAGAAAGTAAAGACATACCCTCAAAAAGAAATGGGTACAATGAACGCATCTTCGCTTCCGTCTCCCAAGTTGCGTTGCTCTCATCTTCTCCCCATTGCACTTTGACCAGCTGAACCTCTCGATTCCTCAATTTCCTAGTCTCTGACCCAAGGATGCGAGTAGGAGCTCGTCGAATTGTCGCATCACGCTCTACCTCTACATCTCTAAGCAAGCTTGGCTCTACCACCTCTGCCGTCTCATGTAAGCACTTCCTCAGATGTGATACATGGAATACATCATGAACACCACTAAGTCTGTCGGGCAACTCCACCCTATATGCCATCCGTCCAATCCTTTCCTTGATAGGAAACGGCCCAACAAACCTCGGTGCTAACTTCCCAACGGATCCAAAGCGAACAACATTTCTCAATGGAGATACTTTAACAAAAACCATATCCCCTATCTCAAACTCAAGATCCGTCCTTCTCTTGTCCGCATAAGATTTTTGCCTATCTTGCGCTGCTTTCATCCTTCTTCGAATCAAATCGATCTTCTCTGAAGTCTCCCTAACCATATCAGGCCCAAGCAAGATCTTATCCGTAGATTCCCACCAACATGTAGGTGATCGACAAGGCCTTCCATAGAGAGCTTCGAAAGGAGCCATACCAATACTGGACTGAAAGCTGTTATTATATGCGAACTCTACCAATGGAAGATGCTCTTCCCATGTACCTCCAAAATCCAAAATACATAACCTCAAAAGATATTCTAGGATACGGTTCACCCTCTCGGTCTAACCGTCCATCTGAGGATGATATGCGGTGCTCAAACACAACTGAGTCCCTACCGCCTCTTGCAAAATCTTCCAAAACTCACTAGTGAAGATAGGATCTTGATCACTCACAATGCTGGAAGGTACACCATGCAATCTAATAATCTTTCGAAGGTAAACTGAAGCTAGACATGTAACAGTCCTCTTGCTCTTCACGGGTATGAAATGGGCACACTTAGTAAGTCTATCTACCATAAGCCCAATCCCCGTATTACCCTTCCTTGATTTCGGTAATCCAATGAGACACTATCCCACTTCCTATTACGGAACTTCTAACGGGTGAAGCAACCCTCCGGGTTTCTTCTGCTCCGCTTCCACTTGTTAGCACACCAAGCATCTAGCGACATACTTGGCCGCGTCTTTCTTCAGATTGGCCAAAAAGAAAACTCGCTTTATGTCTTGGTACATCTTGTCCCTACCGGGATGAATGGTTATCTTCGACCGATGTATATCATCAAGTATAACCTTCCTCAACCCTCGTCTTGCGGTACACAGAAGTCTACCGTCTCTACGCAACCACCCCTTACTATCTAGGGTGTACCTACTCAAATGGCTGGACGACTCCTCCCCCTTATGAGCTTCTCTCATAGCTCAACCAACTGTGGGTCGTCTTGCTGTGCCTCGCCACCCCGTCCCAAAAGAGTAGGCCTAATCTCCAAGGAGGCTAGCAAACCGGGTACAAAGTCAACGGAAGGTCTAAAGTCAAACATAGAAATAAACCCTAAGATCCGTCGTTTAATCGATCAATGAACTCAAGGACAACCTTTTTCTTCTTAAGGCGTCTGCTACCATGCTTCCCTTGTTAGGGGTATACGCTATCTCAACTCATAAGATGCTAAGAATCCTATCCAAAATCGTCGCAACTGTCCATCTCTCACGCAGACCACCCTAGTCGAATTCGACATCCCCCAAATGCAAGCCCCAAAGGCCGAAACCAATATCAGACAAACACCCAAGGGATATCTCCTTCGAGTTCAGGCAACCTACGTGAGATGATACTAAAAAAATAATGATAATGGCTAAACAATTAAGCCTTTGACCAACTTTGGATGTCCTTGCCAGTCTCGCTCCAAAACCACCGTTTTATCCCATAACTGGCTTTGCTCAACCTATTGAGCACATATGAAAACTTATTTCGCTCCTAGAAAAGACCAAGATGTCATCCACAAAGATCATCACAAACTTATTTAGGTACTCCCTGAACACCCTTCTCTTCCAATCAACAAAGTATGCGGGGGCGTTCGTCAAACCAAATAGCATCACCAGCCACTCATAAAACCATCCGGAGTCCTAAAGGCAATCTTCTCTATACTATCGTCAGCCACTCTCAACTGACGAAACCATGTGGCTTAGTCCAACTGCGAAAATACTGAGGCGCCAACCAACTGATCAAAGAGATCATCAATCTTCGGCAATGGGTGTCTATTCTTCTTTGTGAGTTTATTTAGTTCTCTTTAGCCTACACAAAGTCTGAGGGACCCGTCCGCCTTCCTGGCAAAAACTACTGGAGCGCCCCACTCCGATATACTTCTTCTTATGAACCCCTTCTCAAGCAAATCGCCTACTTACTTATGGAGTTCCCTCCTCTCACGAGGAGCCACGTGGCACCCTGGCCCAGACACTGGTTTGGCGTTGCCTACCAGATATATTTGGAAGTCAATCTCCCGCTCCGGAGGTAAGCCCTTCACCTCCTCAAACACATCCGAGTATTCCCGGACCACTCTAACAGATCACAAACTCTTGACCGACTTGTCAAGCGATTCTAGATAACTTAGCATAACAGATTCCATGGGATTACAAAAGATCTCGAGAGTGTTACCCTAGCGGGTCATAAGCCTAACAACTCTCTCTTCACAATCAAGAACGGCACCCCTACTGGATAACCAGTCCATGCCCCAAAACCAACCCATAGCCCGTGAAGCCCAACAAGCATCACATCTAAACTCAACGCTAAGTATAGAAACTTTCAAACCCAAACACATCATGGAGCCCCAATTGGGTTTGAAACAACTAAGGGATCATCTACCAAACTGGTGTCTAAGTGCAGTGACTCAACTAACAATGATGAGATAAACGAACTCGATACATCAGAATCAAATAAAGTTTGGATCGGATAATAAAGAAATCCAAATTCCAACCTAGACGGTCTTATTCCCATCTGGCACCCTAGTCGTGAGGAAATACAACTATCCTCACGAAGATTCCCTACCTTGCCCTTGCTTCTTTGGACAATCCTAATAAGGTGTCCTATTCCTCCCAAAAGGATAACTACTAGCCTTCTCCTTCCCATTCTCCACTCGTATCCTTCCATTAATGAGGTTTCCGTCCTTCATTAACCAAACAACTATTAGAGCCTTCCTCCCATCGTCCATCCAATAAGTACTTACAAGTCCTCCTCCTTCTTGAACCCACTTCTAATCTGATTTACGTCTAATTCCCTTGAAGCGGTTTTCCATCCTTATCTATCTTAGAAAGATCGTCTATACGCGGAGGGGAAACTCAAAACGAGAGAAAGGAAGAGATTCAAAATGGAGAATTCGAAAGATATAGATATGGCTATTGGGGATTATGCTTTTCTTTCAAAAACTTTTCTCTTAAAAGACATGTTTTTGAAAATATCCTTTCCAAAAATGTTTTTAGAAAAATAGTTTTCTAAAAATTTTATCTGTTCCGGTAACCTTTGCTCTGATACCACGTGTAACACCCCACACCCGCTATGGTCACTCATAGAGGGAATGCCATAGCATCGGTGGAGTATTTTAGTGAATATAGAACAGAAAAATTACACCAAGACAGATATAAATAGTACTTGAAATTTTAAAACATCATCTCATAACAGCGGAAATAAACATGTCTGGTTACATCATAAAACCATGATAAAAGTCAAGTACAATATCCGTCAAAATAAAGAAGTACATAATCCCACTCTCTCATACAATAGCCATGACAAACGAAAAGATAACTGGATAACTGGAGCTTTACATCTACCCAAGCTCCGAAAGACTGGAACAGCAATCCGATCAAGCTCTACTACTGCTAGGATCCACCGTAGGACCTGAGGGTTGGGAAAAAGATAAAAACAACGGGGTCAGACATAAGTCTGAGTGAGTCCTATAACTTTAACAATACAATCATTAAAGTAACCAGAGAAGACATAAACTTGACCCACGGTAATATCTGGGGATGAATGGCTACACTAGGCAGCTTGGTAGACTTAGAATAAACTAAGATAACCGTCAGGACGCATCTACCCACCCAAGGATAATTACTAACTGCACCACACCAGTCATTCCTACTCAAAGGTTGATCCCACCCAAGGACTTAAAAGATATAACTAGTAGTTTCATGTACCCCTAGCTGACCACATAGGTGCCGTCTGCCCCTATCTCCACTAGGTGTACCCCCACTACCCCAAGCGATCGGCTCCCTAACGTAGATACCCGTGCTGGACCCACAGTGGGGTGTATCACTCCCCCTAAAGTGGCAACCCAATATTATCCACGGTGCACGGCTTATACCTACACGATGCAACAACGGCTTATCTACCAGCCCGGGCCCACACACGCATATGAAGCCCGTTGGACTTGCGTTGCCACCGCTAACCCA
This sequence comes from Allium sativum, assembly GCA_030737875.1. Lineage (NCBI taxonomy): Eukaryota > Viridiplantae > Streptophyta > Magnoliopsida > Asparagales > Amaryllidaceae > Allium > Allium sativum. The sequence continues at coordinate 334,942,945 of CM060915.1, forward strand.
TTTTGGCCTCTTATAGTCAAGCCCAATATGCGTGTCCCGTCACCCGACTAGAGTCGAGCCCACAAAGATACGTTTGGGATATTGGTTGAAATGGGCCCCCACAAGCTACCCACCTAAGCTTGTTACTTATCTAGTGTATCCCACTTAACCCTTTAATCATGTTTAATTACATGTTCCACTTTGGTTAAGTATTCTAATCGTATTTTCTATTGCCACCCAAGGCAACCACCAAATTTCCACATGCCACCCAAGGCACCCACTTAACCCTCATGCCCCACTACATGCTTATACGGTTAAGTGTTTCTTAATTAATTAAGACCGTGATCCTCATAAAGACCTCTCACATTAGACTATCTTTTATGACCGCTGGTTAAGCCGGTTGGGTCCGGGCAGCCTTATGTCATAACCGAGTCTAACCTCGTGTCTTTACATTAATCACGTATTTAGTTTGTGCCTAAGACCTCTCACATTGGGCTAACATTTGTAGCAACTGGTTAGGCCGGTTGGGTCCGGGCAGTTTTACGCTACAACTAAGTCCAACCTCGTGTCTTAGTCGATTAATTACACCTAATTAATCACCCTCATAATTTATATTAATTATCCCTAATTAATATCAAGTTTCTCATAACATGGGTAGACCTAACTCAATAGGTAAATTCCCATGGGGTAGACCTAACTCAATAGGTAAATTCCCACTTATGTTAATTTATTCTTATGGTATGCTTAATCATACCCAACCATACTTTAATTAACATATTTATTAACCCCATCGTTCCCCACGCAAATCGTTCTCATTTCACGACATAATAAAAAGGGAAGATCCATCACAAATATCATGTGTTTAACCAAATCTTAGCATATAACTTTGTCATGGGTTAAGAGGATGTCAACTTGCATATATGAGCATATATTAACCCAACTACATTTAACCCAAACTTGCATATTATCGCACATGACTTGCACAACATATTGCATATGAACTTGCATATTATCATACACATATCTTGCATAACATGTTGAACTTGCATAAACACACATAACTTGCATAACATGTTGAACTTGCATATAAGCATTCTCACAACTTGCATAACATGTTAAACATACATTTAAGCATACACATAACTTGCATAAGCATTCACATTCTTGCATAAGCATTCACATACTTGCATATTAACCAACATGTAACTTGCATAGCATATTTTGTATATTAACATACATGTAACTTGCATAATAACAAACATGTAACTTGCATAGCATATCTTGCATATTAACATACATGTAACTTGCATATTAACAAACATGTAACTTGCATAGCATATCTTGCATATTAACATATATGTAACTTGCATAGCATATATTATCATACATGTAACTTGCATATGGACTTGTTTAACATGCATAAACCCACTTGTTAAATATGCATAAAACAACTTATTAATCATGCATATTATCACATACTTAGCATGCATAGAATCACATACTAAACTTGCATAATATCATATACTTAGCATGCATAGAATCACATATTCATCATGCATAATATCACCTACTTAGCATGCATAGAATCACATACTCATCATGCATAAAACCACATACTTAACTTGCATAAAATCAATTACTTATTATGCATAAACCCACATATCCAACTTGCATAAACTCTCATATTCAACTTGCATAAACTTACATATTCAACATGCATAAACTTACATATTCAACATAGGATTAATATTATACATAGATTAGCATATCATTACAAATGATTCAAACTCACAAATCCGCATTCAAGACCATAAGTCTCATTACACCTAATCTACTTATCTTAACAATTGATCATCAAAGTGATAGAAACTCACCACTAGCAATTTGCACTCCAAATGAAGAAGATTAAGATGCTTAGAATGGATTAGAAGTTGATTAGAGAGGTTGATTAGCTTGCTTTCCTCTTCATTGATTTGTGGAGGCCATGATCAAGTTTCATTTTGCCATAGTTTAGTTACAAGATTTAATTATGAATGAATTAGGGTAGGATTAGGGTCTTATTTATAGGATTAGGTTGCATTTTAGACCCTTAGATTAACCCTAGATTAATTTAGACCCGTCAGATCCAAGAAGCTTCCAGAACCAGCCCTCCAAGCCAGCCCAAGAACCCAAACTGGTGCACCCAGTTTCACTGGGCGTCACCCCCCTGTCGACAGGCAAGTCGACAGGCAAGTCGACACCCCTGTCGACAGGCCTGTCGACAGCCCTGTCGACATGGGTAGGGCGGGAATCTTCCCGCCTGGCCCCGCCTGCTCTATTTTACAATCTGAATTTAAATTATAAATCTGTTTTTTTTTAGTTTCAAATTTTCTGCAAACTTCATCGGGCCATAACTGGGCCATACGGACTCCGATTTTCGAAAACTCGGACTCTATTTCGCGTATTTTTCCGAGACGAACGCAATGACGCAGCCCGTTTCCCCCAATTCTCACATCTGAGATTATATATTCTGCAATTAGTGAATTTTAGCATTAACCGAAATTCGGGGTGTTACACCACTCATCAAAACAACCTGGCCCTTTGGAGTTTTTCGTAGATCTGAAGCTCCTCTCCAAATCCATATAGATTTTGCCAATTGTAGTAATATATTTTACTCGAAATCATCACCTGAAGTCGCGCCGTTCGCACCGTGTTTTCTCCCTCCAGCCTCATTCGAGTTCGTCGCGGTCCCCATCCCCTGGTGCGCCGTTCGAAGCCCTACGTCGTGGCATCGGCCGATCATCCCCTAGTTGCTCGGATTTGGTGATAATCGCTAACCTAGTTTTGACCGAATTGTGAAGGTAACGGCTGTTATATATTAAATTGTTTTAATAGCACTTCTAAGCGCTACGGTTTTTGTTTTCACTGTAAAAATCATATCTTTTTCATTTGTTGACGAAATTCAGTGAAACAAGAGACGGTGGACTCGTGTGGACGTCTTCCACATTCTAGAAGAGACCGCATATTTTTCTGATCCTTATGCTATTTTTGGTGGAGTGGAACCCAATGTGAGATTTATAATTTATAAACGATATGGAAAACGACAATGTATAAATTATATAGTCGATGTATGAGTTGTATAAGCGTTGTACACCCCTTATATAAGCGTTGTATAAATTGTACGTCCGATGTATAAGTTATATATGCGTGGTAAAAATTATATATGTGTTGAAATAGAAGTGAAATGCTTATATAAAATATATATATACGCCCCTCGTCCACAAACCATGGACGATATTTATTGATTGTGATTGGTGTGAAAATTGATTGATTACGAATGGTTGATTAGAATTGTCTGTGGTTGAAATTGATTGATTGTGGTTGAAAAATACCCGTTTGTGGTTGAGAATTATTTGGTTGAAACCACATAGGATTAGTTTGTAGAAATGAAACAAAAATATACATGCCGCCTGCGTGCGAACTAGATGCATGAATCCCCATTGTCAAAAGCTGCGAGGCTTTAAGGTAGAGCGAGGAGTCGTACTAGGGACGGCCCCGGTTTTAACTACCCTGCCGTTATGCTGCCGAAATTTTGAATAATATTCATGTGTTAGAATTATTTTCATATATTGAATAACCTTCATGTGTTGAATCAAAATTCCTTCGTGGAATAGAAATTCATGTGTTGAATGGTATTCGTGTTTTAAATAAATTGTTTTAACAATAAAAATCACATTTTTACTCTATATATACAAACTATAGAAAACATTCATGTGTTGAATCGAAATTCATTCGTTGAATAGAAATTCATGTGTTGAATGGTATTCGTGTTTTAAATAAATTGTTTTAACAATAAAAATCACATTTTTACTCTATATATACAAACTATAGAAAACATTCATGTGTTGAATCGAAATTCATTCGTTGAATAGAAATACATGTGTTGAATGGTATTCGTGTTTTAAATAAATTGTTTTAACAATAAAAATCACATTTTTACTCTATATATACAAACAATAGAAAACATTCATGTGTTGAATCGAAATTCATTCGTTGAATAGAAATTCATGTGTTGAATGGTATTCATGTTTTAAATAAACTGTTTTAACAATATAAAATTCACCTTTTTATTGTATATATACGAATTTTGAATAACATTCATGTGTTGAATAGAAATTCATGTGTTGAATGGTATTCGGGTTCGAAAGAAATTGTTTATAATAAAAATCATATTTTTATCATCTATATAGACTATATAAAATAGTCGTGTTTAGAAATAAATTGTTTTATAATAAAAATCATATTTGTATCACCTATATGAACTATATAAAATAATCGTGTTTCGAAATAAATTGTTTTACAATAAAAATCACATTTTTACTATATACATGAATGGTTAAAAATAGCGAAGTGTTGAAATAATTGTCGGTTGGATAAAAATACCATTTTTATCAAAAGTTTGAAAAGAATATAGTTTTGAAATCGAAGAATCGATATATATATATATATATATATATATATATATATATAAATAGAATTGAAATATATCGAATAACGAAGCTGCAGTTCGTGTTTTGAAACCGTGATTTCAAACGATCAGTGCGGGAGATCCGACCATCGGATTTTCCCGAAATCGAAACCGTTGGGTTCGCTTTTGAAATATCTTTCCAACGACACCAACTTTGTAAAGATCCAACGGTTGGATTGTCTAGAATGTTTAATTAAAATCTAAAGAAAAACAGTGCCAGAATCGATTATATTTATATATATATATATAATTATATTAAAATCAAATAACGACGCTGGAGTTCGTATTTTGAAATCGAAATTTCAAACGATTGTACCGGGAGATCCGATCGTCGGATTTTCCCAAAACTGGAACAGTTGGATTCGTTTTGAAAAGATCTTTCTAATGATGTAAATTTTGTGATGATCCAACGGTTAGATTTTCAGATATGTGTAAATCAAATCTGAAGTAAAACAGCGCCACGGCCGCGTTATGGCCCGAAGCGTCGTTTGAATAAATGACTATTTTAAAATAAATAAAAATAGTGATAAATCGTTATAAAATATTATAAACGATATGGAATGAGAAATTTAGAAATTAACTGAAGGTTAGCTAAGTTGAATGGTTTCCTGGATTTTGATCTGATGTTGGTTTCGGCCTTCGGGGTTAATATTTGGGAAATCGTTCTCTTACTGATTTACGGTTAGTGACTAATGAATTGAAATGATGCGTATGTTGTGTTTGTTTAGCACTTGTTTATTTTATACGCGAGTTGCTCAGAAAGACCGGGTTTATCCCATTCTGAATAACTAAATCGACGATAAGAAATCGAAGATGAAGACGGTGGTCGAAGACCGGAGATCTTCACCTCGTTTGGATGGTAACTGATGTCCTGATTGGGAGGCATCCCGAAATATGGATAATGAGTGGTAATCGTCCAGACGTACGTGGAGATCGATAGGTTTGCGAGGTATATGGTGCCTCCGGTGTCGTTCCGACCCAGAACGGACTTGTAAATGGATTGTGTGTCTGACATTGGAATTTATTCTGTGTGAGTGATAGCCATCAGTTGCATGGTGTGAATTGCCTGTATGGCATGCTAAGATGCAGTGATCAGGGCTTCTGTTGAAAAGCAAAGTCTTGTGATTGATGATCAAAGCACCGCCCGTGTGGCGTAGCTTTGTGTATAATGTGAACTCGCGAGCCTCACACCCCGGTATGAACCAGAAACGGGAGAAGGACCTCAGGGAGGGCATGCGTTTCTTTCTAGCTAGAGGTGGTGTCGGTGCTTAAACTGGCTGACATTTATATTATTTTTCACCTATGTGGTTGTTGTTGTTGCGAGGCGCCTCGGTTTTATCGGTCGATATGGGATCGATGGAGTCATTCGTTGGCTCATTTGCGCCCCATAGGGCGGGGAGACGTATTGTTCAGGCATAATAATCCACATCGGTGGACTGGCCCTGACGATCCAAGGGTCACTCGAGCTCTGATCCTGAGACATGGTAGGCTAGATTGTCTCGAAGTCGGTAAGGACTATATTTTGCCTTGGTTCATGACGGAAATCCAATTTCCATATACGTGATTGTGCGGTTTTGATTGCATATATATATATATATATATATATATATATATATATATATATATATATATATATATATATATATATGGCGACATGATATATGGTACCCATGTCGTCTATGATTGATAGTTATGATTGAAATTGTTTTTGAAACCTATAAACACTAGTAATAATATCAAATGCTTTTGTTTTATTCGTATCAAGCATATTTTGGCCATTATAAGGTAAAACTCTATCCTTCGGTTTGCGTTGCATTGTGTGATGGGAACTGAGTCTTATAATGGCTTCATTTTTATAAAAAGCATTGCGATGTTTAAAATATTTATTTGTTTTAAAGCACTGGCAATCCAATGGAGTAAACCCATTCCACGAAAGTGGCGTGGTCCTGTGATTAGCCAATTGTATAATGTGTTAAGTAGATTTGTAACAACCCGCAAAATCAGAACCAATTTAAAATTTTATTTTAGAAAAATTTAATGAGTTTTGACAATATAAAATAATTTATTTAAATAATAATGATCACAAATTTGATTTAAATCGAAGTTAGAATGAACGATTTAATTTTAATTAACAAAAGAGTTAGAAATAGCGCGGTAGTTTGAAAAGTCAAACTTGAACTTTGACTGACCGTACAGGATGCAAAATTTAACGGATTTTAGTGAAACCAAAAATATTAGAATCTATTTAAAAATATCTTTCTAACGAATCTGAAAAATTGAAATTTCATAGCGGAAATCAAAAGTTATGGCCAATTCAATTTTTAGAAAGGTCGCTGTAGAATATATAGGGCCCGAAAGGCTACTTTTCACATATATAGGAATTTGAACTCGAAACCACTTCCATTGAGTTCGGAATGACGTTTCTGCTTTGAAAAACAGTAAACACTTATATATTTTGAGTTTCGGGATTTATTTGTTTAAAAATGTATTTTTAATATTAAATATATTGGCCTAAAAAATAGTCATTTTTCAAACGACCTCCGTTTTCGACGAAACCACTTTTGTTGGAACCGGAATGTCAAATTATTGCTAGGTTTCAATTTTCAGAATTTTTCGAATTAATTTGTGAGCGTGGCGAAATAAAATGTGTTTTGACTATTTACAGTTAAATTTAAACGCCTTAAAAATAGCCATTTTTCAAACAGTCTCAGAATTCGACGAAAATAATTTTGTTGGATTCGTATCGTCATAAGAAAGCTAAAAATATTTTTTTAAGAATTTTCTGAGGTCGTATGTGGCCCCGGCATATTTAAATGTACGGTAGGAATTAAATAATTAATTTAATATTGTATTTTCAATTAAAACCGAAAATAAAACGTGTAGACATCAGAATTGGACATTGGGACATAGCCCATCGCGTTCAGAAGGCCTCAAAATGTTAAGATCGACAGTAAGCAGGCCCAAATCCGAGAAAGTTCAAAAATCCACTTTATTTCACGAAATTCGGAATTTAATATTAAAATAATATAAAAATCCGAAAAAAACCCTAACCCTAATACTGTTCATGGCCGCCGCCACCTATTTTCGAAGGCCAGAATTGCTCCAACTTCAAACGCTAATATCTCCCAATCCGTTCGACGAAATTTGACGTATGACCTACCAAATCGAAGAGAATTCAGAGACCTTTCAATCTATACGGTTAAGATCGGATTTTGGTGCTCGGATTTCGCGAATTTTGGCCGAGAAGTCGCTGCGGTTTTCAGTGATTTGCGGGTGATTGGGGAGGCCGAGCTTCAGGCGGTGGGTGGTGTAGGCGGCTCTTGGCATGGTGGTTCGTGTGGCGGTGTCTGATCGGCGGTTGGTGGTCCGTGGGGGGGTGCGACTAGAAGCTTGGACGGTGAAGGTTGGTTCGGCCGTGAGAAACGTGCGACGGGAAAGAAGAGGGAGAAGGTCCGAATATTTTATTATTTTATTAATTTAAATATTTAAATTATCCGATGTTTAAAAATTCATAACTCTCTCATACGAGGTCCGTTTGACAAACCGTAAATTGCGCTGGACTCGTCTTTCCGAGCTCTTCGCGATGGCGCAGACCACACCTGATTCTGAGACAGTTGATTTTCAGCCAAAATTTGGGGTGAGAGTTCAAATCTTTATTATTTAATTAATTATTAATTTATTTTCCCACATTAAAATAATTGTATGATGATGATGATTTAGTTCTGAAATGTTTGGTATGTATGAATTATCGATTGTTGCTTGTGGTGTGCTTATTGTTCATGTTATGCTTAAATCCGTCTTTATATTGTATATGTTATTGAGTTTAAATTGCAGTTGGAAAATTAAATCTAAATTTAGATTTAAAACATATTTTATTCAAATCTAGACGTTCTAATTTATTTTATTTTAATGTCATTTTCATTCTTCTGAAATGAACAAAGAAATGGAACGACAAATAAAACTTTATTTTTATTTGGTGGTGTTACAATGAAATCTGCACGACAAATAAAGCGTACCTCTATTTGTTGATACTACAATATAAACGGAATGACGAAGAAGAAAAAAAAACTCTTTTTATTGGTTGATTTTACTATGGAAATTGAACGACAAATAGAATATTATTATTTTTTGTTTGTTTACAATAGACTATGAACAACGAATAAAATATATTTCTTTTTGTTTGCCTTAAAGGTTAACTAACAAAGTTCTCATTTTTGGTTGCATAAAAAGAAAACAAAAACTCTTAATTTTGTTGCATTAAAAGTTAACAAACAAAAATTCATATTTTTGTCATTGAATAAAAATGAAACAAGAATTCATATTTTTGTCATTGAATAAAGATGAAACAAAAATCCATGCTTTTGTCATTGAAAAAAAAAATGAAGAAAAAGAAGAAGAAATTTTCCTTTTATTTGAATTGATGTGAAATATCAATTCAATGTTGATAAAAAAGATTGTGTTTTGTTTGCATTTCTCAAACAGAAATGTACGAAGGAATAAAAAGATTGTATTTTGTTTGCTTCCCTTGATGCGAACAAAATGACAAAATATAGATTTACATTTAAAATAAAAAGAATTATATTTTTCTTGCATTTCTCAATGCAAACAAAATGTTTAAATAAAAAGAGAATTATATTTTGTTTGCATCCCTCGATGCGAACAAAGTATTGAAATAAAGATTTACATTAAAATTTATACTTTTATTTGTGTTTTCAAGACACAAATGAACTTGAAACTTACTTTTTATTTTTATTTTATTTATTTACATTTCATAATGTAAATATCACTTGAAAATAAAACTTACCCTTTTATTTATATTTTATAATGTGAATATGACCTGAAAACTAAGACTTGTTTTATTATTTGCATATTATAATGCAAATGAGACTTGAAAACAAAACTTACATTTTTGTTAACATTTCATGATGTTAATATAACTTGATGATAAAGCTATTTTTATTATTTGCATACTATAATGAAAATAGAACTTGAAAATAAAATTTACATTTTTATTTGCACTTTATAACATGAATATAACATTGAAAATAAACTTACCTTTTCATTTGCATTTTATAATGCAAATACAACATAAGGATAAAACCTACTTTTTATATGCAATTTAAAATGTAAAATAAAAAGTACATTTTTATAGGTAATTAGAAAGGGGATTTGCAATAAAATAAACTTACATTTTTATATGTAATTTATGATGGGATATATAATTGTAAAATAAAGTTTACATTTCTATATGTAGTAAGAAATTGAAAATTTGCATTGATATTAAAATAACACTTTTGTAAAGATATCGCATTAGAATAAAAAGATAATTTTTGTCGCTTTTTCTTTTAGAATTAAAAACATATTTGGTCACCTTTTCTTTTTAACATAAAAAGGGTCATTTTGTCGCTTCTTCTTTTTAACATTAAAAGAACATTTTTATGTCATGTTTCTTTTTAGCATTAAAAGAAGCATCTTTGTTGTTTTTCCTTTTAGTAATAAAAAGAACATTTTGCTTTCGTTTCTTATGTTGAATATTTTATCGTCATTTTGAATGCGGTAAAAAAATAGAATTGTTAATGTTGAATATTTTATCGTCATTTTGAATGCGGTAAAAATAGAATTGTTAATGTTGAATATTTTATCGTCATTTTGAATGCGGTAAAAATAGAATTGTTAATGTTGAATATTTTATCGTCATTTTGAATGCGGTAAAAATAGAATTGTTAATGTTGAATATTTTATCGTCATTTTGAATGCGGTAAAAATAGAATTGTTAATGTTGAATATTTTATCGTCATTTTGAATGCGGTAAAAATAGAATTGTTAATGTTGAATATTTTATCGTCATTTTGAATGCGGTAAAAATAGAATTGTTAATGTTGAATATTTTATCGTCATTTTGAATGCGATGAAAATAGAATAGTTAATGTTGTCATTTTTATCGACATTTTTGAATGCGATAAAAATAGACAATGTTAGTGATTCATTTTTATCGACATTTTTGGTGCGATAAAAATAGACAATGTTAGTGATTCATTTTATCGACATTTTTGGTGCGATAAAAATAGACAATGTTAGTGATTCATTTTATCGACATTTTTGGTGTGATAAAAATAGACAATGTTAGTGATTCATTTTTATCGGCATTTTTGATGCGATAAAAATAGCAACGATAATGTTACATTTTTATCATCATTTTAGATGCGATAAAAAGAATATATTTTTGTGTTACATTTTATTGTCTTTCTAGAGACAATAAAAAGCATAAAATTAAAGAATTACAATTTTATGTAAAATTGCTTTCATTGAAAAGAATAAATATAGAAGACGAGATTTTGTTGTTAATAATAAACAATGAAAAAGGGAACATTTACATTTTGATGTAAATAAACGATAAAAAGAAAAATTACATTCAAAATGTAAGTTAGAATAAAAAGGACATTTTGTTAAGTAAAAATGTAAATTACAATAAAAGGTATAGAAATAAAGATCACATTTTTATTGACCGTTTATAGGCAATAAAAGGAATATAAATAAAAGAGACATTTTTATCGTCATGTTATATATTGTGTATTACACTGCCATTCACAAGTTACCCGACTTGTGTATGTGATTGGGACGATAATTTTTCACACATCGCCCAGGTGCACAAATTAGTTTATCATTTGCTTGATTGGTTGAAAACCCCACACGGGTGTTGGGATGAAAATTTACATACACTAATCCCAATATTTAGTTGTATGTTGATCGTTAGATCGACAGGCTGTGATGAGCATTATTATTTAATTTTAACGCTTACACAGTGGAAATTACACTTTGGATGTAATGGATGACTTGATGATTATACTGTTATTGTCATATATATGATGTGTGTGAAATCCATATAATCCAAATTATATGGTAAATGTTTGAGTCGCATTTCGATTCAAGTGTTCTTTTAAATAAGACTATTTTTACATTAGAAATCCTTTTTATATAAAGTATATATATTTTAAAAAAAAAATAGATTTTTAATTAAGTATATGTTAAAACAAGGAATATTTGTAAAAGATAAAGATTTGTAAAATAAAGAATACTTCTCATTTAGAATCTTTTATATAAAGAATATTTTTATGATTATTTTAAAATATGTTTTTAAAGGGGTTACTAGCGTTTGCAATTATATTTTGTGATATGAAATAAATTGAGATGTGAAGTGGGTTTACCGTGGACGATGTTTTGAACGACATCTATCCTTTAATCCAATTTGCATTGAAATTATTATTTGGAACTTATAAATCTATTTTATAGAATTAAAAAGACATTTTCTATAAATCAAGTTTTTCAACTAATATATTAAATAGGAATTAAGTGGAAATTCTATTGGTAATAATTGAGATGGGCTTCTGTAAAAGAAGACCGATATTATATATGGAATTTAAGAGGCTTTGCCGTTATTCCATTTATACTATTAGTCTGATACAGAAATCTATATCGATTATGTATTGATTGGATTTCTGTGGAATTCCATATTTTTAGAAATTGATTTATAAATTTTATTTTAAATATTTATCTTTGATAAAATTAATGAGAGTCTTCTAAAATGAATATCTTATTAAAAGAATATTCTGAGTTGGGATGTGACGAAATGTGTGATTTTCCAATATTTGTTTTTAATCCCAAATTACGCAAGTTATTCAGAAAGACCGGGTTTAACCCATTCTGAATAATCAACACGACGATCAAGAGTCGAAGACGAAGACGGTGATTGAAGACCGAAGGTTTTCACATCGTTGGGATGATGATGACTGGTATCTTGAATTGGAATTGGCCTTCCAAGGCAAGGTATTTGGTAATGATCGTCCAAACGCATTTGGAGATCGACGGACACGATGTTTCGCTCAGACCCAGAGCGGACTTGTAAATGGATTGCGTGTCTGACATTGTATTCTTTTCTACTGTATTTGTTGAACGCTACTAATTATATATTTCTGTTTGGTGTTTAACACCCTTCTCTAAGACGTATGAGCTTGGAGGTTATATATATATTGGTAGATGATCAATGATATGGTAGAGTCTGACAATGTGGCATGCTAAGATGCAATTGATCAAGGCTTTGTTGAAAAGCAGGCCTTGTGGTTGATGATCAAAGCACAGTCTATTTAGGCATAGCTTTGTGTATATCGTGACTTCGCGAGCCTCACAGCCCGGTAGAGTCTAAAACAGGAGAAGGGAACGCAGGGAGTGCACACGTTTCTTTCTAGCTAGAGTGGTGCCAGGGACCTACCAGCGCTGGCATTTATTCATTGTGGTTGTTGGATTTTTCGAGGCCTCGGGTTTATGCGGTCGCCACTGGCCGTATTATAGGTCCAAAAGGACCGGGAAGCGTGTGTTCAGGAATTGCCAATCCACAAAAGTAAGTGTGGACCGGCCCTGCAGGATCCAAGGGTTGGACAGAGTACCAATCCTGGGGCATTGCTAGAGTGTCTCGAATCGGTAAGGATCTCCTCCCTAGCCTTGACTCAGATGGAAACCCAAATTTCCAATACGACATCACGCGGTTTTGATTGTATACCTATATATGGCGACATAGTGGGATGGGGCACTTATGCCGTCTAGGATTGATATATTTACTTTGATGTATTTCAAATTGGTTGCACACTATTATTATATAATACCGTGTTTATCGTATCAAGCATCTTTTGATCATTATAAGGTAAAACCCTATCCTCCAGTTTGCGTTGCATTGTGTGATGGGACTTGGGTCTTATAATGGTTTCATTTTTCTTAAAAGCATTGCGTTATTTTGACGTTTTACCTTAGTCATGCACTGGCAATCCATAGGAGAAAACCCGTTCCGCGAAAGTGGCGTGGTCCTGTGATTAGCCTTATTATATTATATAGGTTAAGTAGAATTCTCACACCAGTCCCACGACTGACCTGTAGTTTGTTTCACTTTGCAAACTCGGGTGCCCTCTTTCCACATGGGCAGTCGAGTAGCTTATTTGACAGATAGATAAAACAAGATCCTGGATTGAAGATTGAAGCTGTGGCCATAGTGTTGATAGCCTTCCACCGAGATTAGTTCCGCTGCAATGTATTCATTTATTGTAATTTATTCTTCCGCTGTAATTATATTCCAATGTACTCTGATATGTATATTCTGTACTCTGATGTAACATTTATCATAGTGTTATAAAAGTCTTCTGTGTTTTTGTTCTGATGTGTTGTATGCCCAAAGTTAAAGTATTCGTAGATTTTCACCTTTTGGGTCAGACCTGTGTGGTTTATGGTCGATTCAAAGGGCGGGAATTTGCGGGTCTTTACAGTTGGTATCAGAGCTTAGGTTAGCTCAAATCTTTGGGGTACAACTCGTTAGAACTGAACGGAAGACTCATTCGAGATTGGATTAGTAATGTCCAATAAGAATACTCATTAGAGATAGGATCAGCAGTATCCTAGAATGAGTAAACTCGTTAGAGATGGGGTTAGTAATGCCCTAGGACGAGTTAAGAGTTACGAATTTATAATTAACGTATTTTCGATATATATAATCTATTCTTTGAAATATGATTTTTATAAATATAAAGTTATATATATTTTGAAAAGATAATCAACCATTAAAATTTAAAATTGAGATAGTTAATTTTACAATTTTTAGCTACGTTCCTTTTCGAGGACGAAAAGTTTTTAAGTGGGGGCGATTGTAACAACCCGCAAAATCAGAACCAATTTAAAATTTTATTTTAGAAAATTTTAATGAGTTTTGACAATATAAAATAATTTATTTAAATAATAATGATCACAAATTTGATTTAAATCGAAGTTAGAATGAACGATTTAATTTTAATTAACAAAAGAGTTAGAAATAGCGCGGTAGTTTGAAAAGTCAAACTTGAACTTCGACTGACCGTACAGGATGCAAAATTTAACGGATTTTAGTGAAACCAAAAATATTAGAATCTATTTAAAAATATCTTTCTAACGAATCTGAAAATTGAAATTTCATAGCGGAAATCAAAAGTTATGGCCAATTCAATTTTTAGAAAGGTCGTTGTAGAATATATAGGGCCCGAAAGGCTACTTTTCACATATATAGGAATTTGAACTCGAAACCACTTCCATTGAGTTCAGAATGACGTTTCTGCATTGAAAAACAGTAAACACTTATATATTTTGAGTTTCGGGATTTATTTGTTTAAAAATGTATTTTTAATATTAAATATATTGGCCTCAAAAATAGTCATTTTTCAAACGACCTCCGTTTTCGACGAAACCACTTTTGTTGGAACCGGAATGTCAAATTATTGCTAGGTTTCAATTTTCAGAATTTTTCGAATTAATTTGTGAGCGTGGCGAAATAAAATGTGTTTTGACTATTTACAGTTAAATTTAAACGCCTTAAAAATAGCCATTTTTCAAACAGTCTCAGAATTCGACGAAAATAATTTTGTTGGATTCGTATCGTCATAAGAAAGCTAAAAATAATTTTTTTAGAATTTTCTGAGGTCGTATGTGGCCCCGGCATATTTAAATGTACGGTAGGAATTAAATAATTAATTTAATATTGTATTTTCAATTAAAACCGAAAATAAAACGTGTAGACATCAGAATTGGACATTGGGACATAGCCCATCGCGTTCAGAAGGCCTCAAAACGTTAAGATCGACAGTAAGCAGGCCCAAATCCGAGAAAGTTCAAAAATCCACTTTATTTCACGAAATTCGGAATTTAATATTAAAATAATATAAAAATCCGAAAAAAACCCTAACCCTAATACTGTTCATGGCCGCCGCCACCTATTTTCGAAGGCCAGAATTGCTCCAACTTCAAACGCTAATATCTCCCAATCCGTTCGACGAAATTTGACGTATGACCTACCAAATCGAAGAGAATTCAGAGACCTTTCAATCTATACGGTTAAGATCGGATTTTGGTGCTCGGATTTCGCGAATTTTGGCCGAGAAGTCGCTGCGGTTTTCAGTGATTTGCGGGTGATTGGGGAGGCCGAGCTTCAGGCGGTGGGTGGTGTAGGCGGCTCTTGGCATGGTGGTTCGTGTGGCGGTGTCTGATCGGCGGTTGGTGGTCCGTGGGGGGGTGCGACTAGAAGCTTGGACGGTGAAGGTTGGTTCGGCCGTGAGAAACGTGCGACGGGAAAGAAGAGGGAGAAGGTCCGAATATTTTATTATTTTATTAATTTAAATATTTAAATTATCCGATGTTTAAAAATTCATAACTCTCTCATACGAGGTCCGTTTGACAAACCGTAAATTGCGCTGGACTCGTCTTTCCGAGCTCTTCGCGATGGCGCAGACCACACCTGATTCTGAGACAGTTGATTTTCAGCCAAAATTTGGGGTGAGAGTTCAAATCTTTATTCTTTAATTAATTATTAATTTATTTTCCCACATTAAAATAATTGTATGATGATGATGACTTAGTTCTGAAATGTTTGGTATGTATGAATTATCGATTGTTGCTTGTGGTGTGCTTATTGTTCATGTTATGCTTAAATCCGTCTTTATATTGTATATGTTATTGAGTTTAAATTGCAGTTGGAAAATTAAATCTAAATTTAGATTTAAAACATATTTTATTCAAATCTAGACGTTCTAATTTATTTTATTTTAATGTCATTTTCATTCTTCTGAAATGAACAAAGAAATGGAACGACAAATAAAACTTTATTTTTATTTGGTGGTGTTACAATGAAATCTGCACGACAAATAAAGCGTACCTCTATTTGTTGATACTACAATATAAACGGAATGACGAAGAAGAAAAAAAAACTCTTTTTATTGGTTGATTTTACTATGGAAATTGAACGACAAATAGAATATTATTATTTTTTGTTTGTTTACAATAGACTATGAACAACGAATAAAATATATTTCTTTTTGTTTGCCTTAAAGGTTAACTAACAAAGTTCTCATTTTTGGTTGCATAAAAAGAAAACAAAAACTCTTAATTTTGTTGCATTAAAAGTTAACAAACAAAAATTCATATTTTTGTCATTGAATAAAAATGAAACAAGAATTCATATTTTTGTCATTGAATAAAGATGAAACAAAAATCCATGCTTTTGTCATTGAAAAAAAAAATGAAGAAAAAGAAGAAGAAATTTTCCTTTTATTTGAATTGATGTGAAATATCAATTCAATGTTGATAAAAAAGATTGTGTTTTGTTTGCATTTCTCAAACAGAAATGTATGAAGGAATAAAAAGATTGTATTTTGTTTGCTTCCCTTGATGCGAACAAAATGACAAAATATAGATTTACATTTAAAATAAAAAGAATTATATTTTTCTTGCATTTCTCAATGCAAACAAAATGTTTAAATAAAAAGAGAATTATATTTTGTTTGCATCCCTCGATGCGAACAAAGTATTGAAATAAAGATTTACATTAAAATTTATACTTTTATTTGTGTTTTCAAGACACAAATGAACTTGAAACTTACTTTTTATTTTTATTTTATTTATTTACATTTCATAATGTAAATATCGCTTGAAAATAAAACTTACCCTTTTATTTATATTTTATAATGTGAATATGACCTGAAAACTAAGACTTGTTTTATTATTTGCATATTATAATGCAAATGAGACTTGAAAACAAAACTTACATTTTTGTTAACATTTCATGATGTGAATATAACTTGATGATAAAGCTATTTTTATTATTTGCATACTATAATGAAAATAGAACTTGAAAATAAAATTTACATTTTTATTTGCACTTTATAACATGAATATAACATTGAAAATAAACTTACCTTTTCATTTGCATTTTATAATGCAAATACAACATAAGGATAAAACCTACTTTTTATATGCAATTTAAAATGTAAAATAAAAAGTACATTTTTATAGGTAATTAGAAAGGGGATTTGCAATAAAATAAACTTACATTTTTATATGTAATTTATGATGGGATATATAATTGTAAAATAAAGTTTACATTTCTATATGTAGTAAGAAATTGAAAATTTGCATTGATATTAAAATAACACTTTTGTAAAGATATCGCATTAGAATAAAAAGATAATTTTTGTCGCTTTTTCTTTTAGAATTAAAAACATATTTGGTCACCTTTTCTTTTTAACATAAAAAGGGTCATTTTGTCGCTTCTTCTTTTTAACATTAAAAGAACATTTTTATGTCATGTTTCTTTTTAGCATTAAAAGAAGCATCTTTGTTGTTTTTCCTTTTAGTAATAAAAAGAACATTTTGCTTTCGTTTCTTATGTTGAATATTTTATCGTCATTTTGAATGCGGTAAAAAAATAGAATTGTTAATGTTGAATATTTTATCGTCATTTTGAATGCGGTAAAAATAGAATTGTTAATGTTGAATATTTTATCGTCATTTTGAATGCGGTAAAAATAGAATTGTTAATGTTGAATATTTTATCGTCATTTTGAATGCGGTAAAAATAGAATTGTTAATGTTGAATATTTTATCGTCATTTTGAATGCGGTAAAAATAGAATTGTTAATGTTGAATATTTTATCGTCATTTTGAATGCGGTAAAAATAGAATTGTTAATGTTGAATATTTTATCGTCATTTTGAATGCGGTAAAAATAGAATTGTTAATGTTGAATATTTTATCGTCATTTTGAATGCGATGAAAATAGAATAGTTAATGTTGTCATTTTTATCGACATTTTTGAATGCGATAAAAATAGACAATGTTAGTGATTCATTTTTATCGACATTTTTGGTACGATAAAAATAGACAATGTTAGTGATTCATTTTATCGACATTTTTGGTGCGATAAAAATAGACAATGTTAGTGATTCATTTTATCGACATTTTTGGTGTGATAAAAATAGACAATGTTAGTGATTCATTTTTATCGGCATTTTTGATGCGATAAAAATAGCAACGATAATGTTACATTTTTATCATCATTTTAGATGCGATAAAAAGAATATATTTTTGTGTTACATTTTATTGTCTTTCTAGAGACAATAAAAAGCATAAAATTAAAGAATTACAATTTTATGTAAAATTGCTTTCATTGAAAAGAATAAATATAGAAGACGAGATTTTGTTGTTAATAATAAACAATGAAAAAGGGAACATTTACATTTTGATGTAAATAAACGATAAAAAGAAAAATTACATTCAAAATGTAAGTTAGAATAAAAAGGACATTTTGTTAAGTAAAAATGTAAATTACAATAAAAGGTATAGAAATAAAGATCACATTTTTATTGACCGTTTATAGGCAATAAAAGGAATATAAATAAAAGAGACATTTTTATCGTCGTGTTATATATTGTGTATTACACTGCCATTCACAAGTTACCCGACTTGTGTATGTGATTGGGACGATAATTTTTCACACATCGCCCAGGTGCACAAATTAGTTTATCATTTGCTTGATTGGTTGAAAACCCCACACGGGTGTTGGGATGAAAATTTACATACACTAATCCCAATATTTAGTTGTATGTTGATCGTTAGATCGACAGGCTGTGATGAGCATTATTATTTAATTTTAACGCTTACACAGTGGAAATTACACTTTGGATGTAATGGATGACTTGATGATTATACTGTTATTGTCATATATATGATGTGTGTGAAATCCATATAATCCAAATTATATGGTAAATGTTTGAGTCGCATTTCGATTCAAGTGTTCTTTTAAATAAGACTATTTTTACATTAGAAATCCTTTTTATATAAAGTATATATATTTTAAAAAAAAAATAGATTTTTAATTAAGTATATGTTAAAACAAGGAATATTTGTAAAAGATAAAGATTTGTAAAATAAAGAATACTTCTCATTTAGAATCTTTTATATAAAGAATATTTTTATGATTATTTTAAAATATGTTTTTAAAGGGGTTACTAGCGTTTGCAATTATATTTTGTGATATGAAATAAATTGAGATGTGAAGTGGGTTTACCGTGGACGATGTTTTGAACGACATCTATCCTTTAATCCAATTTGCATTGAAATTATTATTTGGAACTTATAAATCTATTTTATAGAATTAAAAAGACATTTTCTATAAATCAAGTTTTTCAACTAATATATTAAATAGGAATTAAGTGGAAATTCTATTGGTAATAATTGAGATGGGCTTCTGTAAAAGAAGACCGATATTATATATGGAATTTAAGAGGCTTTGCCGTTATTCCATTTATACTATTAGTCTGATACAGAAATCTATATCGATTATGTATTGATTGGATTTCTGTGGAATTCCATATTTTTAGAAATTGATTTATAAATTTTATTTTAAATATTTATCTTTGATAAAATTAATGAGAGTCTTCTAAAATGAATATCTTATTAAAAGAATATTCTGAGTTGGGATGTGACGAAATGTGTGATTTTCCAATATTTGTTTTTAATCCCAAATTACGCAAGTTATTCAGAAAGACCGGGTTTAACCCATTCTGAATAATCAACACGACGATCAAGAGTCGAAGACGAAGACGGTGATTGAAGACCGAAGGTTTTCACATCGTTGGGATGATGATGACTGGTATCTTGAATTGGAATTGGCCTTCCAAGGCAAGGTATTTGGTAATGATCGTCCAAACGCATTTGGAGATCGACGGACACGATGTTTCGCTCAGACCCAGAGCGGACTTGTAAATGGATTGCGTGTCTGACATTGTATTCTTTTCTACTGTATTTGTTGAACGCTACTAATTATATATTTCTGTTTGGTGTTTAACACCCTTCTCTAAGACGTATGAGCTTGGAGGTTATATATATATTGGTAGAAGATCAATGATATGGTAGAGTCTGACAATGTGGCATGCTAAGATGCAATTGATCAAGGCTTTGTTGAAAAGCAGGCCTTGTGGTTGATGATCAAAGCACAGTCTATTTAGGCATAGCTTTGTGTATATCGTGACTTCGCGAGCCTCACAGCCCGGTAGAGTCTAAAACGGGAGAAGGGAACGCAGGGAGTGCACACGTTTCTTTCTAGCTAGAGTGGTGCCAGGGACCTACCAGCGCTGGCATTTATTCATTGTGGTTGTTGGATTTTTCGAGGCCTCGGGTTTATGCGGTCGCCACTGGCCGTATTATAGGTCCAAAAGGACCGGGAAGCGTGTGTTCAGGAATTGCCAATCCACAAAAGTAAGTGTGGACCGGCCCTGCAGGATCCAAGGGTTGGACAGAGTACCAATCCTGGGGCATTGCTAGAGTGTCTCGAATCGGTAAGGATCTCCTCCCTAGCCTTGACTCAGATGGAAACCCAAATTTCCAATACGACATCACGCGGTTTTGATTGTATACCTATATATGGCGACATAGTGGGATGGGGCACTTATGCCATCTAGGATTGATATATTTACTTTGATGTATTTCAAATTGGTTGCACACTATTATTATATAATACCGTGTTTATCGTATCAAGCATCTTTTGATCATTATAAGGTAAAACCCTATCCTCCAGTTTGCGTTGCATTGTGTGATGGGACTTGGGTCTTATAATGGTTTCATTTTTCTAAAAAGCATTGCGTTATTTTGACGTTTTACCTTAGTCATGCACTGGCAATCCATAGGAGAAAACCCGTTCCGCGAAAGTGGCGTGGTCCTGTGATTAGCCTTATTATATTATATAGGTTAAGTAGAATTCTCACACCAGTCCCACGACTGACCTGTAGTTTGTTTCACTTTGCAAACTC
Source organism: Allium sativum (assembly GCA_030737875.1). Classification (NCBI taxonomy): domain Eukaryota; kingdom Viridiplantae; phylum Streptophyta; class Magnoliopsida; order Asparagales; family Amaryllidaceae; genus Allium; species Allium sativum. The sequence goes on from CM060915.1 coordinate 334,964,077, forward strand.
GGGTGCCCTCTTTCCGCACGGGCAGTCGAGTAGCTTATTTGACAGATAGATAAAACAAGATCCTGGATTGAAGATTGAAGCTGTGGCCATAGTGTTGATAGCCTTCCACCGAGATTAGTTCCGCTGCAATGTATTCATTTATTGTAATTTATTCTTCCGCTGTAATTATATTCCAATGTACTCTGATATGTATATTCTGTACTCTGATGTAACATTTATCATAGTGTTATAAAAGTCTTCTGTGTTTTTGTTCTGATGTGTTGTATGCCCAAAGTTAAAGTATTCGTAGATTTTCACCTTTTGGGTCAGACCTGTGTGGTTTATGGTCGATTCAAAGGGCGGGAATTTGCGGGTCTTTACAAGATTTCTCATACCAGTCCCGTGACTGACTCGTAGTTTGTTTCACTTTCAAACTCGGGTGCCCCTTTTTCTATACGGGCAGCCTTGTCTTCAGGTTTTAGCAGGCTTTTTCTGGATAGCTGGAGCTGAAGATGGATTCTATCATTTATCTCTTTTTATGTTGTTCAGCTCCTATTGTACATTATGTTTGTTTTCCGCTGTAGACATTTATGTATAGTTGAACTGTATTTGTACTAAGTATGATCCTGTATACTGTGTAACTCTGATGATTTCGATTATCCAGTGTATTATTTGTTCATTATCTGATGTATTTATTTATTTCTGTTCTGCTATTATCTGTTTCTGTGTTATATTCCAAAGATTACCCTTGTCACCGTCAGTACGGGAATTGGGGTCGTCACAAAGCCTGACTTCCAGGTCATGGTAGTGAGGCCCACATGATCTTTCCACGTCAGCTGCCAACGTGTCACATGCCATGTCAGCTACCCTTGTGTCATATGCCACATCAGCTATCCACATGGCACCATGTCAGCTATGGGTCCCACATGTCGTACCATAGTGGAATTAATAATATTTTATTTAATGCAACACAACTGCATTATGTAATGCAACACCGCTATCCTATAATGCAACATCAGAAGAAAAAAATCAACTGCAACAGTAAAGAAGGCAAATGCTACATTGGAATAACGCAAATACAACGTTATAATTACAAATTCTGCAGTACAAGCTTTGTACATACAATAAACCAATCCAAAACATTGTACATAGAATAAATCCACCCAACTTTCGTCACAACATTCAAACAAACCAAAATATTCTACATACTAAACCGCATCTTCAAATTGGATTTCCCTCCTACCTTCAAAGTCACTGATTTTAGGTTGCTTCTTGTTGTTGCTTCAAGTACGATCTTTTCTATCCGTGTTGACCTAGTAAATATTGAGCTAGAGAGTTGAGAAAACAAATAAACTAGATCATTTGGACATTTGATTTCCCATTATGCATCAAGAAATAAGATATTCATGGACAATAGTCAATATAATAGCTTATATTTTCAGTTACGCACCAAGAAAAATGATCCTCATGGAAAGTAGTTAGTAATAAATTTGGTTTCCAATTGTGCATCATGAAATATGATATTCACGGATATTACATTTGACCTTCTAAAGTTTAGACTGAATTGCCTTTTTACACATATTTGGTTTTTTATTACCAGGAATGTTGCTTCAATATTAATTACTGACAAAAATTTAATTTGCATTACAACAATTATTTTCTACAAATATATATAATGGTATTATAATACGTTAATGACAATGCATTATTTTTGCTGGAAATGTCAACTTTGTGTACAATACTTGGTAGTGAATCCCGCTCTAATAAATCAGTCATGTATATACTATAAATACATCTAACCTTTTTATTTTTGATCATTATTTCAACATCCTAAAATGGGTATGCTATAAATGTCATATTATAATTAGTGTTATTAGAAGAAAAAAATGATACTGATTGAAGAATAATTCTTGGAGCTTTAGATGACACTCGTTGTATATGTTTATCTTTTGTCCTTTTCCAAAGTATATATTTTTATGCACTTTTTGGAGCTCTTTTCCTCTTCTTATATATCCTCAAATTAGTTTTCTTTTATGTTCTCAATTCAAATATGTAACATACCATTGTAGAATAATTCTTATAGATTATGCCTTACTACCACTTCGGTTGGTTGATTACTTCGTCAAACATATAAGTAAATTTCCTTTTATTATGGCTTTATTACATAGACACCATCACACACTTTTCTCACCTATCAATTAATCTACTCACCCACTCACACACCCACAAGTTGATTTAACTTCGCTTCAAAAGCAAAAACAAAACTACAGCATTGGAGCCGTTTCAATTAAAATTTCGGCATTGCTACATTGGAAACATTGTGCTAATTCATTTTCTATACTAATCTGGTAGCTTAGAAAACATATTGTCATGAATGTCAATAAATAATTGCCCATATATTACTTTTACTGGCTTTGAACTAATTCATTTTCTATACTCAACTGTATTATCATCTTAAGGTGTAAACTTGAATTCCATATTTACATTAAGAACGTAGATATTAATAAAATTATTTTATTTAGTCCAGTGTCGTTGCTGGTGTTTCCAGATTTCTTTTTTAAATAACAAATGAACAACACATTTAGATACCCTGCAATTGCAAACTAAATATTCTTATTTGGTTAATGTCAACTATTCAATTTGCAGTAAGTTTATTGCAATTTTCTAATATATTAAGCAACTTTCATAGTGATATCCACTTTCATTCTTTGCATTATAAATAATGTCTTTATTTCTATTTTTGTAGACATCATTAGCATATATGTTTTTCCAAGTGATGAATTTTTAGTGATGAATCATTAGCATAAGTACAATAATAAAAGAGAAATAGGCAAATAACTCTTGCAGGAGTTCCTATGGCTACTTGTTGTAACTTTGAACAGAACCTGTAACTACTTGTGTATATGTTAAACATTATAAATAACATTTATTCGAACAATAACAAGCGATTACTGTATCATTTTAATAGTATTTATTAATAACATTTATTTGTATCCACAACTTTTGAGGTATATCTACTGAATAAATAAGAGATGCTAATTATTTTTGAAAATAAAATAAAAGAAATTGCAATACTAAACAACTATTTCATGAAGTAACTTTTGCTGAAAACATGATAAAACATCATGTTGTTCAATCATCAACATTTATTTCCTAAGTACTGCATAAAAAGTTTGATATTCACTCAAGACTCATAAAGGGTGATCCATGTTATTTTTAGTCTTCTTATGGATCAGCGATAACCCCTAAGTAATGCGAAGAGTTTCATTTGACAAATTTCCATTGATTTAGTAGATATGGGACAAGTGGAATACCACTCACTATGTTAATAAAAACTGAATCAATACTTTTTAAACCATGTATCTGCTAGTCATATTTGTATGATAAATTCTATATCAACCAACTTGATTTACAATTTCCTACTTGGGAGAGTTAATAACTAGCGGAAATTAGGATTCGTCCCCTATTTTCAAATTCAATATTTAAAAAACCCATCCAAAAACAAGTTTCAAGAGACACTTTGTCAATGTTTCCAGCGAAAATTTGCATTTTTAGCTGGGCAGTTCCATAGTTTGAAGTGCATATATTTGCAGTTTAAAATGCAAACATGTGCAGAAAACGTACATAATTGAGTGTTGGCTTCAAAAATTTATAGCATAGAATATGCATTCTTGCAGTTTACACTGCAACATTTCATTTTATAAGAACATCCATCAAAACTGCAAACATTTGCAGTGATAGAATGCAAACGTGCAGTTCAAAATGCATGTTTTCAATGGAAATATGGACGGAAACTTTTTGTGAAACCTGCTTTTGACGGGGATGAAAAGAAATTTTAAAAATTTGAAGGGTGTTCAAAAAAAGTTCATGTTAATTGTTTCCGCACAAACCTTCACATGTACTCTAACTATTTAATTACCACCTCCAAATTAAGGAAGCCATTTTCCTTTCTTTTACTAATTATTGATCTCTATAAATGAACTTGAGCAAAGTATATGTCCTCAAATTGAAAGTAACAAATCCAGGTATAAACTGATAAGGATTGACATATTTTATGTCAATCCCTGCATTTGATACGCCATAATTTAAGGAATAAATATCATTAATGATACCTCCTTCACAACATTGGTTAGCAAAATCGGTCTCTCCTCTTGGCCGTCCGTTTTGAGGGGGCGTGATAAGGATTGACATATTTTATGTCAATCCCTGCATACGATATGCCATAATTTGAGGAATAAATATCATTAATGATATGCCATAATAAGAGAGAATTAGATAAATATCATTAATGATATTAATTCCATACGTGCAACAATACTTATAAATGGTATGCTATAATATGAGAAATAAATATCATTAATGATATTAATTCCATAATTATATGAATGCATGTATCTTATAATTATAAATTTGTTGTTGATGAATGGAAAAGAATCATTCCTCTCTTCAACTCTTTATCATAAACCATCAGGAATCAGATTGGATTCTGGCGATTTGGCGTATCTATCTGTCAAATCCCAAAAAAAAAATTGTGCAATAGAGAAAGAACTTGGTATACCTGGGTTTGGAAATTTAACAATCACTGCTAGCAATGATCTTAATGAGGAAGCTATTGATGCCTTTAACAAGCAGGTATCTTCGAAAAATAGGGAAATTAAGCAAATACCTTCGGCAAACAGGGAAACAGATCTTTAAGCTACAACCAGAAAGGAAAAAACTCCACCTATTATCGGAGAAAATAAGTAGTAGGAGTGGAGGCGGAGCAGGAGTCGAGGCAGAGCTGAAGTAGGTTTTCAGGGGTGGAGGCAGAAGCCGAATTAGGTTTTCATGGGTAGAGGGCGAAGAGAATCTAGGGATTTCCCTCCTCTTTTTTGTCGCCAGGCCCAAGAAGTGGCAAATGAAAATATGGCGAGCAGTAAATGAAAATATGGCGATCTGAGAAGGAAAATCTTAATTTTACATAGTGGAATATATTGGTTTGAACCGTTCATTAATGATGGATCTACGGTCATTTATTTGTTTACTCTGATCACGCGGATTGCTGACCTGGATTGTATTTATGTAAAGCTACGCTTTGAACTGGTGTTGCAGCATAAGAATTCCAACCACACAAGAATTGAAACTGCAACAGTGCATTCACGTCCAATGCAACAACATATGAATATTGTTGTAGAAGATCGTAGAAAGCATAGCTTTCGCCACACTTTTCATGCAACGCACACAAATTAGTGTCGAATATGACCACTTTTGTAGTAGTGTGGCCTGGATATTAGATTTAGAGAATATACAGTAGAAGCAGACTTGGAACTTCAATGCAAAGCTCTTAAGTTTGAGAGAAGTGCAAACATGGCCCCACGGTAGGAGCCAAATGTTGAAACCCAAAAATGGCCACAACACCAAAGATGCTCTTGGAGCACTTCACCAAACGGTATGATTTGATATCACGGGGCCACAAAAACAAAATAAAGAGCAAAAAACAAAGAACAAGAAATTTTTAGAGTGGTTTGGTCAATTTAAACCTACGTCCACTATGAAATCACTTCTCATTATTATACTTGAGTTCACAAAGTACATCGCTTTATACATTTCACTCATTTTATGATATTTATCTCTTTTCTCTCTCTTTGATCTAGATTTCACTTGAATATATTAAAGGAATGGTTTGATCTCTCCAAGAATGGCGGAGATTGATGAATATCTTTAACACTTGAACCCTTGAGTTATTTTCCTTGATTCCATGACGATTGTGTGTCAGATCTTGGTTTTAGAAAGGATGGATGGAGATTAGAGAATCTTGAATTGGTTTTAAGCAATTTCTAATGGAGTTTGCAGGATATTTGATCCATTTGTTGTTGGAGAAAGACGGAGTGAGCTTGAGAAGCCATTAATGGAGCTTGGAGTGCTTGAGAGTGGTGGAGAAATGGTTTGGACATACCTTCGGGGTAGAAATGTCGGTTGAGTTTGGAGTAATACTTGGAGATGGGGTTGAATTAGGGCCAGGAGCAACATAAGAAGGCTAAATTTCCTGGGGTAGAGGATAAAGTTCCTGGGTGGAGGCTGAAAAGCACGCTTGCGAGGAGATCTTCTAACATTATTATTTAAAATTTGAAGAGTTTGAGTAACTTCAGCTTAAACATCTCCCTTTTCTTTTATTTTTACACCATTGTACTTAACTTTATTATCTTCTAGTGCATGGGAAGCTACAACTGCATCTAAACTGTGCCTTTTTATCGTCTTATTGCTCCATTAAGCTCTGAAATTAACAATCAACAAATGAGGTTAGCTAAAGTAAACAAACATGAATATGGTTTACCGACGCAGCAAAAAGAATTAATAAGTGATGCAACATTGAGGAGAAGATGAAATAATACATTAAAATCATTATACAAAATTTTAACATTTACGAATTTGGTGTTGCTACTTTGGTTCATTTAATAATACCTTAGAAAGTTAACATTTCACTTCACAAAGTTTCCATGCTACAACTTTGATGTTCGGCATCAAAGCAAAGCGCTAAGGTCATTGGTTGGTCACAAATAATAGTAATCTCATGTTAGTAGCTAATTGCTGTCGTACACATTGCTGACTGGCTTTCTATTTGACAATTTGTTTTAATTTACATTACGGTAAGCACTTCCAAATTTAATATTGATAGAAAAAGTGCCCAAGCTTAATATTTCAATTGAGTAGTAAATAAGAGTATGCATAATAAAGGCACATAAAACAATATGAGTTGAACATAAATCATATTTTTGCATTCACATTATGTTGAATGTTCCAACTATCAATGGTTACATAAAAATATATGGAACATAGAAAAGCTAATGCCCTTGAAGGTTACTTCTGGGATGAACTAGATACTTGTTCGTTTTAATTTGTTATTTTGTATGATATAAAATCCAAGGAATATAAAAAACTTTTAATACATAATTCACCGCTGGTGCAAGTTTTACTTGTCTATGTTTCATTAGAATGTAAGCTAAGCATTTAACGTGTACCATAAATTCATACTCAGATCTTCCCTTAATCTTTAATGTCTTTGCAAAAAGAGCAATGGTTTCCAGCTCTCCTCAAAGTTAGGTCCTTTAGTTACATTCATCGCATTCCCACATGAATGCACAACGCCTTTAGTAGTAGAAATTAGGAATATATTCGGGGTGTATTAAACGCAATTCCAATGGCCAAGTGCGATGTGTTCCTTATGTAGTATTGGAAAGAAAAAAAAATTCATCTCCTCATTGTCCATCCATCATTGCAATTACAAAGAATTGTAAAAAAAAATCTTGGTTTTTCTTATATTTTGTAGGCACTAGAAAACATTTTCACCATTATTATCAGAGTAAAGAAACATCAGATCCAGAAATATCATGGAGAAAGTGGAGAGGGAAAGGATGTTGTTGGAGCACTATATAAATTCGGTTTAATGATTTTAATGTATTGGTATGTGATTTTAATGTTAAAATTTAGGAGAAGAATTAACATATGCATACGACTCTATATAAATTATTATTTTTAATGTATTTTTTCATCTTGAAAAAACCATCTTCCCATGAAATACTCATGTAGTATGACTTAAGTAATTAGGATACTGCAATCTAACTTTCACACTCAACTTAGGTTCCTGCCTACTGAAACTAAAGACTCTACTTTTGGATTAACAATTGTGGCTTACTAAAACCAATAGTCTCTGTTGAAACCCAAAAATGGCCACAATACTGCTCTTGTTGCACTTGACCAAACAGTATGATTTGATAATACGGGGCCACAAACACAAAATAAAGAGCAAAAAACAAAGATCAAGGAATTTTTAGAGTGGTTCGGTCAATTTAAACCTACGTCCACTATGGAATCACTTCTCATTATTATACTTCAGTTCACAAAGTACATCACTTTATACATTTCACTCATTTTATGATATTTCTCTCTTTTCTCTCTTTTTGATCTAAATTTCATTCGATTATATTAAAGGAATGGTTTGATCTCTCCAAGTATGGTGGAGATTGATGAATATCTTCAACACTTGAACCCTTGAATTATTTTCATTGATTCTATGATGATTTTGTGTCAGATCTAGGTTTTAGAAAGGATGTATGGAGATTAGAGAATCTTGAATTGGATTTGAGCAATTTCTAACGGAGTTTGGAGGAGCTTTGTTCCATTTGTTGTTGAAGGAAGACGGAGTGAGCTTGGAGTGCTTGAGAGTGGTGGAGAAATGCTTTAGACATCCCTTCGGGGTTGAAAAATCAGTCCTTTGAATGGTTGAGAAGTGGGGTATTTATAGGTGTAGTTTAGAGGTAGTGGTAGAGTCGTAATTATGATGTACAGGGTTCGGGTCATTTATGGAGTTATTTACGGAAATGCCATTGGATAGCTGTACACAGTTGTCGCCAGCTATAAGACCGGTTGGACCATGCATGCGTGACCAGAGTATAACGCACGACCTGGATTTTGAATGTGCGACCCAACTTTGATGAGCAACCAGACTATGCGTGTGCGACCCAGTTAATATTGATGCATGACGCCATACAATTATTGTGATCAACCACGTGAATTATCTGTTGATTAGCCCGACTTTAATGTGAGATGGGAACTAACGCATGAAATCATGTCTACCACGTGCATCTGGCATTTGCCCATGCAAACATATGGGAACAATATTTACAATCGTGCCATTGTTCTTATATTAGAGCATCCACTCGTTTAAGTGTCGACCCTTCTTTATATCTCGCCACGTGCACACAGTTCATCTTTCCAGTCCATTCTATTATACATGAACACAAGGAGCTTTTTAACATAAGTCTGTACATTTCACGATTCACGTGTTGTTTTGCTGAAGTTAATTCATTAATACATGATGATTCATAGAATCCAAGCGACCATGTTATAATGCACGAACGAGCATGCTTTGCACGACCAGGTACTTATGCTCGAGCAGAACACTTTTGATAGGACCGAACCATATGCTGCTGACGTGGCACATTTTATATTTCGATTTATCATACCCGACTTGCACGAGCATGTTTTGCGTGACCTTCTTCGCATGGCATGGAACTAGATGAAGCTTGCATACAATGGAATGCTCATGCACTAACGTTACATGCTCATGCAGAAGATACCAACTTTCTATATTTAAAATGAACTGACCGGTGGTAATCAAAGCAGCCCATATGACATACACATGAACTGGTGCCGACCCATATACCTTCATGTTTGCCAAATGTTGAGAATTACGGACCGACTGACTACCTACTGAGGTATGCACGACCAGAATGGAATTTGTTCGACCCGTTGCCTTTTCCTGCTTGGTCCATCCGCTTCATGGTGCTTGACTAGGACGTAGTGCGCGACTGGGTTTGTGAGCTTGCACGACCGACCGTATAGAGCTCGGCCGATCCCTGTAGTGTGCGACCACTTGTGATCGGGCAGATGATGCACGATCGAACCCTTATATTGCTCGACCATCTTGCGCTCGACCAGGTTAGTGCTCATACACTTTGAGATATTTGTCCGATTCATTGTTTTCCGAATCGCATTTCACAACGGGGTTAACAGTCTCTTTGTCAAACATATTGACCTTACAATGACAGAACTCAGCGTTAATTCACATGAGAAGCACCTAAAGAATACCATACTGCATATAGTTGGCATTCATTTTTTTTTAATTTTAGTCTATTTATTTTCTCAGTTGCCCTAATATGTACGAGTGTTTAACATATTCTGAAATCATGAGATTGGTAGGCTGTCATGATAAATAGGAATTGGTTTTGGTTTACATCACTTTTAAGGATCAATCATGTACATTTTCTTTGTGAACCAATCGTGTACATATGCATTTTTCATGGCTTTATATGTCATTAAGCATATAATGTCGATACCTAAAAGTTTACTTCAATCCGTGGGCATACACTATATGCTGAAAAAATGATACTATTAGTTTAAATTTTTATATACAAGTTAGTTTAGTGAGAAAATCACATACAAACAATGACACAAAGAATGAACACACATGCTTGAAAAACATACAAACATTTCTTTTGCCAAATGTAATGGATGCTACTTCTTTATTAAAATAGTAAAAGTATGGTTAAAAATTTACAATCTTACCTCTAAAAATATTAATATCATTATCAACTAAAAAAAACTAAACAATCATTAATTTAGGCATACCTTACCTCTGCTAAGTCTTGCTCCTTTTCCCCATTGATGCTTCTTGTTCAATTACCTTCTCTTAACCGATCAACCTAAAAAAATCATAGTATACAAAGCGTTAGAAATAGTATATTATTGTTTATATACATCACTTCCGGATGCACGATTTTAAGGTTTCCAAACATGTTTAGTTTTAAAAGATTTAAGGTCTTATACTCCAATTATCACTTTTATTTATTAAATACTTATCAAGTCTGTATTTTACTTTGGTTTTCCTAAGCATATGACTTCGAATATTATAGTATTGCAAACAATGAAATAAGAAACACATATGTAAAAAGGGGAACATTTTCTTCAATTCTAGTATAAGTAGGCACTTGTTTTCAAAAGCAAAGAAATTGTATAACCTATTATATGCACAGTTTTACATATTGATGCGAGTCCGTACTTAGTGGAATATGAAAATACAAAGATGAATGATGTCAGACCCAGTATTTTATGCAAATATTTATTTTTAGATCAGTGAGTATCTATGCAATTTTAATACTACTTTTTTTTGTATGTTGCATGTATATGAATTGGTTTTAGAAACACAGAATATGTACAATTTCAAACATATTAAACTGGATTTTTGAAACACTTCGCACATTCATAAACCTGAAAGAACAAATGCAAGGATCTATAAAACTGGGTTATTTATATGTATTGAGAATTGGAGTTTTTAGAATCTGAATTTCAAGATGTATGATTATTCCAGATATTAGTGCATATGTACACATAAATTTTAAATGCAGTTTTGACTTTATGGCATGAAGTACATGAGTTCCTTATGTTAGGGTTTCCGCAAGATCAATACACAATTAGATTTTGAAAGAGGAAAGAAGATAACAACAACAAGCAAATCACACCAAACAAACCTTTACTAATCCACCAAATTATTACAATGAAAACCTAAAAATAATTGAGAATTTATCTTAATCCCGAAAAAACAAGTTTTTCTTTCCTTTAAGTACAAGTAATTCTCTCCCTAATGAGATGCTTATATAGGCAAATAGAAAGACTAGGTCTAAAACCTAATTGGGCCCTAAAATATCTCAAAAATAAATACTTTTTAAAACTTGCTCAAAACAAATCTTTATCAATTATGCCACCTAATAAGGGAAAACAATATCTATCTAAATCCCATTAATTAGGGAAAGCAATATTTACCCTTTCTCCCTCTTAGAAAAAAATTCCTTCCATTTAATCTGATTTAACATGCCATTTTCTATACACCGATGATTGAATATGACAAATCACAACACTCCACCTTGATATAAAATCACACCAACAATCAACAAATCCATAAACCAAAAAACAATCCATATATGGTGCATCTATCACATGAGATACACCACAAAAATAATTTCAAAATTGCTTGTAATACCACAACGGCCTCCATGTAGACTTTGTGGCTTTATGTTGATGGCTCCACCTTGATTCAGAAGAACTCGCTTCTCCTAATCCAATTTGAGAACTCACAACATTCTCCACCGTTTTTCCAAGCAATTTATATGTGTTATTATTTCCCCGTTTTGCGCACAAAAGCTCCTTGTTAGCCCTCCAAACCCTTGAAACTCCACCGCTAGTCGAGAAATTACAATCTTTTTGTTCCAACTGTCCAATTGAAGCAAGATTCTTCTTAATTTCTGGGATGTACCTAACTTCCGTTAGCTTCACCACCTTTCCATCATTCATCTTCAATCGAACCAAACCTATGCCTTTAACATGCAAATCTCGACCGTCAGCGGATTCCACTTTACTACTTTGTTCTTCATAATCAATAAATGCTTCCTTTTGATGGCACACGTGAAAACAAGCTCCTGAATCAAGTATCCAACCTTTGCTTTTGCCTTCATTAACACATAAAACATTTCCTTCAATCTCCTCACCAAAATTCACCTCATTACCATCGTTATTTTGTTTAGTCTCTTCTTCCAATGCCTTCGTCTTCTCCTTATCCCTTTTAAGTTTGTGACAAAATCTCAGTTGATGACCGAGTTTCTCACAGTAAAAACAAATGTATTCCTTTGTCACGTCTGATCTATTCGATTGCTTTTCCGTATTTCATTGACTAACCTTCCTTGCAATACAAGCTTTTTCAATTGGAGTTTCAATTTCCTTTGCCTCCTTATCTTTTCCATCCATAAGACTCGTCCTCCACATCTCCTCATTAAGCAAGCTACTAACCACGGACCCCATTGAAACAACGCCATCCGAATTTGAGTTATCACTACAAGAAAAATACCCTATTGCAACTAGCTATTTGCAACAGGCCTCAAATGTCAGTTGCAGTAAGTGATATTTAGCAACAGACCTTTCGTAGCTGTTGCAATAGATAAGATTTAACAACAAGCTTTTCCTTCCTGTTGCGAAAAGCACATTTTTCGCAACAGCGCTTTCAAGCCTGTTGCGAAAACATACTTTTAGCAACTGCTCTTTCATTCCTGTTGCAGTAGACATATTATTTGCAATTAGACTTTCAAACCAGTTGCAAAAATTATATATTTAGCAACTGTTTTCACCAGTTGCAATAACTGTAATTTTTTTGCAACAGGTAAAGCCACTTGCAAAAAATATACTTTTAAAAATTATTTTTCCCCAAGTAATATTCGGTTATAATATAAGAAGTATAAGCATAATAGTATATATACATATACACACACACATATACATATATACACAATTAATAATTGGCAAATATAATTAATATTATATCATTAAAAATTATATTATTTAGTAACTACTATTAATTAGTATTAAATGTTTAACAACTACTATATATATATATTTAGTACTCAATTTAATAGTTAATAATAAATTTTTAGTATTATATATAAAGTGATATTTATATTTGATAATTAAGTAATAATAATTAATAATTAACAAATAACAATAATAATAATAAACATTTAAAAATAATAAAATATCTCAGTAGAAATTGATAATATAGTATTTTTTAATATTTAACTATTATCAATTAATGATTAAGATTAATATTTAGTAACCAATAATTAATAGGAAATTAATATTTACTAATTTTTTAATAAGGAATTAATATTTAATATTTCTTTTGAATTTTTAATCAATTGGGAGCTAGTCCAATTTGTATGTTAGAAATAAAATAAAATTTTAAATTTAAAGTTTAAGTTTGGTCGATCGATGTCACACGGTATATCTAATTTTTTGACTTTGAAGTTCGAGATAAAATAAGTTTTTGAATGGATAGGCAACTGATAATTGTCGCTAATAATAAATTTTAAACATTATAATATGTGGAGTGCAAAATATTCCATCCTGAATTGGGGGAGAAAAATATCTCGGTAGAAAATGGGCAAACTTCATTTACCAGTTCACGAATTCCCGCTGTACTTTTCATTATCCCGCCATGCTTTTCATTATCCCGCTTGCGCGGGTTGAAAAATTCAGGCTCCCTCCAGTTCACGAAAAGAAAAAAACAAACGCAGTAAAAAAAATCGACATTCTCATGGCTTCCAGAAAATACCAGCAGAATTCATCATCTCCACCCTCTTTCCAATCGTCTAACCTTCCACCATGACCTCCGCTGGCGCTCTCTTCCCCCCCAGCCCGTCCTCCTTCAGCTTTACCCCATCCGGACCCGCCCGACTCCACTGCGCTATACTTCGACGGAAATTACCCCGGTTTCGACTTCAACTGACACAGTAGCGCCGAGCCCATCTTTAAATCCTCTTCCTTCCCCAATCGATGACGATGGATTTCAGATGGTCAAATCTCGCCGGAAAACTCGTCATCCTCTGGCCGGCTTGAGGCAGTCTAGGGATTCAACGGTAACAGCAGGTACTTTCCCCAAATCTAATTTCTCTAAACCACCCTCCTCGTCGTCGTTTGCTTTTGAGAATTATTTGCCCGGTTTGTTCTAAGTATTGGTATGGCTTTCGGAATTAGATATATGATTCCATTGTCTGAAATCAATATTGAGCTTGCTCATTATGACAGTAAAACTACTGCAGTTGCCACTATGGCATTCTCTTCTAAGAGAAAGATGAAAAAGCACATTTCTTGAGAGGAAAATTTGTTCCTATTCCTTGATATTTGTCCAAAAGTATCAGTGGTTTTCAGTGTATTTTTATGCGGTAAAGGTTTCCTCTTCTGTATTCTTAATTTTTAATCAATCTATTTTACATATGAGAGACAAACGAGTCAATAATATGTTTTCCATTAGTACTTATTGGTTAATTGAGTAATTATTCACGGTTAAGTGTCGAACATTTGATTAGCGCATGTTGCCCAATTTTCCTAGATGCTTTGGCCTTCTGACCTTAGCTCTTCAATTTTGCGTGCTTTATAAATGATGGCCTGCATTAGAGTTGCACCACTTTGATCTGTCCCCATGTTGTATTTGCCACGAGTACCTGATTTTCTTTTAACTTCATTTCTGAACACAAATACACGTGCATTAATATGTACGTGAATGCCTTCTTTATAACAGTGCTGTTGGGAGAATTGATGTTAAGCCACATTAGGATCTACGCACCATTGAAAAAAATTGGAATTTCAGTTGCTTTACTATCAGCGCCTGTATATATATTTCATGATGATTATTGGTACATGGAACCGTGATGTATATGTTGCTGGGACTATTTTTCTTTACTTCCCTAGGCCAATAATCTTATGTGTGGTTCATTTTATGGTTACTTAACATATGGTTCGTAATCCTTATTTCGGTTATCTTCCATGGTTAGGTAGATCATAACAGTGTGCATTATTTCTATATAGGTATATTTTGAGTTTAAAAGTTGTTTAAATTTGCATTACTACTGCATATAAAAGTTCCAATTATATACGAGGCCATTGCTTGAAATTTGATGTTGTATGTTGGCAAAGTTGTACTTAAAATAAATATAGGATTTTCAGTACTTCTTTAAGCATTCATAGATTCTTTTGATTTCTAAATTCAAATGATTATTTTGACATAAATATTGCTTTTTGTATAGTTGTGTACATATTTATTTTAATTCTCTTCTATTTATGGATATTATGTTACCATTGGGGTGTATAATTTGCACAATAACTTTTGACTAATTTTTTCCAGATCTATCGGCATATATGTCTCCATCATTGTTCCATCTAGATTTGCCAACTTATCGGACATAATATCTTCTTGTACTCTTTATCATGACAAAGTGCATGAGCCTTATCTTCGGAAAGCAAGTAGTGATGCATGGCTTTCAGTTGGAATTTATGAAGCAATAGATGGAAGGTTCAGTAATGGCAGAACTATCAAAGATATCATTTGTAAGTGTGTTTCCATATACATGTTCAAAAACATTATTCTGGACTTTATAAAAAACGCTGGTCATTGCATAACAGATAATGTTGTTATTAAACATTTTGTTCAAGATGAAGGACAAGTTCAAGATGCAGGACAAGTTCATTGAATATTGGTGAGACGCTGAAGCCTTTGTATTCATAGAAATTGGAATTACTTGCGTGGACATTCAATAGTTGTATTTATTTTTTATTTTTTCTAATAGTACATGGTTCACATTTATGGAAAAAAGGATCTGGACATCAATATTTTGTTTAAAACTTCTTTACGTGCGCAGCGAATCAGGTAGCAACCGAAATCCACAAATGGATTAGGTAATATATATTGTTAATTATTAATAGTGACCAACAGTATTTGAAATCTTGCATTACTTTTGTTAAGAATAAGAAACACTGTATCTTCTGGGTTTGAATCCATCACCACTAGAACTTCACTTCAGGGGATCTTACAGCCCACGATCCATCACATTTTTTTTTTTGGGGCATTGTTAAAACTTTCGTACATCATTATAATTTTAACTTAATATTTTATTTATTTTAAAGCAAAACAGGTCCGCTTTTGAGTTGGATGTCCATTCTAATCAATGTTTTTGATTATCTTAATATCATTTGGAATTGTATTTAGTTTTTTTTTGGGTAGCAACAACATTCTTCTCTTCAAGATGAAGGAAAAGCTCACTGCAATTGATTTTGGTCCCCACCAGGTAATTTACTTTTGTTTTTTGTTAAGGAAGTATCATATATTTGTTGAAACAAGTCTGTCAAAAAAGTTGGATTTTGCAGTGTTGCACATCAATGGGTTGCAAGGAAGTACAGAAGGTGTAGTCGGTTCTAAGCTTCTATTTGATGTAGAGTTCGCTAGAGTGACATACATATTCCTGGATAGGCATGTACATGTTCATGACCGACAACAAACTTGGAGCATGAACTGCAAATTTGTTCTAGTGAACTGATGATATTTATTCTCTTGTTATAGCATATGTATGATAGAGTAGAAATATGATTAGAAAACACTCTATTCAAATAAAATGTGTTGTATGAGAGAAGAAATTGTTATACATGAATGATGTATGAAAATTGTAGAAATTTTTGTTGTAATTGTTTGTACTATTAAAGCTTTGTTAAAATAAATTTTTTATCCGTTTATTTCATTCTGTGGTATACACTATTACTAAAACGAATACATTTAATATATAATATCTATAAGCTGTAATATATTTTTTATAGCTTTATGAATCTATTACAACTGGCATACACTGTTGCAAAAGGATCTGTTGCAACAACAAAAGTCTGTTGCAAAAAATTCTACCGCAACATCTTATTGCAACAGGCGGAAAATGTTGCGAACTTTTAGCAACTTGGGCTATACCAACAGGTGCTGGTCTGTTGCAATTGGTCTACGGCAACAGATATTGCCTGTTGCGAAAAGTGTTTTTTGTTGTAGTGTATTCAACGCAACCGCAAGTGTTTCCCAACTTTCTGGCAATGAACTCATCATCATTAATGCTTGTGTTTCATCATACACCTTGAAATTCACGGCAGCCAATTGATTCACAATTTCCTGAAAATCATTAAGATGCTCTCCAATTGATCCATCTTCCTTAAGCTTTAGATTCACCAATCTTCTCATAAGAAGAGCCTTATTTGTTCCGGAGTTCTTTACATAAACCCCTTCCAATTTCTTCCATATTGTATAAGCATATGTTTCATTAGCAACAATATGAAACACTGAATTATCCAAAAAACATCGAATAGATGCAGCAACCTTCCTATCCAAAGTCTCCCATTTTGCTTCGGATAGATTGTTAGGTTTTTCCCCATTATTCTCCAGTGGCTGATGAAGATCATTAAGATAAAGGAAATCTTCCATCTTTGCCCTCCATAATCCCCAATTTCTTCCATTAATTTTTCAATAATTAATTTATCCATATTCAAACCCTCTTCAAAAAATTTATATAGAAAGCTCTGATACCAACTGTTAGGGTTTCTGCAAGATCACTACACAATTAGATTTTGAAAGAGGGAAGAAGATAACAATAACATGCAAATCTCACCAAACAAACCTTTATTAATCCACCAAATTATTACAATGAAAACCTAAAAATAATTGAGAATTTATCTCAATCCCCAAAAAAACAAGTTTTTCTTTCCTTTAAGTGCAAGTAATTCTCTCCCTAATGAGATGCTTATATGGGCAAATAGAAAGACTAGGTCTAAAACCTAATTGGGCCCTAAAATATCTCAGAAATTAATACTTTTTAAAACTTGCTCAAAACAAATCTTTATCAATTATGCCACCTAATAAGGGAAAACAATATCTATCCAAATCCCATTAATTAGGGAAAGCAATATCTACCCTTTCTCCCTCTTAGAAAAAATTTCCTTCCATTTAATCTGATTTAACATACCATTTTCTCTACCTATGATTGAATATCACAAATCATAACACCTTATGCATACATACATTGATTTAACATGATATAATAAGTACTTGATCAGTTTTCTATGTATTTATTTAGTTGATTTTTCAAATATGTCTTTAGACAAAAAAATCAATGGTTCCGGATGGTGAACCTAGTTCAAATCTGCATTTGCACATATTTAGGTTTTCCATAGAACCATGTTATGCAGTTAATTCTTGTTTTCGGCATACAATTGTAGAAATAAAAGTTCATTTATAATATTAGTTATAGAAACAAATATTTTTACCTAAACACATTTTCAAAAGAATTTAGAAATTCAAAAGAATTTAGAAATTCAAAAGCATTTTTTCTTGGATGACAAATTATTTTGTTGTTGAGCCACCATGTTATACGTGCATGCTTACCTGATCTTTGGTTTCAAGTGCTAAAATAAAGGATTCAAGTGTAAATTTACGGATACAATTCTAAGTTTGCATGGATTTTGGGATGCAAAAGCTTTTACTTTCCAATGTTTTTACTGCTTTTGTAACAATTTTACAATGGATTGATATATGAGGCCACGACGACTATATTCATTACTATAACAGTTCATGTAATATCAAGTTTTTATAACAAACAACAATAAAAGATATTTATGTGTAATGTTTAACAAAAATAATAAACAAAAATATTTTCCTAGAATTGAAAATGGTTATATGACAAACAACAATAAAAGATGTTTATTTCATACCCAAATGCCCCTACAATCCTTTCTTATGTAACTTTCATTCCCGTTGTCTACATCTCTATCATCAAGTTGCGACTCATCTACAAGTTTACTAGTTGAACCTTCCTCTTCATCATAGTTTTCTAACTCATGAAAACCTCGTGGTGGTGCTTTTAATACAGCATACCAATTTGATGAGTAGCTTTCTTTACAAAAAATACTTGTGCAGCTTGCGTAGCTAAGATGAAAGGGTCACTTGCAAATTGATTTTGAGATAGATGTAAATTGACTAATGTGAAACCATCTTCAACCGTTACTACACAATTAATATTTTTCCAGTCACACTTAAACAAGACAACCTGAAATTGACAGTAGTCTAGTAATAAAATTTCATGTAGAACCCCATAGTAAATTACTTTCTCAATGGACCCATCTTCACGAATAGTACTTGCCTTAATAGAAACACCACTATTTTGTGC
The DNA here is from genome assembly GCA_030737875.1 of Allium sativum. NCBI lineage: Eukaryota > Viridiplantae > Streptophyta > Magnoliopsida > Asparagales > Amaryllidaceae > Allium > Allium sativum. The sequence continues at coordinate 334,983,162 of CM060915.1, forward strand.
AGACTTCTCATACCCTTTTGTATGACAACATTGACAGTTAAAAATATAGTCAGCATAAGATATTATGTGATGGCAAGGTCCATACGAATGCCAATTTATTATTTCACTAACATTTGATGTTTTTATATCATCTTTAACCTTAAAAACATAATATTATATACCAAATATTTCTACTTCAGATTTTTCTATCTCAAAAAAAATCTATAACACTTTCAACCTTTTTCAAACCAATCGCTAAATGTATTTGAATGCAATTTTGAAAGTTCTGCATCATCTAATGAAAGCTGAGGATGCAAACGTTTCATCTCTTCATTGTGCATTTTGTATACTTAAATACATGAATCAAAAATTAATTTGTTCTAAATCTAATAGTTGAATTAACTTTATACTTACACTATATGCAGCTCCACTTCTTCAGTATTGAATAACACATACCGATGAGAAACATTAATAACCTCCTTGGTGACTACCATAAGTTTTCCTTTAGAGATAGGACATCCCTCAAGTATGGAATCACTTTGCTGCACTTCATTTCTATTTCTTTTTTGCCCAATTTCCAACTCATCTTTAATATATTTAACACAATACTTCACGCATTCTTCGAAAGAATAGCTCTCATCTTGTACCCTTCAGGTCGGGCTTGATTTTTAACATATCCCTTCAATGTTTTCATATACCTATAGTCAAGATGCATACATTAAATGCCCTTATAAATACATACACCATTAACTACTTTAAATACATGTTAAAATTTACCTCCCAAATGGATACATCCATGGATATTGTACTGGACCACAAATTCTTGCTTCACTCCCTAAATGTAATGTCAAGTGAATAATGATATCAAAAAAGGAAGGAGGGAAGATAATGAAGGTAATAGAGCCGTTACAATAGAGCCGTTAGAGTGTGAACACGTTTTTATCATATTTAGCATGCTTTGTCATTATCTACTAGCCGTTAGGCTCATGCATACTTGTTATATTTAATACTAGCCGTTAGGCTCATACATATTTGGTATATTTTGTACTAGCTGTTGGGCTCATAGCACTATATATATGTGCTCTTTGTATCATGTTTTGCATCAATAAAAATTGCAATTGTTCCTCTCTAATAACTCTCCTCCTCATCTCTTAATATGGTATTAGAGCCAAAGTGCCGAAAGGCTTAATCATCAAGAAGAAAGTTGTTTTTGTTTTATGGCCAACAACAATGAAGTAACCTCCGCTGTTTCAGGAAGTATGGGGTACAGCGCTCCACCTAACCATCATGACCTGATTAAACCAAAAAGTCAAATTATCACCACATCTCTAGACGAAGACAATTACATTCTATGGAAATATCAAGTAGAGATCGCTTTAAGAGGGTATGATTTACTACAGTACATTAATGGGACAATAACAGTCCCACCAGTGACGATAACCAATTTGGAAGGGGAAATTGTGCCTAACACAGACTACACAAAGTTTCAAAAATAAGACAGCCTCCTCTCCTCATGGTTCCTATCGTCAGTAAGTTCGAATTTATTATCACAAATAGTTGGATGTAGCACATCTTATGAAATATGGAAAACAGTTGAACAAATTTTCAGTTCACAATCAGTTGCTAGAATCATGCAATATAGAAGGGAATTGCAAAATTCTAGAAAAAAGGAGGCAAGCATGAAAGAATACTTAGGAAAAATTAAAAATCTGTGTGACAAACTAAATGTTGTTGGCCATAAGATCAGCGACAATGAGCAAATCCTCTTTATTATTGGTGGATTAGATGAAGAATACGAATCTCTAGTAACTGTGCTAGCCACACAACAAACCTTACCTGATTTACAGTTCGTTCGATCAGCACTCCTTGCTCATGAAGGCAGAATCGACCAAAGAAAAACAGCACAAAATAAGTTCTCTGCCAATTATACCACAGTCAGAAATAAGCAGATACAAGGAGATAACAACAACTATCGTGTGAAATGTCAAATATGCCAAAAGTTTGGTCACATGGCGAACAAATGTTACTTCAGGTATAATTCAGACACAGGTAGACAACAGGCAAGCCAAAATTACTCTTCACAAAGAAGAGCACAAGCAAATATGGCAACAATAGGGAATTCAACTCAAAATAATAATAATGCAAACCGAAGACATAATGCTGCAGATGACGATGAAGTAAAAAATGAAGACAATGGCTTCAAAGAATGGTACCCTGACTCAGGAGCAACTCACCACATAACTAGCAATCTTCAAAATTTAAACATTGGGGGCAGAAATTACTCAGGTATGAGAAATTTGCATATGAGTAATGGTAGTACTGCTAGTATCACACACATAGGCAAAGGGACTATTTTTGGGAAAAGACAACTCAAATTAAACAATCTTCATAGGGTACCTAAGATTAATAAAAATTTGTTAAGTGTATCAAAATTTGCCAACGACAATAATGTTTACTTTGAATTTCATCCTAAGTTTTGTTTAGTTAAAGATTCCATAAATCATGAAATATTACTTCGAGGTAACCTATACGATGGTTTATACAAATTCAAGACTGCAAACTCAAGTGGAGAATTCTGGTACAATAATATTGATGCTAGTAGTGACAATGACTGTATTAGGAATAGTTGCAATAACGTTGATTATGACAATAATAGCAGTGAATGTAACATGATTAATTCTTGGCATGTAAAATTAGGACATCCTAATCTGGAAACTGTTAAGACTATTCTGCGTAATAATAACATTCATTATAAATATGTACCTATCAAACACACATGCACGCACTGCCAACTCGGCAAGAGCCATAAGCTCCCTTTTAGTGATTCTGAAACCAGCTATAATGAGCCACGGGAACTTATAGCCACTGACTTATGGGGACCCGCGCCTCTAAATTCATATCAGGGACACATGTATTATCTTTCTTTTGCGGATGCTTATTCTAGATATACTTGGATATACATGCTGAAAACTAAATCAGAAGTTTGCAATACAGTTATGCAATTTATAACTCATGTCGAAAAACAAATGAACAGTACTGTTAAGGTTGTTCAGACAGATGGGGGAGCTGACTTTAAACCTCTAACTAATTACTTTCTCAAAAGAGGGATCAAACATAGATTAACTTGCCCGCATACGTCCGAACAAAATGGTTTAGTCGAAAGCAAACATCGACACATAGTAGAGACTGGTCTAACTTTGTTATCACAAAGCTCATTACCCATGAAATATTGGAATGAAGCTTTCTACACATCTGTATTCCTCATTAACAAGTTGCCAACCAAAGTCTTAAACAATAAAAGCCCTCATGAAATGATATACAGTGTTAGACCAGAATATGGTTTTCTGAAAGCCTATGGGTGTCTATGTTTTCCATGTTTGAGAGACTATAACAATCATAAACTAAGTATGAGATCAAGCCCATGCACATTCATCGGGTATGCACAAAACCAAAAAGGTTATAAGTCATGGACAAAAATGGAAAATATATGTTTCTAGACATGTGATATTTGATGAAAACAAGTTTCCTTATTCATAAAAGCAAATCGGCAAAAAGGATGGGGAACAAAGCATAAACAATAACATACAGTTCGAGCCATTCATTACTGAACCACCTTCAATTAATAGAAATGAAGAGCAACAACGTACAAGCAATTTAAACACCCAGGAAGAAACTATGGATCGAACAAATGAGCAAACCAATGAGACACACAATGACTCAGAAGATACAAACATACATCAAAACATGCAGTATAGTGAAGATACAGAAAACAACAACCATGTTGACACTACCAGCAACAATGATACACAGTAGCAAACACCACCACAATCAACTGGACATCACATGATCACCAGGTCAAAGAGAGGAATCTTCAAACCCAAAGTATATAATATTTCTGCCAGTGAGATCGAACCATTGAATTTCACTCAGGCTATAAGATCAAACAAATGGAAGGAGGCAATGGACACTGAATATAAAGCTCTCATAAAAAACAACACTTGGAGCTTAGTGACTCAACCAAAACACAAAAATGTGATTGGTTGTAGGTGGACATACAAAATAAAAAGAAAAGAAGATGGATCTATTGACAAATACAAGGCCAGACTGGTTGCAAAAGGTTACGCGCAACAATTTGGTTTTGATTTCAATGAAACTTTTTCCCCAGTCATAAAACCCACAACCATCAGAATTATACTAACCATTGCTCTAAACAAAGGATGGAATGTGAGGCAACTGGATGTCAACAATGCTTTTTTGAATGGGGAATTGACTGAAGAGGTATACATGCAACAGCCTGAAGGATATGGTACTGGTGATAAAGTATGCAAACTACACAAAGCAATATATGGCTTAAAACAAGCTTCGAGAGCTTGGTATGAAAAGCTAAAGCCAACATTGTCTAACATGGGTTTCTCACAAGTTAAATCGGACAATTCTCTATATATGAAGAAGGGCATACATGGAACTGTGTTCATTCTAGTATACGTTGACGACATGCTAATAACAGGAGACAATAGCGAAGAAATAAACAGAATCGTACACAAGCTGGATCAAAATTTCGCCATTAAAGACTTGGGGGAACTAAATTTTTTTCTTGGAATACAAGTGATTAGGAAAAACAATGGTGAATTAATATTATCCCAACAAAATTATATCACTGAAATACTGCAAAGGGCAAATATTCACAAGGCAAACCCATTACCTACGCCTATGATTAGTAACCTAAGATTATCTAACCATAAAGGAGAAGCTATCGACAATGCCAAACAATATAGAAGCATAATAGGAGCGTTACAATACGCAACTATTACTCGACCAGAAATATGCTACAGCGTCAATAAACTCAGTCAATACATGCAGAACCCTTTATCAGAACATTGGATGGCATTAAAGAGAGTGTTACGATACTTACAAGGCACAAAACATTACGGCATACACCTAAATTCAGAAAAGGAACTTAACTTACAGTGCTTTAGCGATGCCGATTGGGCCAACGATATTAACGATCGAAAGTCTATCTCAGGATACTGCGTTTACCTCGGTTCCAATATCATTTCCTAGTGTACGAAGAAACAACAGACCACTTCAAGGTCTAGCACAGAGGCTGAGTACCGTGCACTGGCAAGCGCTACAGCCGAAATCATGTGGATAGAATCACTGATGGAGGAGCTTGGTTTCACTCCAAGACGAAAGCCGGTCATTTGGTGCGATAATAAGAGCACATTATCTTTATCTCTAAACCCTATTCAACATTCAAGGACGAAACATCTTGAAATTGATCTCCACTTTGCGAGAGAAAGAACGCAATCAGGAAGACTTGCAATATGTCATGTGCCCACATACTATCAGAGAGCAGATTCTCTCACAAAGGCCCTTTCGACCAAAAATTTTATCAGAATGAGAGAGGAACTTCGCGTTATAAGTGCAGGCGGAAGCCAAAATGAGTAAGGAAACCCTAGTTCGAACTGAGGGGGCATAATGAAGGTAATAGAGTCGTTACAATAGATCCGTTAGAGTGTGAACACGTTTTTATCATATTTAGCATGCTTTGTCATTATCTACTAGCCGTTAGGCTCATGCATACTTGTTATATTTAATACTAGCCGTTAGGCTCATACATATTTGGTATATTTTGTACTAGCCGTTGGGCTCATAGCACTATATATATGTGCTCTTTGTATCATGTTTTGCATCAATAAAAATTGCAATTGTTCCTCTCTAATAACTCTCCTCCTCATCTCTTAATAGAAGAATCTCTCAAGATTGCATAATGTTAATGCAACTTGATTCTCGATGAAATTCTTATTTAGATCCATCAATCACTCATCGACAAATATCATTGTAGAAAGAACATAGTCGAAGTAATGCATTCCTTGTTGCTTTAGGTAGAAGTCCTCACAGTGATACAGATAATAGTTGTTGCATCAAAACATGATAATTATGAGACTTAAAATTTGAAATTTTATCTTGTTTTGCAAAGTAATTTCCAATATTTAAGTTATATCCATTAGGTACTTCTAAAGTCCTCATTTTGTAGTAAAATGTCTTTTTTTTTCTTGGTCAGTTAAAGTATATGCATGGTGTAGTTAGAAGTAACACTTTGCTTCCCATATCTATGGGATGCAACTTTTTTAAATACCCATTACTTCTCGATCTTTGCGTGCATTGATGTCATATTTTGGTTTTCCTTTAATATCAAGTAACATGCCAAGAATGCTCACACCAATTCTTTTTCAACATGCATACATCTAGATTACGGCACAAAGGAAGTGCCTAAAAATTTAAAAATAATTTCATGTAAATACTTAATGATAAAGTACTAGTTACATTGATAGATAAATATTTACCTCCCAGTAAGGCAAATAAAAAAATCGACTTCTTCTCCTATATTGGCTTTGTTTTTTCTTCCCATCTTTCCTTTTCCTTTTCTGTTTTCATTCCCTTTCTCTTCCTCCTTTGGATTTTTCCCCATTCATTACAAATATCTTCGGCACAATCGAATATTTGAGCACTGGTCTGTATTGGAGGCCTTTGTCTATTCTCTACAGTTCCATCAAACAAGGTTTTCCATTGATGATACTCATGGTTAGGGTCAATGAGTCTCTTATGACCCAAATAAGCATGCTTCCTACTGAAAGGAAACCATATTGAGCAAGTATCAACGCCACAAACAAGACATGCTCTCTTACCCTTTACAGTGCAACCTGCTAAATTTTCATAAGCTGGAAAATCACTTATTGTCCACATTAAAATAGCTTTTAATTTGAATTCAATACAACTATATGCATCATACATCTTTATCCTTTTATCCTACTTTTTTAGATCATCAGTAAGTATTTTAAGATAGCATCGATATCATTCCCTAGTTGTCGTGGCATAATAATTAATAAAGATAACATCACATTGTCTTTGTGCATACAAAGCAATAGAGGAAAGTTGTACGAAACAAGGAACACGTGCCAACAACTATATCTACTATTCCAATTGCTAAAGGGATTAAAGCCATCACTTGCAAGGCCAAGCCTTAAATTTTTTGAATCAGATGCAAAAGATGGATACATCCTATCAATTGTAGCCCACTCAGAAGAATCTACTGGATGATGTAATTTATCGTCTTCAAAGATAGAATAATTATTTTAAGAGAGGAGTCTATGACACTCCTAATTTTGTGATAACATTATTAGGATATCTGATTAGTTAAATCAAATAAAAAAACGTGACTTGATGTAGAGAATAAGGTTTGATTTGTACAATGTCCTAATTAAATAACTAATTAGAATTTGGAACAAGGAGGAGCATACGAGAGGGAAATGGGGAAAGAATATTTTCCCATACTTAAACCCTTATGGTCCCTCTTACTCCTTCGTTTTACATTTTACAAAAGAAACAAAGAAAAAAGGTCACCCACACTTAGGACAAAACCACATGAATCTAGAAGATTTAGGGGTCTAAACTAAGGAACATCATCAAATCTCATTTTCTCTTATTAAAATCAAGGTGAATAATAACTTCATCTCATTTCTTGCTACGTTTTGTTCAAGTTGTTTTTAGATCTAAATTAATATAATTCTTATTTCATGTCTTGATTGATTAAGTAATGATGTGTGCTTATTTATGAATTTTTGGCTTGGTTTATAAATTTTGTTATAGATTTAAGTTGAAAACCTATCGTATGACCCCTGATTTCTTTGAAATTTGGATAAGATGTTAAAGATATTATTTATAAAGATGGTTTTAAATTTCATAATTTTGTAAGTTGGTATGAATATTTTGCGAATTTTTTAAGCTGAAAAATGCATATATTTCAGGTTTTGATTATTTAAAATAATAAGATGAATTTTTTGGATCTGAGTCTACTATATATTGAAGAAAATAAGAAAATTGTTTATTGTGATTTTTGGGATTTCTCCCAAGATTTTATGAATAGTATGAATTTTCTAAGCTAGAAAAGCTTAATTATTAAATCATATCATTAATGAAACCTACAAGGTTCGCAATTACTTTTGTTTATTTAAATTTTAGATATGTGACATCAATGCGAAAAGCATTTGGAAAAGAAGGTGCTCGAGAATTAGATTTTTAACAAATAATTAGAGTAGGTTAAAAGAAATTGCTTAAAATAGTTAGAAATTGTTTCTAATTAAATTACAACAGTGTCATTACCTTTAGCCTAAAGAGGGTCCATAAACTACGTTGCCACAATCAAGGGTGATGCCTCTCTTTACTTGATGCATATAATACCATACTATATGGTTTAAATGTGTCGACAATACTCTATGTCAACATCCCTAAGTGATAAGGCGAAGTCGTGTTGTGTGCGTGTGTTTTTTTTTATATATATATATATATATATATATATGTGTGTGTGTGTGTGTGTGTGTGTGTGTGTATGTATGTATATATGTATATTATATATATATATGTATGTATGTATGTTGTTAATCAACACAGAACTGTTTAAGGGTGCCGACATTCCATGTGTCGGTCGCCTTTTTACAAACACTACTCTAGGCCTAGTGCGATTCTTTATTGGCGTCGACTCTCCATGTGTCGATGACTTTTTTTATGTTGTGCTTTGTTTTTCTTAAGGCTTTAAAGTTGATGCCTTCACAATCGATGCCTTTATGCATCACCGCCCTTTTCCTTTGGCATTGTTTATGTATAGTGCTGCCTATTTTGGAGTCGACCCTCTTATTTCCTTTAGTTTACACTGCAATCCTTTGTTTTAAATAGTGACACCATAAATGGGTAACATCTTTATGTTTCACGTTGAATAATGAACCACTAAGTTGTTATCATTTTTTTATGGTAAAGAGAGTGGTACGCTTATATCGACACTAGCGTGTCGCCTATTTTGAATACTTGAGTTTTAAAGGATTTTGAATTTATAGACTAGATTTTTAAAGTACGTTAACTTCTAAATATTATTGGTTTTCATCAACAAAGATTTATGAAGCATATGTTTTGCATAATGATTTGGACAACAAAGGGTTATGGGATTTCCTTATTTTTAAAAATTAATTTCAAAGAATTGAAATATTGATAAGGCCTAAATTTTCAAGGAAATATTATGACAATTTCATCTTGTATTTTAGTAAAGGGTTTATATTCTTATCACTTAAATCCTCTCATGCTAACTCTGTTCCAATTTGTTGTTCTAACTAATGAAATCTCCACATACAGCTCCTTGCTTTAGAAATTTCTCGGCCTTCTCAAGTATTTAACTCAAGTGCGTTCTTATCAGAATCAAATGAATACCCTCTTGGAACTGGTGCAAAACACCTGGAAATCCTATGCTTAAATTAATGATTATAAATTGGCATGTGAATGGATCAAAGATTAAAGAATATTCCTTTTGACATATAAGATTACTTCTATCACCTATGGTTTACTAACACAAAGAATTTTTTAACATGAACAATTCTAGGTTAGTGCTTATAAGTCATCCACTCGGTCTTTGCTCCTTATATAGTATCTACTGGCCCAACTTAGATATGAATTGAAGTCACAATTCATTGACTAACCCTATTCAACATGAAAATTTTTGCATCAAATTTTAATGGTAGTACTCTTAGTTGTTTAACCTCATCTTTGCAACTAAGGCTATTCATACAGGATTTATCTCTACTAAAGAATTTACCTGATAGGAAAGGTATCGAGTTTAGCCTATCTACCAAGTAACTTGTCACAAAAATATAAACCACTAAAGTATCAAAAGGTACAAAAGGGAGTTCCCTAAAATAGAGCTTGCCTTGCTACACAAGCTTTTTCCATTTCTCCCAAGAAGTAAATTTTCTAGGACCTGATAATGCATGTAAGTCATCATCACTTACTCATATTTTGAAAATATAGGATCATCCTTCTTCAATTAATCAAGCCAATCGCAGTGGAAGCACTTATATATACTTTGCTTTAGCTGGATGATGTCTCTTAGAGAAATTCTTCTACATGCCGCAGAAGTGAAAAACTAAGCCTTCTTTCTTCTTTGCATAAGCTTGATATTCCTTGCATATTGGTATGTGCAATCGGTTGTTTTCTTTCTACTTACATTACATCCAACGTAACTTGTAGGTGCCTTCTTATAGGATAACCTTCCCAACGAGACTTTCACAAGTGGATCCTAATAGAGATAATGCAAAAATACCTAACTTATGCTTTAAGACCCAAGACAAACTTCTTTACCCATTCATACCAATGGAATGTTAACCATCGCAACCTCCAAAACAACATATTGACTTGGTCAACATATTCCTTCCCAACAGGGACGTAACTAGGAATTTAACTCGAGTGAGCAGATTATACGTGTGATCAAACAAAAAGAAAAAAATAACACATAAATTTATCACATCTATGCATACAAAATAACCAAGATTAACTAAGTGTATTTACAAACAAAAGTATTGCAAATATTCGCACCAAAATGACATGGACCCAAAAGTATTATAGTATGTCATTGATATATCAATGTCATCTATTCTATCTTCAAGAAATATACCAATGTCATATATTCTATCCATCTTCATTGATAGGATATTTTTTTTGTTGTAGCCTTCTTCTTTTTTCCACTAATAGCCTTGTTTTACAAAAAATTGCAAAAACAGCCCAATTCTGGCCAACTCAGCGCTGAGTTGGCCAGAATGTACTAGCGCAATCTAGGATTGCACTGGTACACGTGTACAATTCAAAATGTACTGGCGCAATCCTAGATTGTGCCAGTATTAGAAAGAAAAAAATGCATCGGGGCGCAATTCAAGATTGCGCCTCGATGCACATAGTTTTAACATTGACTGGTCAATGTGTCTCAGTATGGGCCGTTGATCGATGGACAGCTATGTGGTAGGCAACAGTTGTTTTACTTTTACTTTTTTTGACCAAAACCAAGGGCTTCACACCTTCATATATAAACAGGTTTGTTCGCATTCTTGTGCTACCTCATTCTTTTATTACTCATACAAAATGCCTTCTTGACCATCATCTATAGACTCCGATGAACAGACGTATGAACAGATGAGACTTCAGGAGCTTGCGGAACCTAATGGGAGATCAGGAAGAACCACCGAATGAACCGGCGAACATACAAGCTCCACATGAAGATCAAGTACCACATGTTCAACTTTCATATGGACAGATGGTCGCTCAACCATCGCAAGAACAAGAGGTATATCGAACACCACATGTTCAACTTTCATATGAACAGGAAGTTGATTTTTATCCACTTTATTGCTACTGCGATTTTGCGGTTGAAGTTGTGGTTCGAGCAGATGGCAACAATATAGGGCGGCGCATTCAGAAATGTCCATCCTATCCAAATGGATGCAATTATACAGAATGGATAGACGAACCTTTGTGCCCAAGGGGAATAGCATATGCAAACAAACTAGAACAAGAGATAAGACGTCTCCAAAATGTTATTGAATAATTGTTCCCTGAACAATTTCCTGTGATGTACTTTGCAGTAAGCATTGCAACATTACATCAATAGAAGTTCAACAGAAGTACAGATATGATAAATTCCGTCGGACAGTAGAACACACATTATGAAGTTCAACAGAAGTACGGACATGAACAAAAACACAAAATACCGATGTATACGGCCATGACAGTCACAACAAAGTGTACATACCACATTTCGCTCAAGCGATGCTCTAGGGATGTAGGGTTTTGTGCCTAGAGGAACATTTAGAGGAGGATCAATGGAAAGAATATTATACCGGCGAGTGATGTTCCGATACTATATGTAGTAGTCCAAATCACTTACCGTTGCATCACTTTCCTCTTGCACATACCCGTAGCGTTGATTCCCTGAATTGGTTGCCACTTGATAGGCCTCTGTGCTCGCGACATCAATCATGTAGTGCGGGGGTTGCTCGGGAATATGCTGCAACAAGCCGAACTGTCTCATCACTCTATCCGGAAGATGAAACGCGATGTCCCTAAAACAAATTGAAGGCACGTGTGCTCTCCAAAGCTGGAAAGATGCAACACATAATGGAGGTAGATGAGGAACTGCATCAGTGTAAGGGGTCCATGAAACAACATCGTAATCGAGTACATCGAACTCGTTATGATAGAACTTAACATTGCGTTTGGGCGACGACAACGTGCTCTTCGAACCAACCCACCTATTAAGAACACTGACTATTTATTATCACATTTTAAAAACTAAATATGTACAATTTAGAATTCTCGTAATAATACCTCCTAGCATAAGGCAAAGAAACATCAAAACTCGATCGCTTCATAGATATCCTCCCAACCGAGAGATACGTCCAAGACCAAGTCTGCATATGAGTATACATATAATCAAACATGAATTGCAACGATAAAGTAATATTCCTGAAAATGAATGACTTGTAATTGTAGTACCTCCACCAATGTTAGGCAACCTCCAATGGGATTGCCGAACTGTAAAGCCATCCGTGATAGCTCCGCATATGTGAATCCCAGCACGGCGCTACCCCAAGCATATTGATGGCATAGATCGAAGTTCTCCAGATAATGAAGCCATCTGAGCCATACACGATATTTTGAATGGTTACATACCAAACGAGACGTGATGATGTGGATTATAATAGCTCAGGCACGCTGCTTTATCTGTACTTGAGAAGCATTCCCAGGAATGTCACTCGCCAGCTGTGTTCCCTAAAACACTTCATATAAATTGTAACACCCCGTATATTCTATAATAGTGAAATTCATAAATTAAAGGATAAATAATTCTAATGAAAGAATTAAGGGAAATGGCTTACGCCATTGCGTTCGTCTCGGAATTCTGGTTAAGATAGAGTCCGAGTTTGCGTGAAACGGACTCCGTATGAAGGAGTTACGACCTCTGGAAGTTTCAGAATAAATTTGAATTCAAAAAAAAAACAGCTTAGATCACGTTTAAAATTTGAAATTCGAGTTCAAACTGGGTTGGGCGGGAAAACTCCCGCCCAGTGACCAGGTCGACACTAGTGTCGACTGGGCAGTCGACCTGGCCCCCCAGGTCGACTACGCAGTCGACTTGGATGTCGACCTGCAGGTCGACTTGCCTGGTCGGCCTGACCAGGTGGGTCTGACCCTGGTTCGACTCTGGTGTGTTATACGGTCTGATTTCCCTCCCTGTTTGCATCTGACGGCTCAAATTTACTTGAAAACCCTATAAATACACACTAAGACTCAACTAATTCACATAAGAAAATAAGAGAGGAGTCGTCATGCTGTTTGGAAGGAGTTGATCGTAGCCGCCAAGAATCAAACTAAGAAGCAAACTAATGTCTAATCAAACCAATCAACAAATTGCTACCCAAAGGAGAGCATCTCCAAATTCAGAAAACAGAAATCAGATAACAAGATCTCGTCACGTTGTAAGTATAGTGGTCTTTCAGAATTTGAATAAAATTATGATGTGATACGATGTAATTGGGAATAGAATTGTATCATTGTAATGATGTAGATCTTGTGTATTGTAATGTTTCTATCGTGATTATTTTTGGTGAATTGATTTGTGGCATAAATGGATCGATGCAAGTTTATTATACGTTTGTATATGAAAGTGATGGTAATTGCAAGTTTTGTGGCGAAGTCTATGATTAGATCCCTCTCATGTTTATGTTAATATTCCCTTTATGTTCATGTTGATATCATGGACTATATACTTATGTAAACATGTTATAGATCTGAGATCTTTTATGCCTACATGACTCAAAACCTATGTATACATCTTAGATTCATCACAAGTATAATTAGATTAATATTAAGTATATTTGGGTTACACAAATTATGCTAGTATCATGTTAAAATGGACTGCTTGTTTTAAAGTTAGTTTACACCTTTGGGTTATGATAAAAAGTGGACATTTTATGAACATGTAACATGCTAGTTTGGTGTTTGACATTATGCCTAGTTAAATATGTTTAAACTCACATCTAGGCAAATCCAAAGTTATGCTATTTCACATGTCACCTACTTAGTCATATGCCTATTTGAATGCAAGTTCATATGATCAAATGTTTATGTTAGTTGAATCGCCAAATTACAAGTTCATGCGCTACACACCTTTTATGTGACATAGAAATATTACATGTTCTTGATTTCCCCTTTTTCTCACGTTTATCAAGTTGGGCTGAATTGTGTCGAGCCCAACATTAGTACGTTCAAACGGGGATACTAGCGTTGGATGTGAAACATGATATATATATATATATATATATATATATATGTTGGCATGTTTGGCGCATGCCAACAACTGTGATATTATAGCGATATAAATTATTATACCCAAAAATGAAGATCATGATATTTACATATTAAATTGAATAGTGAAATGTAAATTTAGAAAATACGACATGTTTAACCCGAGGTTGGATTGAGTTGTGACGTAAATCTGCCCGGACCCGCCCGACTGTCCAGTAGTCACAACAATACATATCCAATGTGGGTGGTTAAATATTGAGCCCAATAAAGACCCGAGGTTAGACTGAACTACGGTGTAAACCTGCCCGGAACCAACCGGCACATCCAGTAACCGTAGTGATATCTGTCTAATGTGAGTGGTCGGTGCTCTAAAAGGCTAAGGACAGGTGGTAGGGTAAGTCAACTGAAAACACTTAACCAAAGACTCAACATGTTAACAAATATTGATGGGTGGGGTTAGGTATATACATACACTTAACCACTTAACATGTTTGACTAGAAAACTCTGGTAACATAGGGACCCGTTTCAGCAGTAACCCAATTTAGGTATCAACGGTACCCTGAAACTAAGCAGGGTGGGGCACGATTACTGGGCTGATTGTAAGCGGTCAAATAACGGCAATGTTAGGTGCATAGTGTTGGTCTAACGGTGTGCGGTCGTGCACGCACTCCGGAGCAGACAAGCAGGGCACTGGGGGCACCAGTAGTATATCCTATGCCTTCTAGTAATTGTGTCGGGGCCGCAACCATGGGTCTTGATACACCCCATGGTGGGACCAGCATAGGTATCTACACTTCTTGGGGTAGCCGTAAGACACACGTACGAGTAGGAGCCGATCTTTAGAAAACAAAAAGGATCACTTCACCCTCAGCATGGGGTGCCGGTTAGAGTAATACTAGTAAATGCAGAGATATGGTGTGGGTTCGATAGTATATTTGATTCTAGACTACACCCCCTTAGTTATGATACTACCCTGTTTTCAGTTTATGTCTATCATATCCTTTTCTTATTCATATACTGAAAAGTCACTAGATTTACTCAGGCTTTATGTCTGACTCCGTTTTTCTTTTCGTCTTCTTTTTTTTCGTCCCCCCCCAGGTCCACAGGGAGGAAACAACTCAGCCTAGTCAGACTCTTTTGCAAGCTTGAAGACAGTAGACGTACGGTTTGGATCTCTTTGGCTTGGATCATGGCTTTGGATATCATTATGGGGATTTTGTTGCTTTACTTTATGTTTTATGCTTCTTTGTTAATCAAGACAGTTATGGAAATGTAATGTTTTTGGATGTATTGTAAGACAATTATGGTGTGTTTTGTGTAACACGTATTTTGATGAAATAAAAGTTACTGTTGTTTCCGCTGTTTAAAAAATATGTGTATTTATATCTGTCTTGTATATCCGTGACTTATACTTATAAACCTCCACCAAAATTAGGGCATTCCCTTTGTGAGTGACCCTAACGGAGGTGGGGTGTTTCACTTGGTATCAGAGCATAGGTTTACCAGATAAGATAAAAGTTTTTGAAATTGTTGATACCGAAAATTGGTATAACAACCAAAATGGTATTTCTTAACACGTTACCTAATCAGAGGCGAGATGCTTAGAAAGCACGTCACCTTTTCAGAGGCGGGGCGTTAGAAAACCTTTAGAGTTATGTGAGGCCATATCCAACATTCAAAAGCATCAAAATACCAAAATAAAGAAAGAAGACAAGAATTTTATAGTGGTTCGACTCTTATTCGAGTCTACGTCCACTTTGAAGATTGGATTTCATTAATCACCAAAAGATTACAACATTTGCTCCATTATACATTCATACAAGCTCCTTTGACATGCATTTGTCCTTACAACCGATTGAAAGAATGGATGAAAGCTTGAAGTATTTTATGCCAATCCCTCCACGGATGCCATGGATGAAAGCTCCTTAGATCTTTGGGTGAATGATCAAGAAGAAATGAAGAAGTGCGTGAAATGCTTATGCTTGTTCCTCCATGCAAGCTATGCTCCTCATGCTCCAATGTTCCATAGACTTATGATCGATCATAGAGAAGAGATGTAAGAATGCTTGGAGTAATCCCGAAAGCAATTAGGCAGCACCTCCTCGTAGTTCCAGAAAAAGTCCCCCAAAATGATGGAGGTAGGGTCCTATTTATAGGCGGAGAAATGGCTGAAATCTTGTATTCAGGGGCCTGGTCGGTATTTACGGAAATGCCACTGCCAGTTGTCACCAGTTGTTTCCAGCTGTCACGCCATCACAGGTCGTTTCTAGCGCTTTGGCCGACCAGGAGCTTCCGCCAGAAGAAAGGACGACCAGGAGGCTAGAATGCGGAGCGGACCGACCAGGATGCTTGGAACAAACGGACCAGGAAGCCTTGAAGCTTGTTGGTGCGATCAAGAGCTAGTAAACGACCAGATACCTTGTATATTTGGAGCGACCAGAGATCTTCTGTATTTTAGAGCGATCAAAGCTCTTCAGTATTTTGGAACGACCAGATCTCTTTAGCAGTCTGGAGCGACCAGGAGCTCTTCAGCATTTTAAAGCGATCAAAGCTCTTGAATATTTGGAGCGATCGGTAATCATTGGCCTTCGGAACGACCAGAAGCTTTTAGTTCTTTGGAACGACCGAAATAACTTCGTGTTTGAAGCGACCTGAAAGCGACCAGCTTTAGGACGACCAGGAATCTTGCGCTACGACCGCTCCCTTTTAATAACGACAGGACCGATCCCTTCTTCAAAACGCTTAAAACCGACCCATATTCATTTGGATCGATCAGATGGATAACATTTTGCCCCTCGAAGTTTCATAGTTTTTATAAAAACTGTGGGCTTCGAAACATTAGTGGATCGATCTGTTTCAATTAAGGGTCGATCTTGGACGCAGTTCTCATGGGTCGGTTCTGGAATTAGCCTGAGGGGTCGGTTTTAAATGTGGCAAGTAGAGGTCGGTCCTTTCTCCAGTTTTGGAACGCACGAAAAGGACAAATTCTGGAAGGCGAAGAGACAATTCCTAAAAATCCGGAGGGACCAAATTAAACTTATATAATTAGTTCAACCCGTCATTTCCTTCTCCATTTCTTCTCGGTCAAAATCTTCATCAATGGTGGCTTTCCCTTCTTTAAAAAACAAATTGCTCGATCTTTAGCTTACTTCCTTGCCGATTCAAGCTGCTGCTTTACCAACCCGAACTATTCTTCCAAATCCCAGGTACATTGTATGCATTCTAACGTTGATTTTGAGAATGAGTTTGAGGAAGAAATCACAATAATTTTTTGTAAACCTTCGTTGTTGACATCTTTAATCATTTGAGCGTGGTTTCAACCGAGTCACCCTAATGGAATAGGGGAGTGATGATTTCAAAATAAGCAATTTTTATGTCTTTTTCGCAGCGATCACGACTTGTTTGTGCAAATGCTTAGCTGACTGATGCGTATGAAATCTTTTTGTGATGCATGCTTTAATTTTCCTTCTAGAATCATCTCTTTGTACCATTATTTTTGATGTTTTTTACTGTGCATTCGCAACAAAAATTCAAGTTTCCTTTCATTTGTGCGACCAGACTGGTCGTTTTTAGAACAGTGGTATGGTCGGTTTTTAGATGAGCCGATCCTCCTTCGACCGACCAGAACATGCTATCTTTAGTTTTACCCGATATGAACGATCCGGATGGATTTGAATTCTGACCGACCAGGGTATGATTGTTTTCAGACTAATCGTAGAACGACCGGCCTTGGGATGTTTTTACTGACCCAATCGAGGCTAGTTTTGTGCGACTAGAACTGGATTAAATTTTGACTGATTTTTAAGCGATCGGTATTGTCTATGTTGGGAGCGACCAGAGTTTCACCCTTTTTGGCATGATCGGATCCTTACCATTTTAGAGCGAACAAGGTTTGACCGATTCAGGTCAACTTTTGTGTGTGATCCCCCTAAAACCGATCGCCTTTAGAGCTGAGTAAGGCTTTGGTGGAGTTTGGGTCGCGCTATGACGAAGTTTGATATAAACCTACCCAGGCCAATCTTCGGTGACCAGCGTTTTAGCTTTTAAAGCGATCAGCCTTAGATAATTTTCAGGCCGACCATTCTTGTTTGACTAATCATGACCGATCAGTTTAGCTCACAACACTACTTGAACTTGATTGTTGACCAAAAAATTTGTGAAATTTCTGTGCAGGATGACAGGGAAACATGATATGCCAGAAAACCCCCAACAGGAGGATAGTGATTCTAAAAGACAGCGCAGAGCTGGTAAATCTCCTGTGCCTGAAGCTTGTTCTGCAACTAGTGATTCTGCTGTGAGAACCCCTTCCCTAAATGAGCTTCGAGTTATCATAAATAGACCCCAATATTGTGTCTTGCCATGTCACCCCGAGCTTGCTGATCGGTTCAAAGGATACTGCTTGGATGGGGTGTTTATTAATCCTGATATACACCCGTCCGATTACAGAGTGCTTGCTGATGACATGAACTCTATTCAGCTTGATGGGCTGACTCAGCTTGACAAAGTGAAAGATTGGCTTGAAAGACATTTTGACATGCTTAGCAATTACTTGCCTAAAGACTTGACAGGATGGCATGACCTTGTCAACAATCTTTCGGGGCTGAATCGTGAGCATCTCAAGCGTATAGCTCTTTTGGAGGAAGATAAGGCCCTCCTCATTTGAGCTCTCAAGTCTAGGGATAAGACGATTGTCGAACTTTTGGGCTAGGAAAGCGAGGTCCTTCCCCCTTCCCCTTTGTGATGGGGAGAAATCTCTTGGTAAGAATGCTTGACTTGGGGGTTTCAGATCCGGTGTTTGTAGATATTGTATGACTGGATGTATCAAGCGAGTGCCAGTCCTTGCATCATGACTCTTTTTATCACCTACTTTTGGTTGTGTACGCGACACTGGTAGTTTTATTTTGGTATGTGTATGTGACGATGTTCTGTGTTTTGGTGCTTTTAACCTTGTTATTACTTTCTTCTGCGCATTCTGGTTTGTACATTATGCTTGCACACCACATTTTGCTTATTTATGAATTTCCCACTTATAAACGGTTGAGATGATCCTTTGGTATGTGAGAAATCAAGGAGCTGCTTTTGCTATATGCCCCCGCACCAATGGGACATTTCAACTTTAATACATTGAAAATAGATTTGAGATTTGGATGTTTTTAAGCTGTGATCAGAATTTAGAAAGCGTCTGTCATTGCATTGTGACATTTGGAGCTTCTTCATTCTTCATACGACCTTCGCATGTGTTATCCATAATCTCTCATCCTTTGTATCTGAATGTATTAGATATCTGAGAGGTGAGGAAGTGCTTCTTGAAGGTGTCTTAAGTTAAAGACTCAGTAATATCGTAGTCAAGTTTTATCTGACTTTGATTTATTGACTGAGCACCCCTGGAGAAGACTCAGTTTATTATTCGACTGAGAATCCTCGGAGAGGGTTTGGGTTAAGAGACTCGGTTATAACGCAATCAGATTTTGTCTGACTTTGGGTTATTTGGCCGAGCACCCCTGGAGAAGACTCAGTTTATTATTCGACTGAGAATCCTCGGAGAGGGTTTGGGTTAAGAGACTCGGTTATAACGCAATCAGATTTTGTCTGACTTTGGGTTATTTGGCCGAGCACCCCTGGAGAAGACTCAGTTTATTATTCGACTGAGAATCCTCGGAGAGGGTTTGGGTTAAGAGACTCGGTTATAACGCAATCAGATTTTGTCTGACTTTGGGTTATTTGGCCGAGCACCCCTGGAGAAGACTCAGTTTATTATTCGACTGAGAATCCTCGGAGAGGGTTTGGGTTAAGAAACTCGGTTATAACGCGATCAGATTTTGTCTGACTTTGGGTTATTTGACCGAGCACCCCTGGAGAAGACTCAGTTTATTATTCGACTGAGAATCCTCGGAGAGGGTTTGGGTTAAGAAACTCGTTTATAACGCGATCAGATTTTGTCTGACTTTGGGTTATTTGACCGAGCACCCCTGGAGAAGACTCAGTTTATTATTCGACTGAGAATCCTCGGAGAGGGTTTGGGTTAAGAAACTCGGTTATAACGCGATCAGATTTTGTCTGACTTTGGGTTATTTGACCGAGCACCCCTGGAGAAGACTCAGTTTATTATTCGACTGAGAATCCTCGGAGAGGGTTTGGGTTAAATTTGCGCCTGCTTTTGGACCATATTTCTTCAGTAAAGCTATGGCGAGTTTTATGTCGGAAAACAGGATGACGGAGATATCGTGTCCTGCATCCATAGCTGTGCATCTTTTGGATATATGATCAAAGACATGCGAATATAAAGCTTAGACAGAATCAGAAGTGCTGCTGGATTCATACTCATGTAACTTCATACAAAGTATTTACTATATTCATAGAAAAATACAAAAGAACATGAGTTAGAAAATCATTTGAAATAACGACGAAGGTGATCACTGTTCCAGGCCCTTGGGAGTTCTACTCCATCTGTAGTTTTGAGTTTAAAGGTACCGTCAAGAAGCTTTTGGTCGATGACGAATGGACCTTCCCAATTGGGGCCAAAGACTCCTGTTGCGGTCATGATTTTCTTTAACACCAAGTCTCCCACTTCGAATGTTCTATGCCTGACCTTTTGATTGAAGTGTCGAGCAACTCTTCTCTAATGGGCAACCATTCTAAGTTCTGCTTCGGTTCTTCTTTCCTCAAGTAGGTCGAGAGCTTCAAGTTGCAGCTTTTCATTCTCTTCCTGGCTAAAGTGTACTCTGCGGTGAGTAGGAACTTCCAATTCCACAGGTATCATCGCTTCCGAGCCAAATGCCAAAGAGAATGGAGTATGCCCTGTTGCAGTTTTGTGAGTTGTACGATAAGCCCATAGGGCAAGTGGTAATTCTTCAATCCAGTTGCCCTTAGCTTTCTCGAGACGCTTTTTAATGGTGGACTTCAGGATTTTGTTGACTGCCTCAACTTGCCCGTTGGCCTGCGGGTGGGCAACTGCTGCAAAACTTTTCTGAATATGATATTTGTTGCAGAAATCCTTGAATTCATCACTTTCAAATTGCGTGCCATTGTCGGTGATAATTTTCTGTGGAACCCCAAACCTGCATATGATATTTTTCAACACAAAGCTGATTACCTTCTTCGATGTGATAGTTGCCAATGGTTCAGCTTCAGCCCATTTGGTAAAGTAATCCACGGCCACTATAGCATATTTGAAGCTCGATTTTGCGGTAGGTAGTGCTCCAATCAAGTCTATGCCCCAGACAGTGAATGGCCAAGGACTCAACATCTGTGTCAACTCAGTTGACGGAGCTCTTGGAATTTTTGCAAATTTCTGGCACCGGTCGCATTTCTTAGTGAATGTCATTGAGTCGAAGTTCACATCGGGCCAAAAATAACCATATCGAAGGACCTTTTTGGCAAGAGTCTGTCCACCAACATGACCTCCACAATCTCCTTCATGTAGCTCCGCCAAAATCGCTTTAGATTCCTTCTTTGTTACACACCGTAGTAATGGCATTGAATATCCTCTCCTGTATAAATGACCATCTTGGACAAGATATAGGCGAGATTTTCGGAGCAGTTTTCTGCGATCCTTTGGTTTCTCAGGAAGTGTTCCGTGAAGTATATAGTTTTTTATAGGGGTCATCCACGAGTCGGGCTCGTTGGTTGCTTCCATAACCCAGTCTATATCGGATTCCTCAATGCTGGAACTAGATAATACTTCCACAGGAACTAGATCGAAGATTTGAGGATCTCCGGTGCTAGCTAGTTTTGATAAGGAATCTGCCTTCCAATTTTCTCTGCGAGGAATATGAGAGATGGAATAATATTCCAAGTTGTCGAGAAGTTCTTTGGCTTTAAGCAGATATGTCGGAAGCCTTCCGATCTTAGTCTGGAATTCACCTTTGATTTGAGAAACCATTAGCTGTGAATCGCTGAATATTAGTAGACTTTTCAAGCTTAATTCTTTTGCAACCCGCAATCCTCCAAGTAACGCTTCATATTCGGCCTCGTTGTTGGTGATGGGGAATTCGAATCGCAGAGCACAGCATACATGTCGTCCTTCTGGGGTTTCGAATACTATCCCTGCCCCAGCACAATATTCATTCTTAGCGCCATCAACAAAAAGTTTCCACCTAACGGCCAATTCATTAGTTTCCTCCATTTCCTTTCCCCTGTCAGTGAACTCAGCGATAAAGTCGGCCAAAGCTTGCCCATTTATTGCTTTTCTGGGGTAGTAAGTGATATCATATTGGCTGAGTTCAATGTTCCATTTCAGGAGTCTCCCCGAAGTTTCTGGACGGAACAATACCTGTTTCAAGGGTTGGTCGGTTAGGACTTTAATAGAGTGGGATTGGAAATAGGGTCTGAGCTTTTGTGATGCGATGAGCAAGGCATATGCAAGCTTTTCTATCCTTGGATAATTCATCTCTGCCCCGGTAAACCTTTTGCTAATGTAGTATACTGGCCACTGCACTTTGTCTTCCTCCCTAACGAGTGCTGCGCTCAACGCATGGGATGACACTGCAAGGTATAAGAGCAAGCTTTCTCCATCCCTAGGCTTTGATAGCATCGGAGGGGATTCCATGTGCTTGATGAGATCTTCAAATGCTTGCTGGCATTCGGGAGTCCACTGGAAGCTTTTCTTTTCCTTTTTTAATGCATCAAATAGGGGAATGCACCTGTCCGTTGCCCTTGAGATGAAGCGGCTTAATGCTGCTACTTTGCCATTTAAGCATTGGAGTTCTTTCTTAGTCCGTGGAGCTTGCATTTCTCGTAAAGCAATCACTTGCGCTGGGTTTGCTTCAATGCCCCGAGCATTTACCATGAAACCAAGAAATTTTCCTGATGCTACGCCGAACGAGCACTTAAGTGGATTGAGCTTCATGCCGTATCTCCTCAGGATTTGGAACATTTCATCAAGATCTTCTATATGATTCTTTGCCTCTTTGGATTTTACCAGCATGTCGTCAACATAAACCTCCATAGTCTTTCCAATTTGAGTTTTGAACATCGCGTTCACCAAGCGTTGGTAGGTGGCACCTGCATTTTTCAAACCAAACAGCATTACCTTATAACAATATAAACCACGATCAGTTATGAAACTGGTACTATCCTGGTCTGGCTCGTGCATCATAATCTGATTGTATCCAGAATATGCATCCATGAAAGACAATAGTTCATGCCCCGCTGTTGCATCAACAAGTTGATCAATTCGAGGTAGGGGGAAACTATCTTTTGGGCAAGCCTTATTCAAGTCAGAATAATCAACACACACTCGCCATTTGTCATTTGATTTTTTCACAAGGACCGGATTGGACACCCAATTAGGGTAGGTGGATTCTCGAATGAAATTATTCTTCAATAGCCTATCCACCTCATCTTTCAAAGCTTCAGACCTTTCTGGGCCCTGCATCCGTCTTTTCTGCTTCACCGGGCGCACATTGGGGTCAACATTCAGCTTATGCACTATTACGTCTGGAGGTATCCCGCACATATCTGAGTGACTCCAAGCGAAAACATCCAAATTTGCTTTCAGAAAACTAATCAATTCCTTTTGCAGCATAGGGTCCAATTGGGAGCCTATCTTTATTAGCATATCTGTATCACCATCATGGATTTCTATGGAAATGGTAGCTTCAGCTGGTGCTACCTTTTCATCCCCTGCACTGATTTTTCGTGGGTCCATATCTTCCTGCATGTCGTTATATGCTTCAGCGCAGGGGGAGGTCATTAATTGCTATAATGGAGCTTCATGGATGCAGAGAGGAGTCTCCGCATCCTTCTGAATTTCGTATTTCCGAGCTTCAATCAGTTCTGCCATATAGCATTCTCTCAATTCCTGGGGATCCCCTTTGATAACTCCCACCCCATTTGCGGTCGGGAACTTCATCATCAAGCACCAAGGAGCAAGAGCTATCCTGAAGTCGGCAAGTGCTGGCCTCCCCATGAATGCATTATACCCTGAGGGTGAGTCGATTATAACGAAAGATTGTATCATGGAGACTTGCCTCTCTCCCTCTCCTAGCTCTACCAGGAGATCAATCACACCTATTGGCTGAGTTGGTACGCCAGTGAACCCATGTATTTTGTTTTTGCTAGCTCGCACATTATCCATGGATAGACCCATTTTAGAGAAAGTACTGTAAAACAGAACGTTCACGGATGCTCCGTTATCAATCAACACCTTCTTTACTATTGCTGGACCCAAGCCAATAGTGATCACCATTGGGTCAATAGTTGGAACCAACATTCCGTCGGAGTCCCGATCCCGGAAGATAACATCTTCACAGGATGTTTTGGGCATTTTTCGACGAAGAGAATTATTGCAAACCTCAAAACCGTCTCCTTTTAGAGCGCTTCTCGGTTCATTAGTATACCTGATCATATCCTCCCAAGTATCCCCTGCAGGATGAGGTCCACCACTGATTATATTGATAACAGGTCGAGGAATATTCGCAGGTGTTCTTCTGTCTTGACTTGGACGGACCTGCTGCCCCTGGACAGGCTCGGCATCTGATGAATGCTTTACATACTCCTGGAGACGATTTTGCCTTATCAATTCTTCAATCAAGTTTTTCAGGTGTCGACATTCATTAGTGTCGTGTCCTGGTCGATTGTGAAATCGACAGAACCTCCCTGAGTTTGCAGCTTCTTCGGACACCTTTACTGGCTTTGGGCTCGGATAGCCCTCTGCATCCTTCGTTGCCATATATATGTGCTCGATTGTATCATTCAACGGAGTAAAATCCGTTGGCTTGAAGAAACGTCGTTTCTTGGAATCCTTATCATTTCTAGCATCATTACTGCTTCCTCTCTTTTGACCTTCCCCAAAATTTTCTTGACTATTCTTTTTGGGAGCTTCCTTCCTTTCCGGGACCACCTTAGCTTTGACATTGCCAACGGAATAGATAGGATCATCTTCAAGACACATGTATTCCTCGGCTTTGTCATAAAATTTCTCTAGTGTCTCAGGTTTCTTTCTTTTTAGCCACCTTCCGAACTCAGACAGCTTATCAATGCCCCCCTTTAAGGCCATTAGAATTAGCCTTGGCTCTTGGGTCCCTACTTCTGCAGCAGCAGCATTAAAACGATTCAAGAAAGACCTTATCGTTTCATCAGGAGCTTGTTCTAGTTCATTGAGGGACATGATATCTCTGACCTTTGTTGTTTGGAGGCGGAACTGGTCTCGGAAGCATCTTGCCAATGTGGCAAAGTTATCAATATATCTGGGAGGCAACTTTGTGAACCATAATGACGCAACCCACTCCAAATACACCGGGAAGTACAAGCACTTAAGCTCGTCAGTTGCTTGTGCCCCATCCATGTGTTGATCGTATCGGAACAAGAACACATTAGGGTCACCTGTCCCATTATAAGCTTGGATGGTGGGCGGTTTGAACTTTCGTGGGAAGGTCGTTTTCTTGATTCTTTCGGTAAGTGGGGTTTTAGATGGCGCGAATTCCCATTCTGCTTCATTGTCGTTTTGGTGCTTGTCCTCCTTCATGATCTGTCGGACCATCTTCAGAAGGCGATCCTTCTCGTCGAGGCTTTCTGCGGGGCGGACGCCTGTGTCTTGGCCGGAGGCTTGCCTTTGCAAACCTTCACGGTTGCGACTTAGGGGCCCTGGCCTTTCTCGATTGGAAAGTGCCCCTTTGGCAGCGTCGGCAACTCGACAAGAAGTAGCCTCTCCATTATGGTTCCAAGCGGCTTGCTTTGGATTATCGGGCTTTCCTTTACCAGGATTAGAGATTTCTTGAAAAGATCTTTCCCGATTTGGACTAGAAGAAGAAGAACCAGCATCCTCTGCACGAATGGGCTTAGAGGCCACCTTTGCCGTAGCGGCCTGAAGAGCAAAGAGCGAATCAAGTTTTGTCAACATGGCTTTGTTAGCTATCTCTAGCTGTTGCGTCAATCCAGCGACAGCTTGATCAAGCTCGCCTCTTGTGACATTCACACCTCCATTAGATGTCTCTCCCACTTCAAATCGGTTAGCCACGGGGGTCTCATCCCGATTTTCTCCGTTAGAGATTCTAATCCTAGCTTCCTTATTTGCTTTTGGCGGCATTATTTCAGAAAGCAACTTGAACTTTGAGGAGAGTTCGTCGGAAGGTCCAAATCGCAAGCTGGAGCGAGCTATTTGAAGGCTTAGCTTCAAGATCTCAAGATCTTAGTAGTATATTTGATGCCAGAAAGTAGATCTGGCCCCACGGTGGGCGCCTAATTGTTGATACCGAAAATTGGTATAACAACCAAAATGGTATTTCTAAACACGTTACCTAATCAGAGGCGAGATGCTTAGAAAGCACGTCACCTTTTCAGAGGCGGGGCGTTAGAAAACCTTTAGAGTTATGTGAGGCCATATCCAACATTCAAAAGCATCAAAATACCAAAATAAAGAAAGAAGACAAGAATTTTATAGTGGTTCGACTCTTATTCGAGTCTACGTCCACTTTGAAGATTGGATTTCATTAATCACCAAAAGATTACAACATTTGCTCCATTATACATTCATACAAGCTCCTTTGACATGCATTTGTCCTTACAACCGATTGAAAGAATGGATGAAAGCTTGAAGTATTTTATGCCAATCCCTCCACGGATGCCATGGATGAAAGCTCCTTAGATCTTTGGGTGAATGATCAAGAAGAAATGAAGAAGTGCGTGAAATGCTTATGCTTGTTCCTCCATGCAAGCTATGCTCCTCATGCTCCAATGTTCCATAGACTTATGATCGATCATAGAGAAGAGATGTAAGAATGCTTGGAGAAATCCCGAAAGCAATTAGGCAACACCTCCTCATAGTTCCAGAAAAAGTCCCCCAAAATGATGGAGGTAGGGTCCTATTTATAGGCGGAGAAATGGCTGAAATCTTGTATTCAGGGGCCTGGTCGGTATTTTCGGTATTTACGGAAATGCCACTGCCAGTTGTCACCAGTTGTTTCCCGCTGTCACGCCATCACAGGTCGTTTCTAGCGCTTTGGCCGACCAGGAGCTTCCGCCAGAAGAAAGGACGACCAGGAGGCTAGAATGCGGAGCGGACCGACCAGGATGCTTGGAACAAACGGACCAGGAAGCCTTGAAGCTTGTTGGTGCGATCAAGAGCTAGTAAACGACCAGATACCTTGTATATTTGGAGCGACCAGAGATCTTCTGTATTTTAGAGCGATCAAAGCTCTTCAGTATTTTGGAACGACCAGATCTCTTTAGCAGTCTGGAGCGACCAGGAGCTCTTCAGCATTTTAGAGCGATCAAAGCTCTTGAATATTTGGAGCGATCGGTAATCATTGGCCTTCGGAACGACCAAAAGCTTTTAGTTCTTTGGAACGACCGAAATAACTTCGTGTTTGAAGCGACCTGAAAGCGACCAGCTTTAGGACGACCAGGAATCTTGCGCTACGACCGCTCCCTTTTAATAACGACAGGACCGATCCCTTCTTCAAAACGCTTAAAACCGACCCATATTCATTTGGATCGATCAGATGGATAACAGAAATTGTTTTCATAAGAAAGTTTAAAGAAGCATTTCTTTTCAAGAAAAAAAAAGTGTTATATTTTAAAAGGCATAATCCCCCGAAGCCATGTACGTTATCTCTCTCTATCCTTCGTTTTGAATCTTTCCTTTCTGTTTCAGCATGTCTGGAGACCTTAACCTTCCTGAAGGAGTAACGATACCCGGCTGGTTTAGGAGGTACTTAGAAGCAAGGGCCAATGACGCGGGCCCAGCAAACATTCCTCCTCCAGTGGCAGCGGTTCCTCCTCCTCCTCCTGCCCCTCCTCTTGGAAATGCTTTTGCCAAAACATGTAGAGACTTCAAATCTATGGGTGGAAAGGACTTCCATGGAACTGAGCCTTTTGTAGGAGCAAGAAATTGGCTAAAGGAGACTGAGGATCTGTTTGACATCTTCGGAGTTGATGATAGGCAAAAGATATAGCTAGCAGCGTGGTTGCTCAAAGATGAAGCTTCCTATTGGTGGGAGATCACTAATGCTCAGAGGGCAGTGGAAACTTGGGATGATTTTAGGACAAGGTTCAAACTGAAATTCCTCTCCCAAGCCGAAAGGAGCCCGCAAATAGAGAAGTTCTTGAATCTTAAACAGGGAAGCATGACGGTCAGGGAGTACGTCAATCAATTTAATCAACTGGCCAGATTTGGGTTGGACTTGGTAAATACCCAACACAAGAAGGCGCTTCGCTTCGTCAAAGGTCTGAATGAGCCTATACACAGCCTTGCCATGACCCATGTGTCCATGGGAGCGACTTATGAAAGCTTGGTGGACATGGCGTTGCTACATGAGGAAGATCACGGCAAGAAGGAGACTAAGGCTGAGGAAAAGAAAGAAGGTTTACAGGCTAAGAAGACAGACTTTAAGAAAGGAGGAAAGAACAAGATGTCCCGTGAGAAGAGAAAGTGCCATTTCTATGGCATAGTTGGGCATATAGAGAAAGACTGCCGGAAGAAGAAGGCAAAGATGGGTGGTTTCTTCCATTGCGGGGAGACTGGGCACCAAGCTAAGGACTGCCCAAAGAAGAAAGGACAGGGACAGAAAGCTGGATCTACTTCAGGGGGACAAGTTCATGCTCTGACAGCCCCTTCACAGGAGCGAGGTAGTAATATTTCTGTAGAAAATGTAGTCTATCTTTATGTGCATCCAGTTCGCACACTTTTTGACTTTGGTGCATCACACTCCTTTATTTCATCTGCTTTAGTAGAATCTCTGCATCTAGACACTAGTATGGTTGAGGATCCCTTAGTAGTTTCAAATCCAATTGGGGGCTTCGCCTACTTGTCAATGGTTTGTTTGGGTTTGAAAATCTCTATTCTCAGTGTTGAGTTTAGTTGTAATGCCTTTGTTCTAGGCTTCTCGGGATATGGTTTGATCTTAGGCATGGACTGGTTATCCAGTAACGGTGCCATTCTTGATTGTGAGAAAAGAGTAGTTAGACTCTTGACTCGGCTTGGTAACACTCTGGAAATTTCCTGTAATCTTTTGAATGCTGTTATGCTTAGTTATCTAGAGTCGCTTGATGCTTCTGACGAGAATTTGCAGTCGGTTAGAGCAGTCCGGGAATATCCGGATGTCTTCGAGGAGGTGAAAGGCTTACCTCCGAAGCGGGAAATAGACTTTCGAATCTATCTTGTGGATAACGCAAAGCCCGTAGCTTTACCTGTCAGACATATGGCTCTTAAAGAGAGAAAGGAGCTCAGTAAGCAGATTAAAGAACTTCTTGAGAAGGGGTTCATTCGAAGGAGCATTTCAGAATGGGGTGCTCCAGTGGTGTTCGCTACCAAAGCAGACGGTTCGCTTCGCCTCTGTGTTGACTATAGGGAGTTAAACAAGTTGACCAAGAAAAATAGGCACCCTCTTCCCCGAATCGACGATTTGTTTGATCAGCTTGTAGGTGCGTGGTTTTCTCCCAACTTGATCTAGCAACTGGGTTTCATCAGCTAAGAGTTGCTGAAGATAGTATTGATAAAACGACGTTCAGAACCCCAGACGGTTTCTTTGAGTGGCTTGTCATGCCTTTCGGCCTGACAAATGCACCCGCTTATTTCGTGGACCTAATGAGCAGAGTGTTCAGAGAATTCCTCAACAAGTTTGTGGTTGTCTTTGTGGACGACATCTTGATCTTTTCAAAGAGTGAGGAAGAGCATGCTCAACATCTGAAGGAAATCATGGATACTCTCCGAGCACATCAGCTAAAGGCAAAATTTTCAAAATGCCATTTTTGGAGAGAAGAAGTAAGGTTTCTTGGGCATGTAGTATCTAAAGAAGGGCTGGCCATAGACCCCGCGAAGGTAGTTGCGTTGCAAGACTGGAAGGCACCAAAGAATGCAACTGAGGTCCGAAGTTTTCTAGGACTGGCAGGCTTCTACCGAAAATTCATAAGGGATTTTGCGAAAATCTCAGGTCCACTCACAAGGCTGACAAAGAAGAATCGAGTGTTCAATTGGGACTTGGATTGCGAGTTGTCTTTCCAACGCCTAAAAAGGGCTCTTACAACAGCCCCAGTCCTGACTCTGCCAGACGGAAGCAAGATGTTCACAGTTTATACAGATGCATGTGGGACAGGGCTAGGCGCTGTCTTGATGCATGAAGGGAGGGTAGTAGCTTATGGTGGAAGGCAATTGAAAGTTCATGAAAAGAACTACCCGACCCATGATCTTGAGTTAGCCGCCATCGTCTTTGCACTTAAGTCTTGGCGACATTATCTCCTAGGTGAGAAGTTCGAACTTTACACTGACCATAAATCGTTGAAATATCTTTTCTCACAGAAAGATCTTAACTTGAGGCAACAGAGATGGATGGAGTTTCTTGCCTCGTATGACTTCGAGATTTCCTATACTCCGGGCAAGGGCAATGCGGTGGCAGACGCCTTGAGTAGAAAGAAACTGAGCCTAAGCCCACTCTTTGTGGAAAGGCAAAGCCTAAAGTATATAGCCAGTTTTAACTTTAGGCCCTCCTCTGATTTCGTACCGGGTTTGTTAGCATCTCTTGAGGTGCTCCCTACTCTTTTGGACACAATAGGGACGGCACAACGTGAGGACCCTCAGCTAGTCGAAGTGTTTGATAAACTAATTAGGGGTGAGACTTCTAGTCAC
Organism: Allium sativum; assembly: GCA_030737875.1. NCBI lineage: Eukaryota > Viridiplantae > Streptophyta > Magnoliopsida > Asparagales > Amaryllidaceae > Allium > Allium sativum. The sequence goes on from CM060915.1 coordinate 335,013,884, forward strand.
CTCTGTAGATACTCTATTGATGATAAAGGCTGGCTGAGATGCGACGGAAGATTATGCGTTCCACAAGCAAAGGATTTGATAAAGAGGTTCTCGAGGAAGCACATCGTTCCAAGATGACAATACATCCAGGCGGATACAAAATGTACAAGGACATGAAAAGAGTTTACTTTTGGAACGACATGAAGAAGGACGTGGCAGATTTCGTTTCTAAGTGTATGGTATGCCAACAAGTTAAAGCGGAACAGAAAAAGCCTGGAGGACTGCTTCATCCCCTAGAGGTCCCACAGTGGAAGTGGGATAGCATTTCAATGGACTTCATTGATGGGCTGTCTAGGTCGAGAAGGGGCAATACTAGCATTTGGGTAATAGTGGATAGGCTTACAAAGAGCGCCCACTTTTTACCTATCAAGAGTAGAAGGACCGCCTCATCCCTAGTGTCTCTTTACATCAAGGAGATAGTTAGACTCCATGGGATACCCTCCAGCATTGTTAGTGACCGAGACCCTATCTTCACAAGCGAGTTTTGGTGAAGTTTGCAAGAAGCTGTAGGCACACAGTTATGTTTGAGCACGGCCTATCACCCCCAGACCGATGGACAGACGGAGAGGGTGAATAGAGTTTTAGAGGATCTTTTGAGACTTTGCGTTCTAGACTTTGGAGGGACATGGGAGGATCACCTTCCCTTAGTGGAGTTTGCTTACAACAATAGCTTCCAAGCTACCATAGGCATGGCACCCTTCGAAGCATTGTATGGGAGACCGTGCAAGTCACCAACTTGTTGGTGGGAGTCTACAGATAAGGTTATTCTTGGTCCAGACATGATCAGAGAAACTTCAGAAAAAGTGGACTTGATTCGAAGAAGGATGAAGACGGCCCAAGATAGACAGAAATCCTACGCCGACAAGAGAAGGACCGACCTTGAGTTTGAGGTTGGGGACAGAGTTTTTCTTAAGGTATCTCCTCTAAGGAACGTCGTTCGTTTTGGATCCACTGGAAAGCTAGCACCGAGATTTGTGGGACCATTTCCTATCATCGAGAAGGTTGGGAAGATGGCCTATAGATTAGAGCTACCCGAAAAACTGGCCGGAGTTCACAACGTCTTTCATGTTTCTCACCTCCGGAAGTGTTTACACGAGTCTGCTGAAATAGTAGAGCCTAGCATTCTAGAAGAAGCCGAAGTGGAACATGAAGCAACTGTGAGAAGAGTTCCAACACGCATCTTAGGAACTGAAGTGAAAAAGCTATGCAACCGCGAAGTCAAGCTCGTCAAAGTTCAGTGGAGCGACGCCGAGGAAGACGCGACTTGGGAAACTGAGGACAGAATACGCGCTGCCTACCCTTTTCTTTTTGAGGGTACATCTTTGATCCCTCTTTTTCCTTAAGTTATGCTTTATCTATCTTTTAGGTATATCTCCTCGGTCCTTTTCCTAACTCTTTAGGTAGAAAGCAAATGGATGCAAACATGTATTTGAAAACATGTTATGGATTATGGCTGCAAGTGGTTTTAAGTGATTGCTAGTGGTTGCTCGTGGATGCATATACACACACACCCTAGGTTTTAGATCGGCTCAGTCACTTCATACTGCATATGCATATATGTATTCTCGTTCATATGTGGTTGAAATTTTATATGTTATCATATGGTTATCGCATTTGTATGAATTGTTGTGCACTCATGAAGAATTATGAGTAGGAAAAGAATTGCATACATAATGGATTCATGACACTTACATGATTCGCATTTAGGAGGTCAACTGAATCAGTCGACCGCCTGATTTCTGCATTAGATAGGGACATATACACACACAATGCATATGATCATAAAGCATTAGAAGTCTTTAAGGACAATGGACACCTGTGTTTTTTGGTTGAGTAGATGGACGATTGGATGGTAGGATATACATTCTTCCTAACTTGAAGATTTCGGGGACGAAATCCTTTTAAGTGGGGGAGAATGTAACACCCTGTATATTCTATAACAGTGAAATTCATAAATTAAAGTATAATTAATTCTAATGAAAGAATTAAGGGAAATGGCTTACGCCATTGCGTTCGTCTCGGAATTCTGGTTAAGATAGAGTCCGAGTTTGCGTGAAACGGACTCCGTATGAAGGAGTTACGACCTCCAGAAGTTTCAGAATAAATTTGAATTCAAAAAAAAACAGCTCAGATCACGTTTAAAATTTGAAATTCGAGTTCAAACTGGGCTGGGCGGGAAAACTCCCGCCCAGTGACCAGGTTGACACTAGTGTCGACTAGGCAGTCGACCTGGCCCCCCAGGTCGACTTGGGTGTCGACCTGCAGGTCGACTTGCCTGGTCGGCCTGACCATGTGGGTCTGACCCTGGTTCGACTCTGGTGTGTTGTACGGTCTGATTTCCCTCCCTGTTTGCATCTGATGGCTCAAATTTACGTGAAAACCCTATAAATACACACTAAGACTCAACTAATTCACATAAGAAAATAAGAGAGGAGTCGTCATGCTGTCTGGAAGGAGTTGATCGTAGCTGCCAAGAATCAAACTAAGAAGCAAACTAAAGTCTAATCAAACCAATCAACAAATTGCTACCCAAAGGAGAGCATCTCCAAATTCAGAAAACAGAAATCAGAAAACAAGATCTCGTCACGTTGTAAGTATAGTGGTCTTTCAGAATTTGAATAAAATTATGATGTGATACGATGTAATTGGGAATAGAATTGTATCATTGTAATGATGTAGATCTTGTGTATTGTAATGTCTCTATCGTGATTATTTTTGGTGAATTGATTTGTGGCATAAATGGATCGATGCAAGTTTATTATACGTTTGTATATGAAAGTGATGGTAATTGCAAGTTTTGTGGCAAAGTCTATGATTAGATCCCTCTCATGTTTATGTTAATATTCCCTTTATGTTTATGTTGATATCATGGACTATATACTTATGTAAACATGTTATAGATCTGAGATCTTTTATGCCTACATGACTCAAAACCTATGTATACATCTTAGATTCATCACAAGTATAATTAGATTAATATTAAGTATATTTGGGTTACACAAATTATGCTAGTATCATGTTAAAATGGACTGCTTGTTTTAAAGTTAGTTTACACCTTTGGGTTATGATAAAAAGTGGACATTTCATGAACATGTAACATGCTAGTTTGGTGTTTGACATTATGCCTAGTTATATATGTTTAAACTCACATCTAGGCAAATCCAAAGTTATGCTATTTCACATGTCACATACTTAGTCATATGCCTATTTGAATGCAAGTTCATATGATCAAATGTTTATGTTAGTTAAATCGCCAAATTGCAAGTTCATGCGCTACACACCTTTTATGTGACATAGAAATATTACATGTTCTTGATTTCCCTTTTTTCTCACGTTTATCAAGTTGGGCTGAATTGTGTCGAGCCCAACATTAGTACGTTCAAACGGGGGTAATAGCGTTAATAGCGTTGGATGTGAAACATGATAAAAATATATATATGTTGGCATGTTTGGCGCATGCCAACAACTGTGATATTATAGCGGTATAAATTATTATACCCAAAAATGAAGAACATGATATTTACATATTAAATTGAATGGTGAAATGTAAATTTAGAAAATACGACATGTTTAACCCGAGGTTGGATTGAGTTGTGACGTAAATCTGCCCGGACCCGCCCGGCTGTCCAGTAGTCACAACAATACATATCCAATGTAGGTGGTAAAACATTGAGCCCAATAAAGACCCGAGGTTAGACTGAACTACGGTGTAAACCTGCCCGGAACCAACCGGCACATCCAGTAACCGTAGTGATATCTGTCTAATGTGAGTGGTTGGTGCTCTAAAAGGCTAAGGACAGGTGGTAGGGTTAAGTCAACTGAAAACACTTAACCAAAGACTCAACATGTTAACAAATATTGATGGGTGGGGTTAGGTATATACATACACTTAACCACTTAACATGTTTGACTAGAAAACCCTGGTAACGTAGGGACCCATTTCAGCAGTAACCCAATTTAGGTATCAACGGTACCCTGAAACTAGGCAGGGTGGGGCACGATTACTGGGCTGATTGTAAGCGGTCAAATAACGGCAATGTTAGGTGCATAGTGTAGGTCTAACGGTGTGCGGTCGTGCACGCACTCCGGAGCAGACAAGCAGGCCACTGGGGGCACCAGTAGTATATCCTATGCCTTCTAGTAATTGTGTCGGGGCCGCCACCATGGGTCTTGATACACCCCATGGTGGGACCAGCATAGGTATCTACACTTCTTGGGGTAGCCGTAAGACACACGTACGAGTAGGAGCCGATCTTTAGAAAACAAAAAGGATCACTTCACCCTCAGCATGGGGTGCCGGTTAGAGTAATACTAGTAAATGCAGAGATATGTTGTGGGTTCGATAGTATATTCGATTCTAGACTACACTACCTTAGTTATGATACTATCATGTTTTCAGTTTATGTCTATCATATCCTTTTCTTATTCATATACTGAAAAGTCACTAGATTTACTCAGGCTTTATGTCTGACTCCGTTTTTCTTTTCGTCTTCTTTTCTTTCATTCCCCCCCAGGTCCACAGGGAGGAAACAACTCAGCCTAGTCAGACTCTTTTGCAAGCTTGAAAACAGTAGACGTACGGTTTGGATCTCTTTGGCTTGGATCATGGCTTTGGATATCATTATGGGGATTTTGTTGCTTTACTTTATGTTTTATGCTTCTTTGTTAATCAAGACAGTTATGGAAATGTAATGTTTTTGGATGTATTGTAAGACAATTATGGTGTGGTTTGTGTAACACGTATTTTGATGAAATAAAAGTTACTGTTGTTTCCGTTGTTTAAAAAATATGTGTATTTATATCTGTCTTGTATATCTGTGACTTATACTTATAAACCTCCACCAAAATTAGGGCATTCCCTTTGTGAGTGACCCTAACGGAGGTGGGGTGTTTCACTTGGTATCAGAGCATAGGTTTACCAGATAAGATAAAAGTTTTTGAAATTGTTTTCATAAGAAAGTTTAAAGAAGCATTTCTTTTCAAGAAAAAAAGTGTTATATTTTAGAAGGCATAATCCCCCGAAGCCATGTACGTTATCTCTCTCTATCCTTCGTTTTGAATCTTTCCTTTCTGTTTCAGCATGTCTGGAGACCTTAACCTTCCTGAAGGAGTAACGATACCCGGCTGGTTTAGGAGGTACTTAGAAGCAAGGGCCAATGACGCGGGCCCAGCAAACATTCCTCCTCCAGTGGCAGCGGTTCCTCCTCCTCCTCCTGCCCCTCCTCTTGGAAATGCTTTTGCCAAAACATGTAGAGACTTCAAATCTATGGGTGGAAAGGACTTCCATGGAACTGAGCCTTTTGTAGGAGCAAGAAATTGGCTAAAGGAGACTGAGGATCTGTTTGACATCTTCGGAGTTGATGATAGGCAAAAGATACAGCTAGCAGCGTGGTTGCTCAAAGATGAAGCTTCCTATTGGTGGGAGATCACTAATGCTCAGAGGGCAGTGGAAACTTGGGATGATTTTAGGACAAGGTTCGAACTGAAATTCCTCTCCCAAGCAGAAAGGAGCCCGCAAATAGAGAAGTTCTTGAATCTTAAACAAGGAAGCATGACGGTCAGGGAGTACGTCAATCAATTTAATTAGCTGGCTAGATTTGGGTTGGACTTGGTAAATACCCAACACAAGAAGGCGCTTCGCTTCGTCAAAGGTCTTAATGAGCCTATACACAGCCTTGCCATGACCCATGTGTCCATGGGAGCGACTTATGAAAGCTTGGTGGACATGGCGTTGCTACATGACGAAGACCACGGCAAGAAGGAGACTAAGGCTGAGGAAAAGAAAGAAGGTTTACAGGCTAAGAAGACAGACTTTAAGAAAGGAGGAAAGAACAAGATGTCCCGTGAGAAGAGAAAGTGCCATTTCTATGGCATAGTTGGGCATATAGAGAAAGACTGCCGGAAGAAGAAGGCAAAGATGGGTGGTTGCTTCCATTGCGGGGAGACTGGGCACCAAGCTAAGGACTGCCCAAAGAAGAAAGGACAGGGACAGAAAGCTGGATCTACTTCAGGGGGACAAGTTCATGCTCTGACAGCCCCTTAACAGGAGCGAGGTAGTAATATTTCTGTAGAAAATGTAGTCTATCTTTATGTCCATCCAGTTCGCACACTTTTTGACTCTGGTGCATCACACTCCTTTATTTCATCTGCTTTAGTAGAATCTCTGCATCTAGACACTAGTATGGTTGAGGATCCCTTAGTAGTTTCAAATCCAATTGGGGGCTTCGCCTACTTGTCAATGGTTTGTTTGGGTTTGAAAATCTTTATTCTCAGTGTTGAGTTTAGTTGTAATGCCTTTGTTCTAGGCTTCTCGGGATATGGTTTGATCTTAGGCATGGACTGGTTATCCAGTAACGGTGCCATTCTTGATTGTGAGAAAAGAGTAGTTAGACTCTTGACTCGGCTTGGTAACACTCTGGAAATTTCATGTAATCCTTTGAATGTTGTTATGCTTAGTTATCTAGAGTCGCTTGATGCTTCTGACGAGAATTTGCAGTCGGTTAGAGCAGTCCGGGAATATCCGGATGTCTTCGAGGAGGTGAAAGGCTTACCTCCGAAGCGGGAAATAGACTTTCGAATCTATCTTGTGGATAACGCAAAGCCCGTAGCTTTACCTGTCAGACATATGGCTCTTAAAGAGAGAAAGGAGCTCAGTAAGCAGATTAAAGAACTTCTTGAGAAGGGGTTCATTCGAAGGAGCATTTCAGAATGGGGTGCTCCAGTGGTGTTCGCTACCAAAGCAGACGGTTCGCTTCGCCTCTGTGTTGACTATAGGGAGTTAAACAAGTTGACCAAGAAAAATAGGCACCCTTTTCCCCGGATCGAAGATTTGTTTGATCAGCTTGTAGGTGCGTCGGTTTTCTCCCAACTTGATCTAGCAACTGGGTTTCATCAGCTAAGAGTGGCTGAAGATAGTATTGATAAAACGACGTTCAGAACCCCAGACGGTTTCTTTGAGTGGCTTGTCATGCCTTTCGGCCTGACAAATGCACCCGCTTATTTCGTGGACCTAATGAGCAGAGTGTTCAGAGAATTCCTCAACAAGTTTGTGGTTGTCTTTGTGGACGACATCTTGATCTTTTCAAAGAGTGAGGAAGAGCATGCTCAACATCTGAAGGAAATCATGGATACTCTCCGAGCACATCAGCTTAAGGCAAAATTTTCAAAATGCCACTTTTGGAGAGAAGAAGTAAGGTTTCTTGGGCATGTAGTATCTAAAGAAGGGCTGGCCGTAAACCCCGCGAAGGTAGTTGCGTTGCAAGACTGGAAGGCACCAAAGAATGCAACTGAGGTCCGAAGTTTTCTAGGACTGGCAGGCTTCTACCGAAAATTCATAAGGGATTTTGCGAAAATCTCAGCTCCACTCACAAGGCTGACAAAGAAGAATCTAGTGTTCAATTGGGACTTGGATTGCGAGTTGGCTTTCCAACGCCTAAAAAGGGCTCTTACAACAGCCCCAGTCCTGACTCTGCCAGACGGAAGCAAGATGTTCACAGTTTATACAGATGCATGTGGGACAGGGCTAGGCACTGTCTTGATGCAAGAAGGGAGGGTAGTAGCTTATGGTGGAAGGCAATTGAAAGTTCGTGAAAAGAACTACCCGACCCATGATCTTGAGTTAGCCGCCATCGTCTTTGCACTTAAGTCTTGGCGACATTATCTCCTAGGTGAGAAGTTTGAACTTTACACTGACCATAAATCATTGAAATATCTTTTCTCACAGAAAGATCTTAACTTGAGGCAACAGAGATGGATGGAGTTTCTTGCCTCGTATGACTTCGAGATTTCCTATACTCCGGGCAAGGGCAATGCAGTGGCAGACGCCTTGAGTAGAAAGAAACTGAGCCTAAGCCCACTCTTTGTGGAAAGGCAAAGCCTAGAGTATATAGCCAGTTTTAACTTTAGGCCCTCCTCTGATTTCGTACCAGGTTTGTTAGCATCTCTTGAGGTGCTCCCTACTCTTTTGGACACAATAGGGACGGCACAACGTGAGGACCCTCAGCTAGTCGGAGTGTTTGATAAACTAATTAGGGGTGAGACTTCTAGTCACCTCAGTAGATACTCTATTGATGATAAAGGCTGGTTGAGACGCGACGGAAGACTATGCGTTCCACAAGCAAAGGAGTTGATAAAGAGGTTCTCGAGGAAGCACATCGTTCCAAGATGACAATACATCCAGGCGGATACAAAATGTACAAGGACATGAAAAGAGTTTACTTTTGGAACGACATGAAGAAGGACGTGGCAAATTTCGTTTCTAAGTGTATGGTATGCCAACAAGTTAAAGCGGAACAGAAAAAGCCTGGAGGACTGCTTCATCCCCTAGAGGTCCCACAGTGGAAGTGGGATAGCATTTCAATGGACTTCATTGATGGGCTGCCTAGGTCGAGAAGGGGCAATACTAGCATTTGGGTAATAGTGGATAGGCTTACAAAGAGCGCCCACTTTTTACCTATCAAGAGTAGAAGGACCGCCTCATCCCTAGTGTCTATTTACATCAAGGAGATAGTTCGACTCCATGGGATACCCTCCAGCATTGTTAGTGACCGAGACCCTATCTTCACAAGTGAGTTTTGGTGAAGTTTGCAAGAAGCTATAGGCACACAGTTATGTTTGAGCACGGCCTATCACCCCCAGATCGATGGACAGACGGAGAGGGTGAATAGAGTTTTAGAGGATCTTTTGAGACTTTGCGTTCTAGATTTTGGAGGGACATGGGAGGATCACCTTCCCTTAGTGGAGTTTGCTTACAACAATAGCTTCCAAGCTACCATAGGCATGGCACCCTTCGAAGCATTGTATGGGAGACCGTGCAAGTCACCAACTTGTTGGTGGGAGTCTACAGATAAGGTTATTCTTGGTCCAGACATGATCAGAGAAACTTCAGAAAAAGTGGACTTGATTCGAAGAAGGATGAAGACGGCCCAAGATAGACAGAAATCCTACGCCGACAAGAGAAGGACCGACCTTGAGTTTGAGGTTGGGGACAAAGTTTTTCTTAAGGTATCTCCTCTAAGGAACGTCGTTCGTTTTGGATCCACTGGAAAGCTAGCACCGAGATTTGTGGGACCATTTCCTATCATAGAGAAGGTTGGGAAGATGGCCTATAGATTAGAGCTACCCGAAAAACTGGCCGGAGTTCACAACGTCTTTCATGTTTCTCACCTCCGGAAGTGTTTACACGAGTCTGCTGAAATAGTAGAGCCTAGCATTCTAGAAGAAGCCGAAGTGGAACGTGAAGCAACTGTGAGAAGAGTTCCAACACGCATCTTAGGAACTGAAGTGAAAAAGCTACGCAACCGCGAAGTCAAGCTCGTCAAAGTTCAGTGGAGCGACGCCGAGGAAGACGCGACTTGGGAAACTGAGGACAGAATACGCGTTGCCTACCCTTTTCTTTTTGAGGGTACATCTTTGATCCCTCTTTTTCCTTAAGTTATGCTTTATCTAACTTTTAGGTATATCTCCTCGGTCCTTTTCCTAACTCTTTAGGTAGAAAGCAAATGGATGCAAACATGTATTTGAAAACATGTTATGGATTATGGCTGCAAGTGGTTTTAAGTGATTGCTAGTGGTTGCTCGTGGATGCATATACACACACACCCTAGGTTTTAGATCGGCTCAGTCACTTCATACTGCATATGCATATATGTATTCTCGTTCATATGTGGTTGAAATTTTATATGTTATCATATGGTTATCGCATTTGTATGAATTGTTGTGCACTCATGAAGAATTATGAGTAGGAAAAGAATTGCATACATAATGGATTCATGACACTTACATGATTCGCATTTAGGAGGTCAACTGAATCAGTCGACCGCCTGATTTCTGCATTAGATAGGGACATATACACACACAATGCATATGATCATAAAGCATTAGAAGTCTTTAAGGACAATGGACACCTGTGTTTGTTGGTTGAGTAGATGGACGATTGGATGGTAGGATATACATTCTTCCTAACTTGAAGATTTCGGGGACGAAATCCTTTTAAGTGGGGGAGAATGTAACACCCTGTATATTCTATAACAGTGAAATTCATAAATTAAAGTATAATTAATTCTAATGAAAGAATTAATGGAAATGGCTTACGCCATTGCGTTCGTCTCGGAATTCTGGTTAAGATAGAGTCCGAGTTTGCGTGAAACGGACTCCGTATGAAGGAGTTACGACCTCCGGAAGTTTCAGAATAAATTTGAAATCAAAAAAAAAAAACAGCTCAGATCACGTTTAAAATTTGAAATTCGAGTTCAAACTGGGCTGGGCGGGAAAACTCCCGCCGAGTGACCAGGTCGACACTAGTGTCGACTAGGCAGTCGACCTGGCCCCCCAGGTCGACTTGGGTGTCGACCTGCAGGTCAACTTGCCTGGTAGGCCTGACCAGGTGGGTCTGACCCTGGTTCGACTCTCGTGTGTTGTACGGTCTGATTTCCCTCCCTGTTTGCATCTGACGGCTCAAATTTACGTGAAAACCCTATAAATACACACTAAGACTCAACTAATTCACATAAGAAAATAAGAGAGGAGTCGTCATGCTGTCTGGAAGGAGTTGATCGTAGTTGCCAAGAATCAAACTAAGAAGCAAACTAAAGTCTAATCAAACCAATCAACAAATTGCTACCCAAAGGAGAGCATCTCCAAATTCAGAAAACAGAAATCAGAAAACAAGATCTCGTCACATTGTAAGTATAGTGATCTTTCAGAATTTGAATAAAATTATGATGTGATACGATGTAATTGGGAATAGAATTGTATCATTGTAATGATGTAGATCTTGTGTATTGTAATGTTTCTATCGTGATTATTTTTGGTGAATTGATTTGTGGCATAAATGGATCGATGCAAGTTTATTATACGTTTGTATATGAAAGTGATGGTAATTGCAAGTTTTGTGGCAAAGTCGATGATTAGATCCCTCTCATGTTTATGTTAATATTCCCTTTATGTTTATGTTGATATCATGGAATATATACTTATGTAAACATGTTATAGATCTGAGATCTTTTATGCCTACATGACTCAAAACCTATGTATACATCTTAGATTCATCACAAGTATAATTAGATTAATATTAAGTATATTTGGGTTACACAAATTATGCTAGTATCATGTTAAAATGGACTGCTTGTTTTAAAGTTAGTTTACACCTTTGGGTTATGATAAAAAGTGGACATTTTATGAACATGTAACATGCTAGTTTGGTGTTTGACATTATGCCTAGTTATATATGTTTAAACTCACATCTAGGCAAATCCAAAGTTATGCTATTTCACATGTCACCTACTTAGTCATATGCCTATTTGAATGCAAGTTCATATGATCAAATGTTTATGTTAGTTGAATCGCCAAATTGCAAGTTCATGCGCCACACACCTTTTATGTGACATAGAAATATTACATGTTCTTGATTTCCCTTTTTTCTCACGTTTATCAAGTTGGGCTGAATTGTGTCGAGCCCAACATTAGTACGTTCAAACGGGGGTAATAGCGTTGGATGTGAAACATGATAAATATATATATATGTTGGCATGTTTGGCGCATGCCAACAACTGTGATATTATAGCGGTATAAATTATTATACCCAAAAATGAAGAACATGATATTTACATATTAAATTGAATGGTGAAATGTAAATTTAGAAAATACGACATGTTTAACCCGAGGTTGGATTGAGTTGTGACGTAAATCTGCCCGGACCCGCCCGGCTGTCCAGTAGTCACAACAATACCTATCCAATGTGGGTGGTTAAACATTGAGCCCTATAAAGACCCGAGGTTAGACTGAACTACGGTGTAAACCTGCCCGGAACCAACCGGCACATCCAGTAACCGTAGTGATATTTGTCTAATGTGAGTGGTCGGTGCTCTAAAAGGCTAAGGACAGGTGGTAGGGTTAAGTCAACTGAAAACACTTAACCAAAGACTCAACATGTTAACAAATATTGATGGGTGGGGTTAGGTATATACATACACTTAACCACTTAACATGTTTGACTAGAAAACCCTGGTAACGTAGGGACCCATTTCAGCAGTAACCCAATTTAGGTATCAACGGTACCCTGAAACTAGGCAGGGTGGGGCACGATTACTGGGCTGATTGTAAGCGGTCAAATAATGGCAATGTTAGGTGCACAGTGTAGGTCTAACGGTGTGCGGTCGTGCACGCACTCCGGAGCAGACAAGCAGGGCACTGGGGGCACCAGTAGTATATCCTATGCCTTCTAGTAATTGTGTCGGGGCCGCCACCATGGGTCTTGATACACCCCATAGTGGGACCAGCATAGGTATCTACACTTCTTGGGGTAGCCGTAAGACACACGTACGAGTAGGAGGCGATCTTTTGAAAACAAAAAGGATCACTTCACCCTCAGCATGGGGTGCCGGTTAGAGTAATACTAGTAAATGCAGAGATATGGTGTGGGTTCGATAGTATATTCGATTCTAGACTACACTCCCTTAGTTATGATACTATCCTGTTTTCAGTTTATGTCTATCATATCCTTTTCTTATTCATATACTGAAAAGTCACTAGATTTACTCAGGCTTTATGTCTGACTCCGTTTTTCTTTTCGTCTTCTTTTCTTTCGTCCCCCCCCCCCCAAGGTCCACAGGGAGGAAACAACTCAGCCTAGTCAGACTCTTTTGCAAGCTTGAAGACAATAGACGTACGGTTTGGATCTCTTTGGCTTGGATCATGGCTTTGGAGATCATTATGGGGATTTTGTTGCTTTACTTTATGTTTTATGCTTCTTTGTTAATCAAGACAGTTATGGAAATGTAATGTTTTTGGATGTATTGTAAGACAATTATGGTGTGGTTTGTGTAACACGTATTTTGATGAAATTAAAGTTGATGTTGTTTCCGCTATTTAAAAAATATGTGTATTTATATCTGTCTTGTATATCTGTGACTTATACTTATAAACCTCCACCAAAATTAGGGCATTCCCTTTGTGAGTGACCCTAACGGAGGTGGGGTGTTTCATAAATCATCTCGGGCCCCCACCACTGATCACCTGGAGGAGATAAGCCTAGCAGTCTCTCACACATCTCCGCATAATTAGCGGGTTCAGGATTGCTGAATGGACGTCCATCAATGGGTATTCCAAGAAATAAATTATATCTCTATGCATTCATTCTTCAAGCCCTAAATTATATCTCTATGCACTCATTCATCAAGCCATAAATTCACATTGCTAATTTGAACCTAATTTATTCATTTTACAAGAAAATAATAGAGTATCATTAGGCATTCATTCATCAAGCCCTAAATTGTTGGAAATCCAGAGAAAAATTACTAAAGGATTACTTGTAGCTTGTTCGTGTGATGAAGAGCTTACCATATTTGAAATAAAAATTGAGAATTATTGAAGAAATTTCGGATTTGATTTTTTTATGGCTATGGGTTTTGGGTTTGAACAGTTGAAGTTGAAGAATGGGAAAGAAAGGGGAAGGAGCCGATCGATTATATGCATCGGGGAGCAATCCTGAATTGCACCCTAATGCAATTTCTATCTTTCTAATACTAGTGCAGACTGGGATTGCGCCAGTACATTCTAAATTGTACACATGTACCAGTGCAATCCTGGATTGCGATAGTACATTCTGACCAACTCAGCGCTGAGTTGGCCAGAAGTGGGCTATATTTGCAATTTTTTGTAAAACAAGGCTATTAGTGAAAAAAAAATGAGGCTAAAGCGAAAAACAATCCTCATTGATATAACCCTGAACCTTGCCTCGGGCAGCTGCCCACTCCAATTTCTATGTAGTTACGTCCCTACTTCCCTAACAAGATGCCCTACATAGGATGAATGGAATGCTCAAGCTGCATGCCTTTATCTATCTCGGAAATGAAGTAAGAACTAAAGTGATGCCTTATTTATTCCAAGTAACAGTCCTTCTCATCAGCCTTACAAACACTATGTCCTACCAAGACTAAGTCACCCTTCCCCCAAATTCCAAATAGCAATACTCCTTATTAGAACATTCTCTGGACTTATATCGATAGAAGCTCTCTCATGCACGTGTCCAAGGATCTGCCTAGCTACATCCTTAGGACCAAGATAATCCTTCCCTCTAAGGTTAAGAAAATCTTATCATGGCTTTTAAGAGTCAAAAGTCAACGAATCTAAAAATATAGGACCCATAAGACTATACCACCTTTGATGCCAACCACATCATATAAAAATGTTTATAGGTGTTGGAACATACCCGAGGTAACTAAATAGTCTATGAACTCATCAAGAACCTCAGACTTCCTATTTACAATTGCTTGTGTACTATATTTTCCCATATTGATAGCTTGATGAAAATGCCTAAGAAACTAATGGTAAAATTAAATCAAAGTCCATAAAAAAAAGGGGTGTATGAAATACAATATAGTAGAATAATACAGTTGCACTCTCCTAATGCACATCCTTCTATCAAATTTATCAACTCAAACTAGTATACTTGGTTTTGAGTGCTAAACCTAAACCCCTGGTACCAAATGTAACAACATGTCCTTCATAATACCTAAAAATTAGTGCCTTACATTATTGTCTGACTTTCAAATGCTACCAAAGGTAGTTTGTTTGGGTAAAGTTAAAGCAAAATATCAAACTTAGACATTAGTAAGGTATCCCAATAGAGTGAACATGTAGTACACTTAATATACCGAACACAACATGATGGCAAATGAAATATCTCACAAACCAAATAAGGATGCATCCACTTTTACCAACCAAAGCAGGCCAAGGCCTAACACATAATACAAAGCAATATGGACCGCAAAATAGTCAACCTAAGATTGAATAACTTTTGCTTATTATTCTATATATGCACAGCTTGTACATTGTTAAAACAACTCTTGTATAATCATTATCTTCATTTTATCGAATCAAAGCTTTTTACTACAAATTCTGTATTCCTCATTCAGATAGAAATCAAATCAAAATATCATTTCTATCATCAAATCTTTTATGGTATAAGAGCCTATTGGCTTAGCAGCAATATTTGAATCAAATCTCAGTGAGATTGTATTCATATACCCATTAGAGAGATTTCATCACGCAGGTATCCCTCTCATCTGAGTTTTTCACCCATCCTTTGAGAGTTGTGGTGATCATCAAGATCTGTGCCTCTCCAAGAAAATATTACTGGATGCATCAGATCTCAGCAATCACTTTGAAGTAGTACAGAATAACCAGTCAAGAAAATCAAATTCAAACCACATGAAAATCAAGAATTCAATTCTAGAAGCTACCATGCCAGAGAAGTTCATCAAAATCGTATCATCATCTGAAGATTTGCTGGTTGCAAGACATATTAGAATCGCATACCGTTTTAGCATTCTGATTTTGATTTAAGCAAGTTTCCTTACCGCCAATTTGTTCTTTCCTGAATTACTGCTGTCATCGTGGGTGAGATCATCAGCAATAGCCCGTGCTGCATCCCAAGTCCAACCAACCACCATAGCCACATCTGTTGAACAACTGGTATAAACATCAATAATCCCTCAAAGTCAGTTGATCACAATAAAACTTGATGAAAACAACTATTTTTATGGAAATTTCAAATAGAAACCGCAATTCAAGGTTGTGGTCTAGAATGGTACATCTATGGTACTTTATCGATCTCCTCATCATATGTAACAGATAAAGAAAATAGAGTTTTCTCAAATAAAGAATGTATAAATTATCACAGACAAGACAGACTTCTATGCATGGCTACTATTATCTATCAGCAACAACCTGATATCACATGTCTTGGTTGCAAGACCTCTAATGAGATATGGACTAATGTTGAAAAGAATTTCAATTCACAATCTTATGCTAAGATTATGCTCTGTAGAAGATAGTTGCAAAATACAAGAAACGATAACAGTACCAGGAGAGAATACCTATCAAAGACGAAGATATTAACTGTCCAACTTGAGGCTGTAGGCCATAAACTAATTGAATCAGAACAAGTAATAAATATCTTGAATGGTCTCAGCAATGAATATGAAGCTGTAGAAGAATAATCTCATCTCAAAAGAATACTCCACCTCTGGAAGAGGTACACTCAATACTCTTGTCTCATGAAGCAAACTTGAAAGCAAGAAA
This sequence comes from Allium sativum, assembly GCA_030737875.1. Taxonomy (NCBI): domain Eukaryota; kingdom Viridiplantae; phylum Streptophyta; class Magnoliopsida; order Asparagales; family Amaryllidaceae; genus Allium; species Allium sativum. The sequence goes on from CM060915.1 coordinate 335,030,006, forward strand.
CCTCAAGAAACATACCCCCTATTAACTATGCAAACAGTTTTAGCAGTAAGGATCAAAGATCAACTCAAAACACTCAAAAAGGAGGTTTCAATAATAGAGGTAAAGGTAGAAACAACAACAGTAACAGACCCAAATGCCAAATTTGTGAAAGAATAGGACATACGGCTTCAAATTCTATTTCAGATTTAATCAAAACTATATACCCAATCAAATAGGAAACAATCAGAGAAAAAACAATGCAAATGTGAATGTGGCCCAAATGCAACATGAAAAGACTAGTCAGAATGATGTTGAGACTACTAATCATGAAGAAACAACAAGATCTGATTACATCAATGATGAATGCTGGTATCCAGACTAAGGGGCAACTAATCATCTAAAAAATAATCTAGATAATTTGAATCTTGGTTGCAAAGAGTATAGAGGTAATCAATCTGTTTGCATGGGAAATGGCAAGTCTATTAACATCACTCGTATTGGTTGTGGTACTTTAAATGTAAACAAACATTTACTTTTGAAAAATTTATTGAGGGTCCCAGATATAAAGAAAAATCTTTTGAGTGTATCTCAATTTGCTAAGGATAATCAAGTATATTTTGAGTTTTATCCCAAGTACTGCTTAATCAGGGACATATATCTTATTGTAGGACAGTGAGGTGAAGGGACTATACAATTTCAACCAAAACAACTGCAACAATATTGGAAAAATAATACTGAATTGTAATTTCAGTGAAAAGAATTCTGAAAAAGAGATTAATGCCTTTGATATCTTGCATAACAAGCTAGGTCATCCTATTGCAAGTATTATTTGACAAGTTCTTGTAGAGAACAATATTAAATGTGATGATGTGACTTTACCATACTTATGCACCTATTATCAAATGGGAAAAAGCCATAAACTACCATTTACTAGTTCTACTACTGAGTATAGAAAACCTCTGAATCTAATTGCTACTGATCTCTAGTGGCCAACACTAATTAGTTCAGATTATGGATATAAGTATTATATTTCTTTTATGGATGCATATAGTAGATTCACATGGATATATTTTCTAAAATTTAAGTCTGACACATATAATATTGTGATACATTTCATAACTCAAGCTAAAAAAGCACATAAATTTAAAGGTCAAAAATTTTCAATCAGATGGTGAGGCAAAGTATAAGCCACTGAAGGAATATTTCCCTAAAAAGGGAATAATTCACAGGACTACATGTCCATATACAACAAAATAGAATGGGCTTGTAGAAAGGAAGAATATATGTATAGTTGAAACAAGTTTAACTTTATTAGCTCAGGCAAGAATGCCATTGAAATTCTGGATTGATTCATTTAAAACTACAATCTTTTTGATAAACAGGCTACCAACCAAGGTTCTTAAACGGATTAGTCCATTTTAGAAATTATTTGAGATAAAGCCTGACTATAATTTTTTAATAACCATTGGACGTATTTACTATCCATACTTAAGGCCTTATAATAAACATAAGTTTGATTATAGGTCTAAACCCTATACATTTATAGTATATGCTGAGAATCAGAAAGGGTACAAATGTTTAGATGACAGTGGTCATATTTTTATAATAAGGCATGTTATGTTTAATGAGAATTTTTTTCCATATCATGATGATAATATCAAAACTACAAAGAAATTATATGATGTAAGGGTATCAATCCCACCAATACCTGTGTACTCAAATTTCTTGAGTGTAGGTGAATCTGAGAAGACACATGAAGGGACAACATCATGTAGAAATGATATTGTTCAATCATCAAGCCAACAAAAATGTCACATGTGCCACATAATAATGAAGACAATATTAACATATAACAGGATGATGATCAAGGCAACAACAGAGAAAATCCTGATAAAGAGGAACAACCTTACACTCAAGATCAAGCAAGGTCCACTCACCCGATGATTAAAAGAGTTAACAGCGGGATCTTTAAGCCTAAGTTATACACTGCACATATGGCTCATGAAGAACCATGCAATTAGATCAAGCCAAAGCTAACATCAAATGGATCAAGGCAATGGATACTGAATATCAAGCACTCATGCAAAATCAGACATGGGAACTTGTTAAACTACCACAAGATAAAAATATTATAGGGTGTAAGTGGACCTATAAAATCAAGAGAAAATCAGATGGATCCATTGACAGATATAATGCCAGACTGGAAGCAAAGTGGTTTACTCAACAATAGGATTTTGACTACAAGGAAACATTTTCTCCTGTAGTCAAACCATCAATAATCAAAGTTTTACTTACAATAATTGTCAGTAAAGGGTGGCAACTCAGACAGCTTGATGTCAACAATGCATTCCTCAATGACATACTTAAAGACGATGTGTACATGGAACAACCTTAAGGCTACATTCAAAATCCAGATCTAGTGTGCAACTACACAAAGCAAATATATGGGCTAAAACAACACTTAGAGTATGATTTGATAGATTGAAAACTACATTAGGTGACATGGATTTTCAATCTACCAAATCAGATCATTCACTTTTAATAAAATCTAACACTTGTTTCACTATATACATTCTAATATACGTTGATGATCTGATAATTACAAGGAACAACAATACATATATCAAAAAATTGGTTCAATATCTGGATAGGCAATTCTTTGTCAAGGACTAAAGAAAGCTTAACTACTATGGGAATAGAGGTCAAATCAAAGTCCTCAATAGAAATCACCTTATCTTAGAAGAAATATATATCAGAACTCCTAACAAAAACTCAAATGAGTGAGGCAAATGGTCAACAAACCCCAATGGTCAACAGTCAGACTCTATCTAAACATAGGGGAGAATCCATATGCAACTAAAAACAATATAGAAGTGTAGTTGGTGCATTACAATACGCAACAGTTACCATACCAGATATATCATACATTGTTAACAAAGTGTGTCAATTCATGCAGGACCCACTGGATACTCATTGGAAAGCTGTGAAAAGAGTATTGAGATACCTGAATGCAATAATAAACTATGGTCTCACTATCAAAGCTAGCATCAACTGCAATATCACTGGATATGTAGATGCAGACTGAGCATTTGATCCATATGATCGAAAGTAAACTACAGGATACTGCATATATATTGGGGACTATATAGCGTCATGGTGTCCAAAGAAGTAGTCTACTGTATCAAGATCTAGTACAGAAGCAGAGTACCAAAGCATTGCAAATGCAACAACTGAAATAATGTGGCTAAGGTCTCTACTTACTGAACTAAACATTAACACAGACAAATCGATACAATGGTGTGATAACCAAATCATAGTTTACATGTCTGCAAATCTTGTTCTACACTCCAGAACTAAACACATAGGGATTGATCTATACTTTGTAAGAGAACAAATAACGAAGGGAAGCTTAGAAGTTAGACATATACCTGCCACTTACCAGATAGCCGACACTCTTACCAAAACTATGTTATCTCCAAACTTCATTAAGTTCAGAGATAATATGATGGTTGTGAAATCGATGAACAACAAGCAAAGTCCTCAAGAAAAATGTCAGATTCCAAGCTTATCAGAAGATCTGACACTCCAGATGTTGAATCGAAGACTATAAACAGGCCGAAGACAACAAAAGCTCAGATTTATCAGAGATAAACAAATCCGAACAAAACAAAAGCTCAAAAGTGAATAGATTTGAGACATTCATCAAAGAGACAAATGATTTGAAGAAGAGGAAGCTAGAAAATCGCATGAGAAGCAGCCATGAAAACCCTGACCCTCATATCAATTTGAGGGGGAGGGGAATGAAATATCTCATAAACCAGGTAAGGATACATTTGCTTTTACCAATTGAAGTAGACCAAGGCCCAACATCAAATATAAAGCAATATGGACCACAAAACACAATCATCCCACGATAGAATAACTTCTTCTTCTTAGTCTATGTATACACAACTTGTACATTATTACAACATCTCTTGTATAATCATTTTCTTCATTTTATCGAATCAAAGTTGTTTATTGCAAATTCTGTATTCCCCATTCAGATAGAAATAAAATCAAAATATCATTTCTATCATCAAAATCTTTTAATGACAATATACAAGAGACCACACTAATGGAAGCAGCTAACAAAATAAATATCAATACTGAAAATCAAAATACAATAATTTTAATAATATAAAGTTTTGAATAAAAACTTATAAGGTATGTCACATATATAATGCATATGTGTTATGTACTACTACAGTATCAAGTATATAAATATGAAGAATCAACGTCTCCTCTATAAAATGCTCCACCTATTCAAAAAGCATATCCAAAAAGCACGTGACTCCTAGACTACTCAATAGAGTATCCAAGAATTACCACAGCGTTAAAAAACAAAGAAAAAATGCTGGTCAGACAAAACCTCATATGAGGGGTCCTATCCCAAAATACTTTGCACTAAAATAGTACACAAATAAACATGAAGTACTAAGGCAAAACCGGTCCTCCTCACAATCGTGTTGGAGGGTAATTTGATTGCCAATAAACAAGTAAATATATATAGAAGAGAGGAAATTATACCATATTCTTCTCTTCTCCTATAATCAATGAGTTAGCACGACTGGTATACAATAGTATATCATGATATAATTTACCCAACATCCAAAAGAAGGGCAATCATAATATAAGTCTGTCACAAAGTGCATAATGATAATAAATGCAACAACGATGACATTCGAGTACTAAAAAGTACAACATAACAATGAATAAAAATGAGGAAATACAAATCAGTGCCCATCATCACTGATAAGTGGAATCAATAATGGACATTTCACTGTGATCCATTGATCCACTTTGAGAGTTCATGATGGATAAAGTCATCATTTGAATATATCATAGATCCTAAGCTACATGCCTAGTGCAAATCACACGGTATCCCTATCGTGAGCATAAGTGATGATCTAAATATCCACCTAAAACCCTGTCCCAATAGAAAATCAGGCCCGGTCCAAGTTGTAATGGGGCCCTGGGCAAAAATATGGATAAAATTAAAATCCAAAATACTTCAATGTAGAACTTGCAGCAACAAACATTCGAACCTAGCACCCTTCGTTTGGCATTTAAGCATACTACCACTTTGGACAACTCAACAACTGCTCAAGTTAACTATTGCAGTTGTTTAACTTTAGAAGACATTTTTCTATTGGACCCTTCCTGCCTGTTGGGCCCTAGGCGGTTGCCCTGACAGCCCAGCCCAAGGGCCGACCCTATAGAAAATAAAATTACTACACTCCTATAATGAGCATAAGTGCTATTATTCAGTTTTAAATGCCTAGGTCTTTTTCACATCCCACCGTACCCTTATAACGAGCATAGTGTACTAAGATATTATCCCCCTCTAGGATATTAAGGGTTTCTCAAACAATTAGTGTATGTCTCTCATCAACAAGAGAATGAAGGTTGTGCCTCGCGTAGTATACCATCAAAATCATAAAGGAATAGTAATGTTGTATATTAAACATATATATATATATATATGTATTTAATGTTGTATATATAGACATATATATATACATAAATACACACACATACAAAATAACATCTTGTTATCAAATATGAAATTACAAATAAAACTAATATCTCTTAATCGTCTATCAACACAGATGGTCATCATTATAAGATCATTAATAGGTACAAACACTAATATAACACTAATAACATTCTTCAACATATCTACCTAATGTCAAAGTTAATGGGCAACATCACTCAATCGTACACACTTAAAAATGCGACTATGTAACTAGATCCTACATTCATATTATGTTTGATCATCATTAACTACATCGTACCACTATAAATTGAATAAAAATCTCGAGAGTCGCCTTGCATTCCATTTCTCGAGTAGTCCAAGCCTTTTAGAAGTTGTATCAACGCCTTGTGTTGCACTGTATTTAGATCCATGGAGAATCTACCATCATACTGCTTTTTTCTTTGGCTTTACTACCCAAGAAATTGCAATACCAGTGGACCAATAGTAAATTGGAGATCTAAAATTGGTTGACCAATGGATTTATCTCTTAATCAGTAAATCCAAGACAAGAATCCTCCAAGCCGTCGGTTCTAGCCTCATCATCACCATTGAGTCAACTATTGAGCCGCTAGCTCACTCATCGTGCCTTTGCCACTGGACTGTTAAATTTTGGTGACACAAAATCATGAATTGGTGGAAACAAATATGCAAATGAGAAGTAATCACATGTGTTCATTATGGAAATGAATAATTATTGATTGCATTTGCATGAGATGACAAAGAAATAAATGTAGGCATTAATTTCTTCCATCTATGCTAAGGAAAGAGATTGATTTACTTCCTATATTTGTACATTTTGTTGCCACCGTAATTTATCTCTATTATCTTCTTATCATATCTTGGTAAGATAATTGATGACTCACATATATGTCACTGGCTATATATTTGGGGTAGACTTTATTGTAAACTCATCCTAGCATGGAGCAAGTGATGCCCAAATGGAGTGTCTCTTCTTGTTAAGTCTGTTTGAGGTTTGGATATATAAACTCTTATTTTGTAATCTCTTGTAATTCTCTCATGTGGAATAAAATCTCTCTCTTTTAAGCTGGACGTGCACTATCTCGATGGTAGTGGAACCAACATAAATATTATATGTCTCTTTATTTCTTCGTTATAGTTATTTACTATTTTAATGTAACTGAATAATTGCTATCGGATTAGATTGATGTATAATTGGCAAATATAGATCCTGTTATTGTTCTTCCGCATCTGTGTAGCCTTTTTGCACAACAGATTGGTATCGAAACAACCTTTGTAGAGAAATGCTCACATTGTATGAGAGTTAGGGGATAAAGAGTTTAGTATGTTAAAGGGACTATTGGGCTTACAAACTATATCTAATGTAGCTGATTTTGGTGACGGATTTGACACCATTGAGGCTTATCGACTTGTGTTGCCGTCTTGGAGAGTTCAGTTCACATAGCTGATTTTGGCGGATTTGGTGCCATCATGGTACATCGTCAATTTTGTGATGCGGTCTTAAAGGAGTGGTGCTACATGCATGTACGTGGAAGGAGAGAGAGATTTATCTTGCATACAAAGATTTGGATTTTGGCTTTGTATTCAAAATTTTATTGAGAGAATTATTTTTGGCCTTGTTGTTGTTAAGATTACTTTGGAATATGCCTTCTTTAGATTTTGGATATTTGCAACATTTTTTTGGCAGGCGTGGACATAAGTTGAGCTCATTAACAAGGTGCGATGGGGGTAGCTTTGCTGGAAATCATTAGGTAAATATTCATTTTTGGTTTTATCTCACTATGAGATTTTGGTTTAAGGTGGAGTTCTTTTAAAGAGTTTTATGTTGAAAAGAGAATATGATTCGAGGTGGGGGTGTTGGAGATATGTGATTTTGCATCAAGGTGGAGTGTTAAATTTTGGTGATACAAAATCATAAATTGGTAGAAACAAATATGCAAATGGAGAAGTAATCACAAGTGTTCATTATGGAAATGAATAATTATTGATTGCATTTGCATGAGATGACAAAGAAATAAATGCAGACATTAATTTCTTCCATATATGCTAAGCAAAGGGATTGATTTACTTCCTTTGTTTGCACAATTTTTTGCCACTGTAATTTACCTCTATTATCTTATTACCATATCTTGGTAAGATAATGGATGACTCAAATATATATCATTGATTATATATTTAGGGTATATTTTATTATAAACCTATCCTGGCATGGAGTCAGTGATCCCCAAATGGAGTGCCTCTTCTTGATAAGCCTATTTGAGGTTTGGATATGTAAACTCTTATTTTGTAATCTTTTATAATTCTCTCATGTGGAATAAAATCTCTCTCCTTTGAACTGGACGTACACTATCTCGATGGTAGTGGAACCAGTATAAATAGTGTGTGTCTCTTTGTTTCTTCGTTATAGTTATTTACTATCTATTTGATGTAATAGAATAATTGCTATCGGATTAGGTTGATGTACAATTGGCAAATCTAGATCCTTTTATTGTTCTTCTGCATCTGTGCAACCTTTTCGCACAACAGATTGGTATTGGAGTAACCATTGTAGAGAAATGCTCATATTGTATGAGAGTTAGGTAATAGAGAGTTTAGTGTGTTGAAGGGACTACTGGGTTTAGAAACTATATCTAATGTAGCTGATTTTGGTGACGGATTTGACGCCGTTGAGGCTTATCGACTTGTGTTGCCATCATGGAGAGTTCAGTTTACATAGCTGATTTTGGCGGATTTGGTGCCATCATGGTACATCGTCAATTTTGTGATGCGGTCTTAAAGGAGTGGTTCTACATGTAGGAATGTGGAAGGAGAGAGAGATTTATCTTGCATATAGAGATTTGGATTTTGGCTCTGTGTTCAAATTTTTTATTGAGAGAATTATTATTTTCCTTAGTTGTTGTTAAGATTACTTTGGAATATGCCTTCTTTAGATTTTGGATATTTGCAACATTTTTTTGGCGGGCGGGGACATAGGTTGAGCTCATTAATATTCATTTTTGGTTTTGTCTCACTATGAGATTTTGGTTTAAGGTGGAGTTCTTTTGAAGAGTTCTATGTTGAAAAGAGAATTTGATTCGAGGTAGGGTGTTGGAGATATGTGATTTTGCATCAAGGTGGAGTGTTAAATTTTGGTGATATAAAATCATAAATTGGTAGAAACAAATATGCAAAGGGAGAAGTAATCACATGTGTTCATTATGGAAATAAATAATTATTGATTGCATTTGCATGAGATGGCAAATAAATAAATGCATGCATTGATTTCTTCCATCTATGCTAAGGAAAGAGATTGATTTACTTCCTATGTTTGCACATTTTTTTGCCACTATAATTTATCTCTATTATCTTCTAACCATATCTTGTTAAGATAATAGATGACTCACATATATATCACTGCCTATATATTTAGGGTAGACTTTATTGTAAACCCATCCTGACGTGGAGTCAGTGATCTCTAAATGGAGTGTCTCTTCTTGTTAAGCCTATTTGAGGTCTGAATATTTAAACTCTTATTTTGTAATATCTTGTAATTCTCTTATATGGAATAAAATCTCTGTCCTTTAAACTGGACATACACTATGTCGATGGTAGTGGAACCAGTATAAATATCGTGTGTCTCTTTGTTTCTTCTTTATAGTTATTTACTATTTGTTTGATGTAATAGAATAATTGCTATCAGATTAGATTGATGTACAATTGGAAAATCTAGATCCTATTATTGTTCTTCCACATCTGTGCAGCCTTATCGCACAACATGGACCTCTTTCGGAGTTCATGTCCTGATGTTTTGGAAGTGGCTCCTTAAACGAAAACTAAGAGCATCTCCAATCCCGAGCCAATGTAATGTCTTCAAAAAATTACGTGTAAGCAATTGTTTTACAATGTCTAGCCTATGTGTCAAAAAACAATACATATATTGCAAAAGGGTCTCCAATGCAAATGTGCTAGAAAAGTAAAACCGGTCTATGTGGCAAAACTGAACGTGTCTTTGCAGCTGGAAAAGTGGCGGTAAATGAATAAATGGCGGTAAATGAACCAAAAAGATGCAGAAAAAATAGGTTAGTATTTCCATGCAGGCTGTTTCTTCAGTCTCTACCTTTCTGTCATTTTCTTCTGAAGCAAGCAGTGGTAAATTAAAGCAAAGTTCTGTACGTCATATTTAATTGCATTGAATTGCATATGAACATTACTTCTGTTTTATACTTTCATGCATTTTACATGGTACTGCCTGCAGGTATTTGCTGCTTTGTATTTGAATGGAATCAAAGGAGAATCATGGTTTTACTGATCGGGACTGCAGCAGCGGCACTGAACATCATAGACTCGGTTATTTTCCTTTGCCTAGCATGTTTCTTGACTCTTCCCATGCAGAAACATTTGTTCACCATCCAAGTGAATACATGTATTCGTATTCAAGCCAGTTTAATGTATAATGGAATCAAAAAAAGATACAGACAACTACTGCACATAGCCATGCTAGAAGTATAATGGAAGTGCCGATCGGTTTAAGCAAACAAGCTAGAGTTATGGAATGACTTATGCATGTTTAATATTTAGCGCAGCACATTTTTATTTAAGCAAACATCATGCCCGTCGCTACTTTGAATATGCATCATAGTCTGGCATAGCTACGGCGGTGCAGTCTAATTTGGCTATAAACACTTGGTGTATCTTGGTTTTCCTACGTGGTTTGGCTTGGCTATAACAGTTTAGCTTTGTGCATGGTGCTAGCTCCTTGTTGATTTCCACTAAGTTACTTGCTTTTAGTTTGATGCTGAGTTAATTATGCATTGAGCATGGGTAGTGCAATTTTTGCCAGGAGTATCTGTTGAGCTTTGCATGCGTGCGATATCTTTGAAGCCTGAATATGCACATCTCTTATTTGTCCCTTTGATTGTCAGGATTTGTCATGTTATTGTAATGTGTGACTCAATTTTTTTGTAATAAATATCTGATTTGCCTTTTCTTCTCAGGCCTGTTAAACTTATGAGTATGATGCATTTTTCGTGTTAAATTTGTGAATATTTCTCAATTTGCAGCAGCAAACAAATTAGCTACATGTAACGTAAGTGACAGGTAACATGCATTTATTCATTTGCATAAACTTTGCACCAGTTTTTTCTTTCATGCAGATCTGTAAAGCTGGAGAAGAAATAAAGAAAAAAGCAGTTGGGTTTGTGGGTTTCAAATTGTCGAATATAATGTCCAAAACTAGACAATCTCTTTCACAATGTGAATTATTTTATGGTCCACGTCAGACTTCACACTGAGTTCAAAACTGGGTTGGAGAAACAAAAATGAAAATGGGTTGTCTTCTGCTTACGTGTATTCCAATTTACACCACAATTACTTCTGCATTGAAGATGCTCTAATTTCGACACGATACCCACTCGTTGAGAGTATAAAGTTAAACGGGAAACTTTAGCGACTCGGCATCCTCTAATAAAGCCAAAATGCATTCTGGCTATTTTGCCGCATGTGATGCATACAAATGCTAATATACTCAATTATGCATTTTCCCATATGCTTACACAAATTACCCATACACAAAAAGCATGTTTCGGACTTCGCCAAAGCAATTATTTGGTCCATTATATTCTTACATAACATACATGATAGTCGCTACGGTACAGGAAATGTCGGCAACGTAGTTACATATGAATGTATTAATACATATCCATATGTATTTACATAAACACAAATTCACACATTTAGTCCAACGACCTACACAACAATTCTAGCTATGACATACAAGTGGTATATATCTCTAAATACGCGTATTCATATACTTGCCCAAAATCATATACACACATGTATATTTGGATAATTAGTTAGTTTATTACTTGTCTGATCTTTCTTTTATTTACTAAATTTTACATTGAAAGTTTAGTATAATTTCAAATGATTTTATAAATTCTTATTACTTTTTTATAAAATATATTATTAACTTATTAATTACTGTTAAACCCTTAAATACTTAACTGGTTCATAAAAATTGAGAATACTTCATATTGCTATTTTATAAAATTTCTTTTTCATACCAATTTAGCTTCATATATACCATTTTATAAAATACGTTCGTTATTTATAAAAAATATCCATTTACTTTAAATAATACCTATAAGTAGGCTATTCATTAAAAAGATTTTTTTATTTTAAACAATATTCACAGATATTAATTCAGCTTCATCTGCTTCCTAGTCACTTTTAATGACTAACATACGGATCTAAACTCACATAATTAAATTGCTGACTTTTCCAAACTAATTAAAATAACTTCCTTATTACTAACTATGTACATATGCTTAATTATCTCATGTAATTTGTCTCTAATTTTTTATAACATTCCACACAATCATTTAATTAACCAAAAATCAAATTCTTAAGTACTAACTAATTTATGAAATAGTCATCAAGGTCTTCAAAAATGAGTTTAATATAAGCAAGTTTAAAGCCCAAATCATCACAAATCATCTTCAAGTCAATTCATATAATTCTATAATCATCAATAAGTGAGAATATATAGATTATTACATAAATATAAATGGAGAGCATTTTTATCAACATTCGAAAACCCAATTCAAAATCCATGGCAGCCGCTACTAGTCCTTTTTCCATCCCTCTCTCTGCTCTTCACTATCCTTGTCACATCGTCGTGCAACCGTCCTTCCTCTCCTCGTACCCCCGGCCACCACCTATTCCCCCATCGCTTGATATAAGGAAAGAGTAGTTGTGTTTGTTTTATTATATAGGAAATAAGATTTTTTTTATCTAGTCTTTAGAAGCGTACCTAGAATTCAGGAAGTAGTTTCTTTTATTTATTTATTTAAAGCTTATGAGATGTAATCAACTTGAATGTGTGAATAACAATATAGTCTCTTAATTGTTTAACATTTAATATCTCTCTTCTCTCTAGATCAAATTCTAACATGGTGTCGGAGCTTGGTTAAATTAGAGGGGAGAGAAAGGGCTGAGAAAGCAAAATAATAATAATAATAATAATGATTACAAGATGAGGCTGTTGTGCTTGTAGGTGGCAAGGGCATGTGGGATTGTGAAGGCTTTGCTATGTGGACGTGGAAGGATAAGGGCATGTCGGGTGCAGCAACGGAGAGAGGGGCTGGAGATTGTATGCGAGATGGAGATTTCAGGTGGATATGCGGGTTTTTTGGTGATTGAGAAAGGCACAGGTGGTCGGAGAATGTGGTGACCAGTGGTGGTGACTGCTGCGGCACGGTGAAGCTGAGTGTGAACGGGGTAAAGGATTTGCATAGCAGTGATTCATGGCAACAGACTTGGCAAAGTTTGTGGTTTCTTTTTTTAAAATTTATCTTCCTTGCAATAAGAAACCAGCCACTTTCAAGGCTACATAAGCATGTAGCTTCAGGTATGACATATGCAAGTGCTACAGTTTAGCAAAATATCTCCTTTTTTCTTTTATACATGCGTAAGGAAGCTCATGTCTGAGAAAGAAAAAAATGAAGTAGGTGACGTTAGGGTGGCTATTATACTATGACTGTTAAGGGGGAATTATGGTCGTTTTGTAAATGAACTACAACGGTGGAAGTTGAAAGCAGGGGAGGTTTGAGTTATGACAAAGGAGGATTGGAGTGATTGTAATGGTGTTTGATGTGAAGAAGTGATTGTTGAAGAGGGTTGCTGATGAGTATGAAGGCAGCGATTGAAGATGGAGACGATGGCATATGTATGCTCAATGTAGGTTGTGTGAGTTTGGTGAGGTAATTTTGTGTTCTAAGTTCATTGTAGTGGTTATGCAGTAAGTACGTAACAAGAGGGTAAGTCTATTTGGTTGCGGGTTTGTCAGTTTCGTTACAGGTTTTGTTTAGACAATAAGTTGGTAGTGGTGCTGGAAAAGAGGACTAGTTTGGTGAGGCAGAGAAGTAATGAAAATAGTTTGTAGTAGTGATGCGAAATTTGAAATTTGTACACTAGGAATGCAAAAGCTTTTGAAATCAAAATCAAAAAAGAGGAAAAATAAAAAACACAGAATTTGTATTACAGCCACCACTCTCACAGTTGAATCCTACATTTATAAAATCAAATGATGAAAAATTAGAATTGTCAAATTAAACAGTCAATTTTGGGTTGTCATGGATCTGGGAAGACGCTGGACTATGCGATAGGTGAAGAGGAAATTTGAGTGTAGAATGGAGGGCGATTGTTCATCGAGGGCGTAGGAAATTGGAAGTTAGGTGATCTGGAAGGTTTCTCAGACATCAAGATGAATGGGTTGTTTGGTAAGGTGTTGCAGAGGATGTGGAGGGTGTTCTGGTTTGCAGTGGAGGTTGATCACCGACGCAAGAGCAAAGTAGTAAGGTGTTTGTGAATGGCCTGAGTATGGTTTGAGGAGGTGCCTATTATAGTGGTGAATTTGAGAAGTGAGCCGGAGCTAGCAAGGAAAAATTTGGGATTTGGAGGAGTTGTGCAACTTGGAAGTGATGAAGTAGGGTGAAAGGAAAAAGAACGCACTGTTGAAGAGGGCAGTTAGGTGGTTTGTGATGAGGTATATGATACAACAGCATTGTAGAAGTGTGTGTATGTTGAAGCATGTTGGAAGTTTTGGTTTAAAGAAGTTAGCATCAGTTGTACTATGTGGTCGCAGTGAAGTTGAATGTTGAGCTACTATAGGAGGAAGGGTTTGGCAACGTAGCAGTTTGTAATGACTCGAAAAGTTCACGATCCTGATTATCGATACTAATACATTTCCTATATCACATGTCGACTAATCAACCATCAGAAATTAACAGATCGTTAATAGAAAGAAGTTAGAGGGTGAGAAATAGAAAGAAAGTCAGAATAGAAGAAAAAGGAAGAACTGAACACAATAGAATCATAGTATAACGAATCTCACACCGGAACTAAGTAAAATATATTATATAACATCTTGAAATAATACACTGTATTTACATACATCATCAGAGTACAACTCATATACAACACAACGGAAATAAACTCTACATCTAATAATGAAGCCTCCTGCTCCAAACTCCTTCAGGTGAATCTGTAAAATACTGAAACCACTTGACTTCCCGTACAAATTTGGGCACCCAAGAGTTTAGGGAAAACATAGAAAAAATAAACTCTGGGTCAGTCATGGGACTGGTGTGAGTAAACGATTTTAAAATAGCTTGATTTAACGTTTAAAAATCCTTTGAAAGAAATGATAATCGTAAGACCAGTCCACACATAAATACGAATGGTTTTTATCTTACGATACCAAAAACATTTTGAAATCAACATCTTATTCTGATATTATAATAATGTCTAAATACAAATATATATCAATCTAGCGTTCCACATATATAGTATACAATCAAAAACGCGGGCGCTTATTGGAGATTAGATTGTGACTATGATAATGTCTGGAACCACATGCCGATAGTGTATCTCTAGAGGGGAATACCCTGGGTTCAACAAGAACGTCTTGCAACCTGGACTACACATGACCGACCACTCATTTCGCTTGAGTGTATCGAATGTATATCACCAACAGTTGGGAACAACCACTGTTTCCCGAAAGGGACAACATCGAAAATAGATTAAAGAATGAAATGGAATTTCCCTAGATAGGTCATTATACACCCTAATGGGAGCGACCCACATAGCCATGCTGCCTGCCCGATTTCTGTCATTTCCTAGTTGTGAGACTTGAGGTTAGAATTTACCTTTTGAACATCTGGTCACCATTTACTTTGAATGCCACATCGTCAGATCTGCCGAAATCACTAATTGACGCCCACAAAAATAACCTAGTTGTTAGCTAAGAGAAGTGCCCTTCTCCGCCGCCAACTATGGTACGTTTGAAGAAATCAACGTACGTTGCTCCTTTGGAAATATTCTGTCAGACATTCATCCATACAAGTCATCCAGGAACAGGATGAACTGAAGGCACTCTCCTGCTGCATTCAATATAAGAATCACCCCATGGATCAATAGCGAATAGTCCTTACAATATCCGAAGATTTCAATCACGATAAGATCACAAGTCATAATAACTCCAATGGCCAAACCAGAGAAATTTTAAACAAGTAATCCTTCCGGTCATGAAGAACTACGGTCTTCAAATTCTTTAAATCATATAATCATCCCTGCAAGTTAGCTTAAGAATCGTAAAGTTAGTTCGAAGTGGTTTTGGGTCCAGTTCTCATCCCTGTCTCTTCGAACTAACGCGTAGGGAATATTTCTTTGATAGTCGGTGTTTTAACTATCAAATTTAAACAGTGTAGATAAATAAAACAATTTATACAAATTATTTTGAAATCTCTATACTTTCCATGACATGTTTATTCACATTAATTCGTACAAGTTCCAAATTCTAATTTTAGAACAGTAATTAATATCAGACAATTAAAATATAATAAAACCTGTCAAAGTTTTTTTTTCAACAAATCTAGATTGATCAATTCATAGTATAACAGATGATTCACAACAACCTTTTATCACAACCATAACAATCAATAATGATTTTCACTTAATTTCAAATTTTTTATCAGTTTGAAATGTACGATCGCGGGTAAAAATTAATTACACATTATTTTTATTCTTATTCCTTTGGAATTAAATTAATTTCTTTGTATTTTGCTTTTATTTCGATCTCTATAGAATATGAGTGAATACATAACTATAGAAGACTCAAACTAAATCTTAAATGATGACGACTAACTCTGTAATTATGGAGGTTTCCCGATCCCTTCTCCTTGTTTTATTTATTATTTACTTTCATTATAACAATATATATTTAGTTAAATAAAATGCATTTCCTGGCCTTTTACAGTCCAATTTTTACGTACATATCTAAATTCATTATGTCATTTATTGTAAACTATTACTTCTTTATCTAAATAATATTCGTATCTAAAAAAAAGTTTTAAGCTATGCCAAAAAAATTTATTTTTTAAAACAAACATCAATTGAAACTATTTTTATTTATTTTAGGCTTGAAGCCCAGAAACCTACAAATTAGCCCATCTTTTTCTAACATACCCAATGCCACCACGCTATACCCACATTTCCTATTTTTCTAAATATAAATATGGATTAAACAAACTCTATATTTTAACAGACTATATATTATTATTTTTCCTTTTTAGTTCGGCCCAAAGCCCACTTAAACAACCCATCTTCTTCCCTTGTTTTCTTAACCAGTCCCCTTTTTCTTTTATTTGCCTTCATCTATGCCAGGAAAAATTCAATTAACAAAAAAGAAAAACCATGGTCCTGGCAAGTGAAACGCTATTCCGCCCAAAACCGGTTCCCTTCTTACTTTGTGCTCCAAACCCCATGCCACGCCAGAGATGAAACAAGCCATCATATACAGGTTTGGCATCCTCAAACTAAAGACCAGAACACCTCAGTCCTCTCCTTGATGCTGCAACCTCTAGGCTAAACGTTAGCTACTCATGTATTAAAAGATTTAGCGACATTGTTACTATTTTCTTCCAGCTAAAATTTGTTCAATGTTTCTCTTCGTCTTGCCTGTTCTTGTTCAGTATGTCATCAAAGTTATTCCATGCTCATGCACGCAATGCACTGTGACAGGACAACTTTGCCTTAATCACTATGGTATTGTTTGATTTTCCAACTGGGCAGTTAATCTTCGCGTCTGCGTATGGCGCATCAGATGCGTCTGACGCGTCAACAGTGGAACCTACGTATATGCCCTTTCAAGCTGAACGACTCAAAGGTTAGCTTTTGTGTCTGATGCTTCGGACGCGTCCGACGCAACAGATATTTTTTTACCCTCCTTTTTTCCCTCTCCCTCTACATATTACACCCATTTCAACACTACATCACCATATCCACCCTTCATTTCCTCCTATTCTTTAACAAATTATGGCAGCTAGTGATGAATCTGATTATGAAGATTTGGAAGATGTTCAAGAACTTATTGCTAATCAAACATGAGAAAGAAGCAGAATACATAATTCTGTAAGTTCCAGCCTTGCTTGAGTTCATGAAATACTATGAGGACATGCAGATCGTTGTCATAGTAATTTTCGAATGAAGCGATTATGTTTCAGATCCTTGTGTGAATGGTTAGCAAATTACGGATTGAAAGGCTCAATGCACATAACAGTCAAAGAAATGGTGGATGTATTCCTATATACTATTGCATTGGCCCTCCCTACAAGGCAGGTTGCTGAGCGGTTTCAACGATCAAACGGTACGATTAATGTCATTTTTCATAAAGTTTTGGATTCAGTTCTCTTATTGGCAGTCGATATTTTTAGATCAGCCAATACCCAATTTAATCGAATCCCAGAACAAATTCGTTCTTCAAACCGATATTATCCTTTCTTTAAAAATTGTATTGAGGCTATTGATGGGGCACATGTGATGTCTCACGTGGGTCAAGAAGACATGCAACGTTTTGTAGGGCGGAAAGGATCTGCTACACACAATATTATGGTTGTTTGTGCATTTGATTTAACTTTTACGTTTGTAAGAGCAAGATGGGAAGGAACTGCACACGACGCTAAAGTATTTCGGGAAGCTATAAATAATCCAGATCTTAATTTCCCTCATCATACTGTCGGGCAGTATTATTTAGTGGATTCAGGAAATCCACTATTGGAAGGATATATAACTCCTTACCGATCCGTGAGATATCATATACCAGACTTTAATGACACATAGAATGAACCGAAGTCAGAAAATGAAATTTTCAACTACTATCATTCTAATCTGCGTATGGCAATTGAAAGAACATTTGGTATTTAGAAGAAATTTTTTGTCATCTTACGTAACATGCAAACGTATCCATATCATGTTCAAGTACAAATTGTTACTGCTACAATGGCTATTCACAACTACATCAGAAAATACAACGCTGGCGATCCAGATTTTATGCCGTATGATGACGACCCTGATTTAGTTCCAGACGGATATCTCGAAGAATATTACAGTATATCAAATCCCGAAAACAGAGATCGAGAACCTGTTCAAAGAACCAGAACAACATCCACCATGGCGGTTGTACGAGACTATATACGAAACGAACTAGTTGCCGCGGGAATGCATTAAAAAGTTTCATTGTATTCAATATTTTATATTAGCATTTTAAATTCTGCAATTTGTATTTCACAATTATGTAATTTTAATTCTGCAATTTAAATTATGCAATTTGTATTATTCAATCTACTATTTTGTTTAGCAATAAACACACACAAACAATTAAAAATAATATATACACAAACAATAAAATAATGGTAATTTTTGTTCTAATACACACTTTTGATAAGTTAATCCACAATTTTACTTTAATAAGTTAATCCACAACTATTTTGTAAGTTAATCCACGAGTGGATTAACTTAAAGATTTCATGTTCTTGTTTGGAAAAAAAAGGAAAACCAGCCATCCCTATGGAAGTTACATAGCCACATGGAATATTTTCTTTTATTTTTTCACCTTGTTCAATATGTAGACATAAAATGTAAACATCAAGTATGCCTATCGAAAAAAAAATCCAACAAATAAAATACTAATGGATGAATATTACCAAGTTTCATGTTCTCAGTTAAACGTATAATTCGGTAAAATTTTCAACCTCCTTTTATATGGCTTATGCTGGAAGCAACACTCCTCCTATTGATGGAAGCTTGCCATATAGCGACTTTGTATTTGATACTTTAAACAATATTTTTCAGAGTACTACAAGTTTGCATTAGTTGATACCCATTAGCTAACATATTTATAATCCAGTAAGGAAAAAAACAAAAAATGCTCTTTGAATCTACATCACAACATATGTTTGTTACTTGAAATTAAAAGAGGTCATACCTTTTGAATGGAATTATCCCAGCCACCTAGTAAAACAAAAATAAATAAATGTAGTAAAAAGACAGAAATGATGGTACTTGTGTTTGGTCAAAAAGCAGTAAAATATATATATATATATATATATATATATATATATATATATATATATTAGTTCGATAATTATATGTGAAAACCATCGGGCTTACCTATTAATAAATGGTTACAAAAATCAGAACCAAGATTTGGTAGAATGATGTTATCAAATGTTCTCAAGCATCTTTATATTGTGTCGCTTATAACAATAATTGCACCTGACAACAACACAAACGAAAACTAAAAGAGATTTCAAACTTTGTAGATCAAATAAGAAGAAATAGTAATTGGTCCTATAGATCGGTTGAACAAGCAAATTGTACCAAATAAATGTATGAGAGTGGTCTTTTTGGGATACGGGGGTGAATGATATGTGAGTTGACAAATAAAATCAGGTAGAATAATCATGGAAAAAAATCATTATCAAAGAAACAGAACTGAGAAGAAGAAAGATATTTAATATTTTTTAGGTGGATAAATTAATTAAAATTTAAATATTATTAAAACTCAATCATGCTATTTTGTAGAGTGAATTAACTTATTAAAATTGTGGATTAGAATAAAAATTACCCAAAATAATACCTCTGCCCCTTCCAAAATGCCCCTTTCGTAAAAAAAAACACATTCCCCATTCGCAATAATTCCCATTTAAATACCCCTTTTAAATTCCCCTTCCAAATAACCCTTCCCGTTCAACATCAAACGGACCCGATGTATCCACATTTTCGGTTGCATTAATATTTAACCACAACAGATTCGTCACAACTCTCAATGCTTCTCTTTCCTCTTCTTTATTTGCTTATTCTTCTCTTTAATTATATATATGCTATTGTTCAACTCCACAGTACACGACGTACACCATATACATGCACGATCAACTCCATCGCAAATCATCGTTTCGGTCACTGCCGCAAATCCCGAATCATTCCTTGAACTTATCTCTACCTCCAGAACCACCATTACACCATTGTGTCCACTTCTAGAGCTTCGACAGAAGCTTTCAGTTTAACCTACCACCATGAATACCCTTCGCGCCTCCACCTCATAATTCCAGTCCTCACCATTATTCAGCCTAAGGTCGACAATACCGTTCACCTTCCAAACCACCAAGTGCACAACCCTATACTGCCGCGTCAAAGGTGCAGAACGCCACAGTTCCGAGCCCACTCAAAAAGCAGTGAATCACTTAAGCCACCCAATTAAAAATTTTGGTTATATTTTTAAAATATACTTAACTCATTATTGAACCACTTTCATGTTTAATCACATCCTAATAGACACTATGTTTTGAATTATGGATTTCTTAAGTTCCTGGAGATGAATATCTTTACTAGTCATTTAATAAGTAGATTTACAGCATCTACTTCCTTGCAACTGTAAAACATGGGACTGCTGTTTCAATCCCGTGACTGTAGCTTCCAAGTTCCAACTATTTTCATAAGTGAAGTTATTCTAGTTTCAACTTAAACCAGTATTTTGTCTTGAGCTTTCCATCTTATACTGGCGAACTCAAAGGCATATGGTCGTCATTTTAGTACCTACCAAAACGGTGTTAAATCCATTTTTAAAACTACAACACATATGTTTAAAGACGTAAGGCTGCAGTGGAAACTCAACGAAATACTCTTATAAACAGCATCGCTTAACATGGTCAAATCAAATTGAAGCCATGCCTTAATGTGTAAACGTTCGAACCAAAAAAATTGAGGCTGCAGCAACAAGCATCAAATGGAAAGACAGAAAGTTTCTTTTGGTGACAACAATTTAATAAGGTAATCATATCAAAGGAACTGGATAATATTTCATATAATAAACCACATGTATTACTGATTTATGTAAATTCATTCAGACTTTTAATGACTGTGTTAACAGACACGCCGTCCAATGTTCCAAGAGAAGTGAGTGGTGTTTATAAGTTTGTTAGTGTAATATGAACTGAAGTGTTTATAAAATTTAATAGGTTCATTCTTTTCGCATTCAAAGCTGAAATGAATTATTGATCTGGGTGCTTCATATGAGTATCATCAATTTACCAAGTGTCCACCCAACGATTAGAGAAAGTCAAGTATAACCACAACAAATTAATAAGGTAATTCTCTTGATTGTCTATCAGTACAAATAATGAGCGGCAAAATCAATTATCTACATGATAAAGTAATAAACAAAGAAGCGTTGATGTATGGTTGCAGACAAACTAACTAAACCTACCGATCTACCAAGCCGTCTCTGTTCACTGTTGTTGTACGAATAATAATTATAAGATTATTGGTTGAGGAATCTCACTACTAAATTTGACACATTAACCCTTTTCCTAACTTAAATAATTGAATTAATTTGATGGTTATATACATATGGTCTGGATTCATTAAAGATTAACTCAAAACAGTAAGGAGATATAGATGTTTACTCACTTAAATATGGTTATTGCCTTGGTTTTAAGTTCCAGACTAATGCTCTGTTTCAGGTTTGCTCAAGGTTCTCGGCCATCTTATTTCCAGTCTTACTCTCTGATTCTCACTATTTCTCTCTCATTTATCCATTCTCTGTTTTTGGTTTTTGTATACACTTGTTTTTCCAGAAACTTGTGTGTGAATTTGTTGGGTTTGTCATGAGTATTTATAGATGGACATATGCAGGCTCAAGTCAGGTAGGTTTTAAGGCGAGAAGGTGTACACATGCAACGGAAATAAGCGGACAGTGATGTGTGTGATTGAAAACAAGTTGTGTATGGCCATTATCAATCAAATTCATTTAGTTGCTATGGCTTTAAGGCTAGGCTATTATGTAAGGTAGATATGTTGGCTGGTTCCTATTGTTGATAGGTTGTGTATAGGCTGTAACCTTGAAGTGTGAGGTGATGTGTCTTAGTAGCCTATATGTGTGATTTCGTAGCCTATCTAAAATGATGGTGTGATGTTGATTGCAAAAATCAATGTTTACAACTTAGCTCCTTAGTGGTCTTGCTGTACACATATGCTCATGTGCGCGCGCGCGCACACCCACACATATATGTATATATCTTCTGATTTGAACACAAATGCTAGGTACATTTTAATTTATTTTTTTATGACAACATACATGTGCTTGCAGCAAAACATGTACTAAATGTTTTAAATGCTTTCAAATGTAGCATCAGGAAAATCAACTTCTTTCCTTATTATATGACTGCATATCTTTGTATTTCATAGTCTAGATTTTCTTAGATATGCTTATATTTTAATATTTCTTATGTATGCTTATGCGAAGTAATATGATATTTACTTTATTAGTTACCTTAGATAATTCTATACTTACACAAGTTAAAACAAATTTTTAAATGAAACAAGGATTTGTTCAGACAACAAACACCTGATTAAATACATATAAACAAGTAAATATACATGCCTGATTTTTAAAATAATTATTATTCTAATTTACTGGATTTAACCTTACAAACATATCAAATAAACGAATATCTTGTATTGAATGATCGTATATACTTGTATTTTCCTGCATTTAAAGTAAATCTCATTTAATTTCCAAGTAAAAGTCCAAATTTATTCATGTGAGGTAATCTACTATTTTACTTAAGCAATTTATATTCACATGAGCTTAATCAAATTTAAAATACAATAAAATGATAAAACATTAACCACTTATCCTATAAACAGATAAACATTGGTTAATGAGTTTTGAATCATCAACAATTATATTAAACTGGAATTTTCCTGATATTTACCAGATATATAAATATTATTTATTAATAATTTAAATTATAGAATAAAATCTGTATATTATAGATTAAAATTAGTCCAAAAACTGGTTACACAGTTTGTAGTTGAAGGTGACAGATGGGAAGTGGTATGTCGTGAAGTGATAGATGTGGTTCAGATGAAGCAGCAAAGCAGGAGGCATAGAGGAGTCGTGATAGGCTATTTGAGCGGCGCTGTTGGATTGATGCAAGTGACTGAAGATTGAAGGAGGAGAAGGAGGATCACTGCAGTTATACAGGCAATGTGGTGATCGTCATTGTCCAAAGTGGAAGTGTGCACTAAGTGGTATTTGGATGGATTGATGTGTTGGCTTTGTAGTAGTTGAAGGGAAGGCAGCAAGTGTTATTGTGAAGCATTATGTCGTGAAATGCGAGTTTAGAAAAACATGATGAGGTTGGCTCTGGTTCTGAATTAAAATATGGTTGTAATGGTATCAAGGATGGTCCATATGCAGTTACCAAGAAGGTCCCTCAAAGGAAACCAAGCGTAGTTGTTGATGGTTAAAGTACCAATCAACATGAAATAGTTGAGCATATTCAACCAGATAGAGATGAAACTTGAGATCGAGTTCGTTTATCCAAAGGCGATAAAGAAAATGAGAACCATAACTATTCTCACTTGTTAAAGGAGGTGACAATCATGGGATGACTCGAGTGGAGAGGCCCAGTAAGTCCCGAAAAGAAACAATGAGAGCGATTTGAACATGTAAGCATGCCTAGCCAGATCAGAATCTGTGTTTCATGAAAGTTAACATTGATATTTTATAAAAAGAATGTTTGAGACACATTCAGTTTAAGGGAGGGAATATTAGGAAAGAGTAGTCGTTTTTGTTCTATTCTATAGGAAATAAGATTTTTTTATCTAGTCTTTAGGAACGTACATAGAATTTAGGAAGTAGTTTCTTTTCTTTATTTATTTAAAGCTCATGAGATGTAATCAACTTGAATATGTGAATAACAATGTAGTCTCTTAATTATTTAACGTTTAATCTCTCTTCTCCCTGGATCAAATTCTAACACGTGACCCCCTCCATCTATTTCCACCTCGTCCAACTTTGTGACTTTTCCCATAACCATTCACAAGAATGGTCTATCTTGTATGAAGCCAAGCCAAAGAACGCGGGGTCATACTCACCGCCGCACATTCACCTTACTTTCTCTGATGAGATGCTAGTGTCGCTGGATGTTATTATCAGGGTTTGTGAAGAAAGCTTGCATGAGTATTTAGTCGGGTTTTCCCTCGATCAGCCCCTTTTATACACTACAGTACTCAACCACTTGAAGTAACTCTGGAAACCTAAGGGTGCTGTCAAGGTGAAGTAAAATGGTAACTTATTCTTTTTCGTTTTTCTTGCATTGAGGATAGATTGTAGATAGCCCAAGCTGACCCTGTTATCATTAGAAAAAAAAATATTGTATAGCTTAGGGATAATTCAATTGGTAAAGAAAGTGGAAGTATTAAGAAAGTGTCGGTTTGGATCAAATTGTTAAATATTCCGATGTATGCCTGGTCTTTGATAGGTATATTCTAGCTTGCAACTAGTGTAGGCAGCTTTCTTTGTATGGATGAATCCATATAAAAAAATAGATAGGATTGAATACATGAAATGCATGGTTGAAATCTCCTCCAAAAACGAAATGCCCAATGAATTTCTTTAACCGATGGATCCAAACATTATGTCAATGTACGATATTTATGGAAGCCGGTGATATGTATGTACCACAAAGTATTTGGTAATAACTTAGATTCCTGCAATAAATCTGGTAAGTGTTGAATTTATTGATTCATATATTTTATGAAGAGGATGTAATCAATTAATTGATTTGATTGATTGATTAATTAATTGATTTTATTGACTGATTGATTGATTGGTGTGATTGATTGATTGATTCTTCATAGAAGGAAAGAAATGAATGATTATATTTTGGAGATTTTTTGAAAGGGAGATTTGATTATTTGCCCAGTTCTTCTATTCTCCTATATATGTAGCCTTCTTGGTTAGATCAAACAACAAGGAACCATTAGAGACATAGGTTTGCACTCATTCTTCATCGCTCTTCTTCTCTAACCGTATTTGTGGTCATCTAGATATTCTTTCCCTTTCTCAATAAGGTTACTGATTCAGTTGTATTTTGTTTATTTTTTGTTTTGATCGATTGAGTGTAAACAAAATTTGTTTTTAGTGAATCAATAAGAGGGTGGTTAGGTGGAATATCTTGTTTATTGCTATTATTCCCGATTTATTGTGTTGTTATTTTCAATCAAATTCATCTTCAAGTGATTGGGTAAAAAAGATCCTGTTTTTTTTGAGTGTTTTGTCAAACTTCCCTTGCGTACAAAACCCCAACAGTTGGTATCAGAGCTCAGACCATCACATAGCTTGTAGTGATTTTGAATTGAAAATTGTAGATGTTGGAGATGATGTTGCTTTCGTAGATGACTATTTTTTATGGTAGGTATTGGGGGATTTTGAACGCCTATAATAATGGATGCTTCATACCTCGATGGTTTGATTGATGGAGATGAGAAGAAACCCTCTCATGTGGAAGAGGAAAGATGGAAGAAGACGAAGAAGAAGGCGGGTGACAGTTGAGGAATCTAGTCCACAACAAGGTGGAGAGGTTAATATAGTCACTGCTGATGGTCCTAAGGTGGAGGATCATGGTATCAAAAAGGGTCTAGATGTTGATGATGCTCGAGGGATCCAAAGATGAAGAGATCATGTCAAACGGAAGACAGATGTCGAGTTGTGAAATCCATAGAGACGAAATGGAGGTCTTTGTGGTATTACAAACACTTTTAGACCGTTAGTTTTGCATGTTGCAGCTCAGGTGGTAAATGCATCTTTTGCAGGTGGTGGGTTGTGTTTGTAATTGAGGTGTGGACGTAGTCCTTTCAAATCGACTAGGTGTGATTGTTTCCCTAAAATCAATTGAGTCCTTGTACTCTAGAAATATGTGGTGTGTATCTCGTTGCCTGGAAATTGAGGTTGGTTTCAATTGAGAGTAGGTGTCATTGAAAGAGCTAGGTTTACTTGTTTGGTGTTTTTTAGAGTTATCTGATATTTGAATCAAGGTGAAGTGTCGAAATTGATTCAAATATTTTATGAAGAGGATGTAATCAATTAATTGATTTGATTGATTGATCAATTAATTGATTTCATCGACTGGTTGATTAATTGGTATGATTGATTGATTGATTCTATTATAGAAGGAAAGAAATGAATGATTATATTCTAGAGATATTTTGAAGGGGAAATTTGAATATTTGCCTAGGTATTCTATTCTCCTATAAATGCAACCTTCTTGGATAGATCAAAAAAAAGAAAAGAAACCATATATTACATAGGTTTGCCGTCGTTCTTCATCGCTCTTCTTCTCCAATAATATGTGTAGTCATCTAAATATCCCTTCCCTTTCTCAATAAGGTTATTGATTCAATAGTTATGTTTATTTTTAATTTTAATCCATTGAGTGTAAAAATAAATTGTTTTTGGTAAATCAATAAAGAGGTTGGTTGGGTAGAATATCTTGTGTATTGCTATTATTCTCGATTTACTGTGTTATTATTTTCAATCAAATTCATTTTCAAGTGATTGGATGAAAAAAATCCTATTTTTCTGGTGTTTTGTCAAACTTCCGTTGTGCACACAAAAATAGATAGGACTGAATACGTGAAATGCATGGTTGAAATCTCCCTTGAAAACGAACTACCCAATGAATTTCTAGTTCAATTAACTGATTGATCCAAACATTATGTCAATGTGCGATATTTATGGAAGATGGTGATATGTATGTACTGCAAAGTATTTGGTAATAATTTAGATTCTTGAAATAAATCTGGTAAGAATTTGAATAATGTAAATGATAGTTCTATACCCATTATTGAGAGAGAATCAAATAAAGAAAATAGAGTTTCTAGTCTGAAATCTCAAAGTTATGATCAGGAAGAAAAATGATTCTTTGTCCTCTTAATCAAGAAGAAACAAACATAGAGGAAGGTAATAATTAATCACGGGAAAGTTAGACCAACCAAAGATACTAGAAGCTTGCATGAAAACAATAAAAGCAGCTGTTTTCTTGGTAAAGAAACAAAGAAGACGGTTCTATCGACTGTTCATCTAATTAATGATGGTAGCTTAGGTCTCCAACTTTGTGTGGATAATGATAAAACAGGAACCAGTATGAATGTGTAATCTGATATTTCAATAACAAATTGTTTCGAAGCTCTGCTACATGATATTAAGGAAAAGCAGCAAGAGGAATTGGTTATACAAGACAACATAATGACTCTTGAGGAAGATGAGATTACACAGCTTGATGGAAAGGAAAGTAATGGTAAAAATGAAAAAGAAATGAATAGGGATAATGATAAGGCAGTACTCTTTCAAAAAGCAAGTAAGAAAAGCATTTCTGCTGCTTCTTCTGCTAACTTAGATGATAGCTAGTTTGTTTTGCAAGCTCAAACGATTAACTCACAAATTAAGTTGAATGACTCTGTTGTTGGTTTGAGAGAAGGGTACACTATGATTTTCGGTGATAAGAGAGATGACACTCAAGCGATAGAAACAAGCATGAAACATCAAAAAATGCTCACTCTTTTTTCTTCACCACTTCCCTCATGTACGCTAACACATGAAGATGGTGTGCATTTTCTCAAATGCACACTGGTGACTCGCCATATACTTCTAACTCTTTCCAATTTAAGCCAGGTTTTCTAAATAAACAAGCTACTTCGCCTAACCTACCACAGGCTACTATAAATACTGCCTGTATGTCTCCAGAAACTCCCGAACATGTGAAAGCAACCACCTCCTCTGCAAAGGAAAAACAAAAAGCCAAGCAGGATCATCCGTGCGCTCATCTAGTTCCAACTGTTGCATATGGACCTCCTCCACCACTATCGACTGCTGATGCTAACTCACTAATGTCAAATTCCCTTTCAGCATAGAACGAGTTAAAGGCTCGTGTTATTAGAAGCAAGAATAATGAATTATTAAAGGGGCAGTTTTTTGACAATGACTGAAATTGCGGAGCAGGGATAACGCTTAATCATCTGGTGACTCTGGAGAAGAATTTCATGCAATGTTGAACTGTGTGATTTCGTTCATGTCGGTCCTACCTGTTGCAAGATTCTTGTATGATGTCATATCTTTGTTTATGTTAGTGTGCACTGCCTTTGTAGTATTTTTCTCCCTGTGTGGAGACGTAGCTTATTTGTTGTAGATATTCCGCTAGTGTTGCTTCTAAATTTACCTTTATTTGTCATTTGTTATGATTAAAGTGTTACCAATCACTTTAAAACCTAGTCGGCCATGCCAAAAATAATAAATATTAATGGAGAACCATTCCATTCACCCTACACTTGTGGAGAATTTCGACTCAAGACCACTCAAATCAAAACCCCCAACTCAGCGGAAGACAAGATCGTGGTAAACGTGCAAAAACAACCAATAAATATCTCAAAACTTCTCAATTCAAATCCAAAAGCCAATCACAATAACCAAACAAGAGAATAATGGAGCAATAACAATAAACTAAATCACAAAAGGATTTATAGTGGTTCCACCGACGTCTTGTTAGTGTACGTCCACTTTGAGAGAGAATCATTTATTAATATCAATAGAAGAGTCAAGAGATTGATTACAATTGTCAAATTCATTAGGAAAAATTGATTTTATGGAGAGAAGAATTGAAGAAGATTAGGGTTGCCAAAACCCTCATTAGAATAAACCTGGGTCTTAATCTCTTGATTAGCCTCTTTTCTGGTATCTCTGATTTGAGATATATGAGAATATCTTATATAGGGAGAGAATAAATATGCAGCAATTGTCCAAATCGCCCTTAGTATCTTCACAAATAAACATATAATGTCCTCATCCCGAAACAGTCGAAATACCCGATCAGACGTCTGCCATAGAGTCGAATAGACGTCTGTCCCTAACCTGGAATTGTACCTGCTTCAGCACAGATGTCTGTCAAAGTGACAAACGTCTGTAGCAAGTCCCGGGAAAATTTCTCTGACAACACAGACGTTTGTCACCCCTTATGATAGACGTCTATTGCATCTCCCTGCTGAAACCAAACACTTCTTCAACTGCAACTTTCACCTACGAGCTCCATTTGCGAATTGTCTTCTCCAATGCTAAGCTACTTCCATCCACTTCAATTCTACTATATATAGTATAGCAAAATTTAACACTCCACTTTGATACTATATCCATCTCCAACACCTACACCGATAGTACCAAACCATCCTCTACTTTCAACAAAGCAAGCTTGATTGTTTCGCCAATGAGCTCCGCATAGCCACCGCCCATTGCACTCCACCAACGAGTTCAAGCAAAGCCCACACCCACCAATGAAATGTTGAAAACATCCAACTCCTAAACTAGTCTCACCAAAAGACAAATATAACAAGAAGATAGAAACTTCAATCTCTCACCGATACTCCTCCACTTCCAAGTTTCTCTCTCAACCGTGCCACCTCGTAGCACCTAACACCTCTCCAAGTGAATTATGTTCGAGCAATGCTCAAACTTCCTAACCAGCAATGCCTTAGCGAACATATCTGCCACATTGTCCTTTGTGTGCACTTACCGAAGGCAAACTTGCTTTTCTTCATCCATGGTTAAAAGAAATGACTCTCTCACTTCAATATGCTTGGTCTGTGAGCTAAACGCCAAATTCGCCGCCAAATGGATAGTACTTTGGCTATCACATTGAACATCAACACTGTTATGTTCAAACCCCAAGGCACACAACATTTGCTTCAATTAGAGTGCTTCCTTTTCTACCTCCACCGCAGCTATCAACTCCGCCTCCATATTGGATAAAGCAACTACGGTTTACAATCTAGATCTCCAACTTGTGGATGTACCACCAAGTGTGAAAACATACCCGGAAGTTGATTTTCTTCGATCCCTATCACCAGCGTAGTCCAAATCACAGTAACCAACTAACATGCAACTCTTCTGCTCACCACCCCTAAAAAAAGATCATGAGAAGTTGTACCTTTCAAGTATCTCAAGATGAGCTTCACTGCTTCCCAATGCGATTTCCCCGGATTAGTCATAAATTGACTAACCACCCCGACGACATTTGCAATATCGGGCCTTATACACACCAAGGCATACATCAAACTACCAACCGCACTAGCATATGACACCATTGCCATGTAAGTAGTACAACATATTCCGGATAAAGTTGTTAGCCGGGGGCACGTACTCAGTAAGACATACATGCGTGTTCCAGACACTGTACCCCTTTAGTGGTGCGTAGGCCCTACCGTCCTTTACGGGAGCAAGAACATCTCTTTCAGGAATACGAAACCGCAATGCCATGCGCCTCACCGCAGTTGCATCCATATGTGATGGCACTGAATCCAATGGATTTTCAAATATAATCGCGTCCGCTAACATATCCGGTGCCACCGACGCACTTCCCTCAACAATATTTACATGCTCTACCTCCTCGTGCTTGACCAGAGAATGTTGTCTTTTCGGCTGCACCTCGTGATCAAACGCTTCCGGCGAACTCGTCGCCTGAGAAGGAGTGGACTCCCCAGAAGTCTCAAGCTCGCTGCCCTTTGAGCTAGCATCGCTAGTTGAATCAGTTGTGTGTGACGAATGCAACGAAGCCTCGGCTTCCGAAGTCTGCTCTGTTATAGACCTTGTCTTCACTGCTAACTATACTTTCAATATACTAGCATTCGACATCGCAACTGTATAACCTGCACCCCTCGTGTTGGTGCGCACTAACATTACAGTTTATAATTTAAAAACTTGAGAAACGACGACGACCACAAGTCCCCAGGACTGTAACATCGTCAACCAACGTTACTGATTCGCATCGAAACTAGACTACGTTACGATTAGAATCGACGAAGCGCGTTCTATGGTTCAACAGTTAAGTCATAGTCCAATTATATGCTCTACACCTATGTCCCCATCAAAGCTATCAGTTAAACGACGGTTAACGTAAGCATCGGTTTAGGCGTACGGATATTACGAGAACAATGTGAATCCCAAGAAAGAAAATCGGAGCTTCGGGACCTCGGGAAAAAGGCACGACACACAGGGGGGCTCGAAATACTTAGGCCAAATGAAGAAATTTACACCCAATACGGGGTACGAAATCTCATACCCCCATAAGGATACGAAATTTCATAACCCCCCAGCGGTACAAAACTTCGTATCCCACTAGGGATACTGGGTTTTGTATCCCCCAGGGACACGAGACTTCGTGCCTCTCTGAGGCACGGATTTTCGTACCCTTGACAAAGGGGTATGAAGCCCATCACCTTGGACCCCGAGTTTCCGATTCCCCCGATACGCCATTTCGCCCGGTTCGAAACCTCGTCTCCCTTCTCCTCATTTTCCCCAATACAACTCTTCTTCTCCCAACTCTTTTTCTTCTCCCATCTCAAACTCGCGTACATGGGACTATCTCACATCAGGAACTCGAAGACCAATCTCGACCGCGAAGCGAAGTTCGGTCTTAGTCCTCCTGAGCTCTGATTGGAGACACAAGAGCACAGCCGAATCAGATTCACTCCGAGATCCGCTTTCAGGGTCAGCTGAGCGCCATGGATAAGCTTGAGAAGAGATTCCAATGTCACAGTTTGAACCCATACCCCACCTATTTTGTCAAAGATCCTTGAGTCCAAAAGGGGAAGTTTGAATCGAGATAGAGTGGAAACGAGAAGGGAAAAAGTTAAGGAGGAGAGGCAGTGAGAATTTATAGTGGAAGCAAAGAAAGTGGGATGAAACCGCTGACTCCTTGTGTTCCGCGATGGAACACAAATTCTCGTACCCCAGTGGGGTACGAGATTTCGTATCCCCGTTTGGGGCACAAAATTCTCGTATCCCAAATGTGGGATATGAGTATCTCAAAAAAGAGGGAATATATATATATATATATATATATATATATATATATATATATATAAAGGCGCAAATACCCGTGCACACTCCGAACGCATGTGCAATTGTGAGTACATGTGCTTTTCACAACGCAAGTCTTCGCGTCACAAACAATCAAATGCCTGCGGATATATACTCATATGTGCCAGTGCCCACATAAATACGTGCGTTGCTTTTCATGTTTTGCTTCCCTTGACATCACGCAAAATTATGCGAAAAACGTGTGCGCATACATACGATGTCACATCGACAACAACTCGCTTACGTTACAACATAAACAAGAGTCGACAACCAACGTCTATTTTTATGAGTTTACAGAAATTGGACGATTCAGTCGGATTCTTTCTACCAACTCAAAGCACATTATGTCAAGACAAGACGTACTTTGGAGGGAAAATGTTAACCGGCCTTTTGCTCTAGTTCCCAAAAGTACACAAGACACAATTGACTCAACACATCGCATGACGCCAAAGCCTGAAGCGTCGCCAAAGTACTAGAGATTCGGGATCAAGCGAAGCCATGCGAGCGCAAACCTCACAATTCCTCAAAACTAGGCCATACTCACATTCTCATACCCCTCTCATCTCGAGTCCATCGATTCGAACCCCTTTGCCTTCCCATAGTTTCGTGCCCGAACCCACCATGGAACAAACGCATTTCAACGTGCCCCATGGGCTACGAATTTCGTAACCCCCAGGGTACAAAATTCATACCCCTAGGGTGGGGTACAAGTTTTTCGGGGCATGATGGGAGGGATCCGAGTTTATGGAGGCCTGCGCTCTAGGATCCGAAATTAGGGCTGGCAATTAGAACCGAGAACCGAAAACCCGAACCAAACCGATTCGATAAGACCCAAACTCGAATTGAACCCGATGGGTCTAGGGTCGGGTCTATGTGATGAAAAATATAGTTTAGACCCGATCAAACCCGACCCGAATTGATCCGACCTGGAAGACCCGACGAAACAACATTGAAATATATGTATTTTTAGTGTTAATATTCAATCAAACCCGAACCGGCCCAACCCGACCCAGACCAAAGCTCGGGTCGGGTCCAGATTTTAGAAATGTATAGTTTAGATCCGACAAAATCCGACCAGCCTAGAAGCGAGACCCGCTGGGTCGGGTCCGGATCCATCAGGTCGGGTCTAATCACCACCCCTATCCGAAATGTACTATTGGGGTCCCCCACTCCTACTACTCCCACCTAACTACTCCCCTATAAATACCCCAAAGCTCACACTTTAACGTGGTTGGAAATTGGCTGATTTGACATCTCTTGAGAGCTCCAAGTGACCTCTTTAATGACATACATGCTTTGAGGAAGAAGAAGAAAAAAAGACTTTTTCCCAATATTTATATATGATGATTATAACGTAAAAACACTTAGAAATGTTTGTAGAAGGATGTCGTGAGATAGTCCTAAGCTTGTAACTCTTTATTGTCAATAAAATATTAGTGGCCCTTCCAAAGTGGACGTAGGCCCCTTATGGGGGCGAACCACTGTAAATCTCTTGTGTTATTTACTGCTTTCTGCACTTATATTTCCACACGAAACTATAATTCTTAAGTAATTAAGAATCTTGGGTGTTTACGACATATTTTGCCATCAACGGTGTATTAAAAGATCTCTGATAGTTTGTTAATCATAAATTGTATCCTATACATTTAGTAATGCCGAATATTTATCAAATATTGATTATTAAGTTGGTAGTTTTCATTCGTAGTTTTAGAACGATTGGATTTTTCGGTAATTTTGACTGTTCCAAAAATCCGAGTCATCACAACAAATAGCATTTATAAGTGCTAATAAGATACATAATAACTTGATTAACTTACTAGGTTTTCCAAAAATCACTTAACTTAATTTTATCATTACTAAAAATGAAGTGCACTTAATTATGTCATTTAATTACTTTCTAATCCAATATAACGAATCAATCAATTATCCCAAAATCCATTTCGAAGCTCGCTAACTATTTGAAAAATAGCAGTTAAAGATTTAAACAAATAACAATATGGTTTAATTGTGTTCGTAACATGAACACAAGCATAATTAACCTAAACAATCTCCAAATCACTTTGTATAATTCCATAATAAATAATAAATGATATAAGAATGCTAAACAAGATAAACATGTAAATATAGGAAAAATCATCTTACTTACATTTTTTGTTCCCCTCAGCTCTAATCACCAACCTATGTTTTTCTTCCCTTTGAATCATGGATGAGACTCCAAATCATAATCCCTTGACGAATTTCGTTGGGACTAGGATGCAGGAACTATAATGGACTTTGAATTTATGAATTTTATTTGAGAAGTTTAGGGCATGAGAATTAAGGAAAGATTAGAGAAATATTAGTAGTAGAAGATGAGGAAGTAACTTAAATGGAAGTCAAATGATAATTAAAAGAAGAGTTAGCCGGGTATAGTCCATATTATTTTTATCCATACAAAAATCACCATTCACTTCAAAAACTCACAGGCTTCAAGTAAACAAATTTGAACTCATTTTGCTCGCATTAAAAAATGTGATCTTAGCTACGAGTATCTCGAGACCCAACTATTTCATCTCTAAAAATTAAGTATGAAGGTTGTTCTGTTAGTTAACGATCTAATATTTAAATATTCAATCGTTAAATTTATGGAATATTACAGTACGCGTGACGTGCAGGCATCTTGCACATAGCATTGTGTTTCTAACAAATCTTAAACATGCATTATAACAAATATAATAAATTGGTGGAGTCTGTCCAATTTGACAAATGATCGACGAGATCAAGTTAGTGCCTAATGCCTAAAATTAATATGGTACATGGGTAGAGAGGAGGAGAATAAATGAATCTACTGAAGCTGAACCGAAACCAATTCCAATTCCAGGATGGGAAGATGTGTGGGCACAGAACAAACGCTTGGATCACGTATCCCATAAAACCATTATCCACTCAGTATCAATCGAAATCTTTCGCTATTTTTTCAAACTAAATTTCTTCTCCCTTCTCCTGGATCAATGTTTGCTGGAATGGGATCAATGTGTCCGAGCTACTACATTTCTCCTTCTGCATACAGTTACACCAATAGCAACAAGTCCATTTTCATTCAAATTCGCACGAATCATTCAACGAGTGTGTCCAATCGCAAGCCAGTGGTTGCAAATTTGTCTTCATCTTCTTCTCCTTCATCAAGCGTAGATCAAGATGAGCCCAAATCCGAAGAAAGTGATTCTCGCCTGCTCAATGTACTGTCTCGCATTTATGTTCATTACTTTATACTCGTGCTCAGTCAGCCTTTTCTGTTTACTTATTTTCTATAGTAGTCCATGTAATTTTAGGCCAGGCGACATTATTGATATGAGAAATTGGAGTAGAAATTTACACATTATGGAACTATTGAGCATCTCCAATGGTCTCGCTCTAATTCTATTGCAACTCTGAATTCGCAATATTTCAGAAAGAAAATGTTTAGGAAAGAACTTTCAGTTCTATTCCTAAACCTAGATAGTAATTTCTTGTCTAGAAGGTGTTTGGTCTACCTTCAGCCTTGATGGAATTTCAGTTCATCAACCCACTTTAGAATCAAAGATGACACACCCCATTCAGTATTTGATAGTGTTTATTGATGTTCAGTGCTTCACCCACCCGTAACATGATATTTATGATTTTGACATGCAAATGAACTGGAAGTATTTTGAATGAGAGAGTGGCATTATAACTGCAATTTATAGTGTTCAAGAATGAACTGGCTTCCATATGATAGATAATACATAGTAACTTATTTCTAAACTGGACATTGAGCTGTGCGTTTCTTAAAACGCAGGAATCAAAAAACATTGCCTCCTTTTCCAAATTCTTAACTAAACCAGCTTTTGTCCTCTTCATTGCCCATATTTTACCATACTGATACAGTGCCAATGTAATCACTCTAAGCTATGTAACGTATGTGTATTGGTACGCTACCATAGACTACCACAATACCAGTGTGTTATACATTCCTGGACACCACTTACTTAAGTAGTCTATGGTAAATAGAGCATAGACTATTACAATATCATCATCATCATCATAGACTATTAACAACACTCCATTATATATACCACCACCACCCACCCACCCACCCACCCACCCACCCACCCACACACACACACATCTCCCCACCATCGTCGAAAGCCAATGCTCCGCTGTTTTAGTATTGTTTAATTACATTGGTATTGTAATAGTCTAATGTAAAATATGGGTAATGAAGGGGCAAAAGCTAATGTGTGTCTAATAATGCATAACATCCACACGCACACACACACACACACACACACACATATATATATATAATCCCATGGAGTTTTGGCTTTTGATGATGGTCATGATGGCAATGGGGCATAACCTCTTATGATGGAGGCGGTCCTTCTCCCTAAATTTTAATAACCCGTGCCTATATCTAAAAAAATTCTCAAATTTGTTCTTTTGCCTAACTCCCCTTTTAGTCTATATGATATAAATTTGGGGCCAGCTATTTGAACACAAAATTAAACAAAAAGCCTCCACCGTTTGATTTATTTGTCTTTATGTGGAGAGTGGAATTCATGGGAGGATCCAGTGGTTGAGATTTATTGTGTGTAATTTTATGTCCTTATTTTGTGTCTAAATAGAGTTTATATATCTGTAAAAATTATTTTGAAAATTTAGCCGTTTCAAACCAATACACCATTGATACACTTATTTTTACGTTAATTTCAAGTATCGAATTTACCATATTAGATGTATTGAAATGCATCCAATTTTTGTAGAGGCGATCTTAATTTTGATATGAACATACATATACAATTTTGTAATATGTAAAGTGGTGTTCCTTAAAATATGATAGAGGTATTCCAGAAATGGCGTGTTACTGAACATTCTTTTATACGAACACATATTACCGGAAAGATCAAGATTACTCGTTATTTAATTCCCCAACAAAATCCTCCTTCGATATTCTTGATTTATATGCACTGGATTTGATTTTTATATATATATATATATATATATATATATATATATATATATATATATACACACACACACATACATACATACATACATAGTAGAGATGATGTTACTATCATGTATACATAAATTTTTAGACTACTCCAAGACCTCTAACCCTATGAAAACTACATTCAAATTAACGGTTGAAATAAATATC
This sequence comes from Allium sativum, assembly GCA_030737875.1. Lineage (NCBI taxonomy): Eukaryota > Viridiplantae > Streptophyta > Magnoliopsida > Asparagales > Amaryllidaceae > Allium > Allium sativum. Next base: position 335,067,266 of record CM060915.1, read on the forward strand.
TTCAATAATTCACATTAAGTTGTGATTTTGAGGAGGATGATCTTGATACTTCCTTGTATAATAACTATAACAATAACAAATGTTTGTGCTTGCAAGTGTGTGTAAGAGCCTAGTACCACAAAATGTAGCACCCTTTCAGTATGAATGATATAACATATATTATAACGAGCGTAACGGCATGCGCTTCCCGCGTGATCGTGACACATGCTTCACTCGTGATCGTGGCATGCGCTTCGCGTGCGGATTGTTATTGACTCATTATTCAAGGTCAATGCATACACAAATGAAGTTTTGAAAAGAAATAAAATCAACCGCACATATCCTATTTTTATGGGATAGTTATTTAATTTAAATAAAGATCAATTTTGGCACTTCACGGTCGGACCAAAAATGTGCGTTTCCAACACAACTATTAATAAAGATGAAGCATGCATGTGCATGCATACATATGCTCACATGCACACGCACACGCTTGGGTAAATACAACTTTACGGTCCATGTACTCCTCTACGGTTTCTAGAGCTACACAATTTGAAATCAAAATAAAATATATAGAAATGTTCTTAATGACTCGGTGTCATCTTCAACAAAATATTATAGATAGAGAACTCCGAATTATCATAAAACCAGTTGGCAATGTGAAGGGTGGACTCTTAATGTATATACTGGATTTATTTTATAAATTTGTCGGTGTGGGACTTGTCTCAGCACGTGTGGCAATCTCACACGTGGATCTTAGGAGTGACGTGGGCAAGTGTGGCTTGTGCACACAAATTAAACCTGGCTCTGATACCCTGTTAGAGAACCTCAAGTTATCACAAAACCAGTTGGCAATGTGAAGAGCGAACTCCTAATATTTATACTGAATTTATTTTGTAAATTCCTCGGTGTGGGATTTGTCTCAACAGTTATTCAATTTGGATAATCTAACATATACAAAATAATATTTCAAATCGACTAGTAAAATAAGTATTGTAGAATTTGATATTGACTTAACATTTCGAGCATGCCACAAGTTTTGAAGTAATTTTTTTTGTGTGTGTGCGCGTTATGCTCATCGTGCAGTTCGAATATCCCTAAAGTTTCATTAAAATTTGAGCAGTATAGGTCTAAAGACAGCTAGTGTAATAGACCCAGGTTCACGGCATGTCTTGCACGCATCTCGTAAAAAAAACAGTAACACGTGGAATTATAGGTGCCATGAGTTGAAACGAACAAACTAAGCTAATCTCTCCTTGAGTTGGTTGGTCCATGGGCCCTCCCAGAGGTCCCCTTTATCGGTGAGTTTTAAAAAAAGTTGCTAGTGTAAAATGCGGTGCAGCGAAAGAGGAGTGTGATGGATCCTTATTCCTTATCCGTACACATACACATGCACACACATACATGCATGTGTATCTGTGTGTCAACACATCAAAACTAAATCCCTTAGTTTCTCCAAATGTTTTGCAAATCCCAGTTCCTTAGGTCTTGCTACAGACACAAATACATATTTAAATTTCACTGCAGTAGAATTGTCAGCCGTTCAAAATCTTAGTGCACTTCACGATCTTATTTATTGGAATTTGCCATCATCAAATGCATGATTATTTATTTATTTGTTTATATGGTCACTCATAATAAATGCATAAAAGATTCTCATTTTAGCATTCTGTGAAGGAGTAGAAATCTGCTGATTGGGGAGCAGCAGGGACTTACAAGGACAGTGGAGTCGTATATAACGGAAAGATCGAGGGATTCAACAATGGTGGTCTCTTGATTCGATTTAATTCTATTCTCGGTTTTCTTCCCTACCCTCTACTGAGCCCTTCCCACTCATGTAAAGGTACAAATGCATTGCACTCATTTTTATTTATCTCTTGTAAACATTCATATTATCAAGTTATGAATTTTATATGTACAAATATTTATGGTTTTTATATTTTGCTGTCCAGAGCATATATGGCATTTAGTTATGAAATTTTACCTAGAGAATTAAATTCTAGGGCAAATATTTATCTTTTTCATTATGTATGCAAAACTATGTGCGTGCATACGCCATCACACTTGAATTCAATGAAAAACCTTAAGAAATGGTTCAACTGGTTCAATCTCTCTCTC